>CM038708.1:23659017-24169017 GCA_021613375.1 Megaleporinus macrocephalus | reverse complement strand
ACACACAGATACTCGGAGTCAGCTCCTGTCACTTACTGCATAATTGCATTAGGGTGTGAGAGTGTGACTGTGCGTATTTCAGTATCTATGACTCGGAGGGCCAAAGTATTTATGGAGTGGAGAAAAACAAAGCACGAGACATTACGCAGGAGGAAGGAACAATAGCAAACTTCATGAGACGAACATGCCATCAAATGAGCTGAAACGCTGTGCTGTACAACTGACTGCTTTGTACACTGAAAGCATAAACAAACACATGACAAACAACATCCTGAGGTACAGCAACACTGCCATCATAAACTAAGGAACAACAAAACAAACAGCACAGAAAGTCAGTGTTAAAAATGAACTTAAGCTTAAAGTAGGAACTGACCCTTCCATGGTTCTCCCTTAGATTACATTTTTTTATAGCAGCTGTTGCTATAAGCTTGGGCAAGCATTACAACTTGCTGGCAAAACTCCCATTCATTCGGTTCTGGTACGAAATTCAATCTATGTTCTGTTGTGACTACATATTATCTGTTTAAAAAGCTATGCTACCAAGCTGCACTGCGGTGCTGCCACTAATCAAACCTAGGCCTATAGTACAGTGTGTTTCAATCACAACAATATAAGCTCAATACAGGATTGCACAAAACAGTGCACTTGTAAAGTGTTGCCATCTTTCTGTTGTTAGAGCAATACATTGCATCACAATGTTATTTTCAAAAATATCTTAAAAAGTAACTTTTTTTTTGCCAGTGTTCGGTGTAAAGCTTGTCCAACTTCACCCGTTTGCTACGACAGCATGTTTTTCCTCAAAACAGAGTATGGATTGCCCAAATGTCCGGTAGGACCATCCCTTGAATCTTCTCATTAGTCAGGCTGGGACTAACAGGCTGACTATTAGGCTAACCAAGAAATCCTGTGTAATGATGTGTAATGATACTGTGATAATGATAATGATACCCGCAATACTGTGAACCACCTCTTTCAATACCACCATCCAGAGACTAAACCTGTACACAAGAACAGCAGCAAAATTTGCTAATCAGCAGCACTCAACAGCTGAGAGTCAGCACATGGCTTAGCCTGTGAACGTCACAGCTCAAACTTAGCACCGCCTGCACAAAGAGTCACGCATGTTCCTTTTTTTGAAGCCTACAGAACAGTCTTCAAAGAAAATGAAAGTGAGGACAGGCAAAAAACATTAATTACAAAAATCAACAGTGAGAGGTGACAGTAATCAATATAAACAACCTTTCCAAAAGAAAGAACTACAAATGAGACCATGCTTTTTTGGGGACTGTTGAGAAACATTAAGATTCATTCCTTTTTTCATATTAAAACCACAAAATTATTTGTAAAAGCAGCATTTTAGAGCTGCAATCTTATGTTTTTATTGGGGAAATTTAACATTGCAGTTGGGCACATGCATTTGGCGTTCAAGCCTCAATCCTGAAAAGAAACTAACATGGTCATCCTCTTAAGACCACCATCACAACACCGGTCAGAAAAACTGCAAAAATTACATATTTTTGTTCAGTCCAAGGCAACACAAATGCTTCAGACTTCAAGTGAAAACATTTTTTTTCTCATCTTATAAATAAGACGATAAAGACACAAGATCTTCTTATTTTGACAAGTTTGATTTGACGATTATGGATGTTAAGCTGCATCACTGACACAGCGAGCAGTCCTCAGGCTTTAAACACATAGCAGAGGAACATAACCTTATCACCTCACTGCACATGAGCCTCTCCACATCAGCAAGAGAGAATATAAGGCCTTTATCAGTGTGGACCACACACACATACAGTAAGCAGCCCTGTCAAGTCTCTCCCTTAAACTAAAATTAGCGACAACTTCCCACCAGTGTATGCCTATTACATTGTGCCATTGTTTGTATCTTTCACTTACACAGTGAAGAACAATCAGTTGCTGCGCGACAAAAGTTGGCACAACCTGGTAAAAACATTGATGTCATACCAACCTAGACAGCTACTAGCTTCAGGGATATAGAGTGTATGTACACTGTAATGTACATACATTAGTGTCAGTCAGGACTGGGCAGTATGACAATACTTATCACAATACTGATTACAGTATTACTACAGTAATGTCACAATATACTTCTGTGCAACACTGTCAGGTAGATGGGAATCAGGAATTGGTTTCTAATGTTCTCATCCATCGGAATCACATGTCTTCAAGGTTATCAATTTTATCGATGCTATTGATGACCAGAAAACTGATCAAGAGTCAGCAAGGTCAATAAAGAATCAGACGTTTAAGCAGAATCGCCAATGCGACTGTTATTAATCTCTAATGTATCTGTTATGTAAAACTTATTCAATCTTTGAAAAACTACATACTGTGATGCTTATTGTGCATCAAGAAATTTTCCTATATGTCATATTCCTTCAAATTGCCCATCACTGGACCAAGTGTTGCTTCACCATGACGACAAACCAGACATAGCTTGTTTTGACTGGCCTGTTTTGTGTTTGCCCACCAAAAATAAATAAATTACACCGTATAAGGAAATTAAACATAGTATTGTAATTGTTAATCGGACAGAAACCAGATTTCCTAAGAGGAAACGTACTATTTATTTAGCATTTTATACCGTTTACTCAAAACTATCTGAAACACCCATCAAATGACAAATTGTAGTTCAACTGTCAGGATCTGGACATTATGACAGAATTATGCCACAAAGGCCACGATTCTACGGACATTATGTTCTATATAATGCCCATCATGCTTCAGATACACAGTGCGTCAGCATCACAGCACTCTGTTACATTTCTACTGTGATGTTGTGCAAACTGTATAACAATCCAAACAGAACACAATGATTTGCAAACCACTTTAAACCCATATTTAAAAACAGTAGCACAAACACATATTAACATATTAAAGCGTGAAACAGATCATTTGTATTAATTGTTGGCAGGTTTAAATTTGATGCCACACATTTTTAAAAGCTGTAACATGTTAACTACTGTATTTATCAACTCTTCTTACAACACTCCATAAACGTTTGAACAACTACTGTAGTTCTGAAAGGTTTTCCCAGTCTTGCTTAATAAAGAATTTTAACTGCTTAACTGCTAATACCATGCCAACGTTTTCACTGGGTAACCGGACTGGACGGCAGGCAGGCCAGTTTAACACTCCGCCTCTTTTAACTATGAAGCCATGCTGTTGTAACATGTGCAGAAGATGGTCTCACATTGATTCCCTAGAAAAAAACAGCATGTGTTGTTCCAAAACCTGTATATATCATTCAGCATTACCGGTGCCTCCACAGACGTGCAACTGACCCAAGCCATGTGTACTAACGCACCTCTATACATCTACAGTCCCTCTCTTCTTTAAATGCCCAGAGGATGCAGAATACCTGATCTCCAAAATAGAATTTCAAATCAGATCACAGGACACTTTTTCAATTAACCTTGGTCCATCTTAACTGCGCTCAGGTCCAGAGAACGCAGCGGCATTTCTGCATCCTGTTTCTATGTGGTTTCTTTCTTGCAATGTAGACATTCAGTTTGCATTTGTGGATAAAGCGATGGACTGTGTTCACAGAGAATGGGTTTGGGAAGTGGTCAGGAGTCTATACAATGATTTCCACGACAGAATCATGTCTGTTTTTAATGCAGCGGTGTCTGAGGCATACAATACTGGCTATGGTCTCTTGCTTGCAGAGATTTCTCCAGGCTTCTTTTAATGATATCACATACTGTAGGATAGAAGTAATGTTTTACATTAAGGCGTTATTCTTGTATCATTTGCCCATGTTGGCTTTCATGGTGTAGTGAACCTCTATCCAGCTTTACTTCTGAACAGCTCCACCTCTTTTGGATTCTCTATCTATGACCACACTGTTATTGACCAGTGGCAAATTAGCCTCATTAGCTGTGGGATGTTCATGCAGGTTTTTTTTGCCTTAGACACTTTGCCAGTCTTTTCATGCCACTGTCTCAAACTTATTTGAAATGTGCTGCTGGCATCATTATAATAACAGGCATATACTTTTAAAAAACAATAACATGTCTCAGTGTCAACATCAGACATGCTGTCTTTACACTGATCTCAAATAAACACAGGGCTTAAATGATTAGCAGATCATTGCATTCTGTCTTTATTTACCTCATGCTGATTTTTTTTAAAAAACAGAGTTGTCTGTGTGCGCGCGCACACACACACACACACACATCCAATGGCCCTGATCTATACTAGATTGCGCAGCTAGAAGAGAATGACGGAGTTGCATTAGTCAGTGTTAAAACTAATCAGGCAGAGAACAAAGCATAACAGAGGTTGGTCTGCAGCCCCTGCCTGTAGTCAGCATGTACGTTCAGCTGCCAAGTAACTGAGTAATGCTTCCCGGTGTCACTCAAAAGCTGACACACAAAAAAGCCTTCCAAACCAAATGCACTTTATCTTACAGTAAATACTGACAGAGAACAGTTCCATCGGTTGCCCAATGTTGCAATACGAGTATATTACAAAGACTAAACTCATCAGCCGCCCGAAAATAACTGATGCACCATTTAAGGTGGAACGGGGAAAGTCGAACACGAAGCTGGTGCATGGGAAGCAGAGAGCCGTTATTGAGCGTAAACCTAAAGAAAAAGTGTCTTAAGTTATCTTCTTATGCCAATTCCCCGCACCAGGGTGTAGCTGCTGCACCATTTAAGGTGGAACAAGCAATTCCCATAATAAACTAACTTCAGAAAGCAAGTGGTTGAGCTTTTCCAGAATCTGAGAAGTCTGAGTTTTATACGGTAAGGTAACCCTTGGGAAGCTAACTTGAGCTTCGTCTTCTCTAAAAGTGTCACACTGATAATTAACGTTAATATAATTAGTAATATTAATCGCTGCACTAATTAAGGTGGAACGAAGATTTGAATAAGAAGCTAACTTCAGCAAGAAGCAGCTGAGCTTCTCCAGCAAACTGATAGCGAGTCTGACTCTTTTACGGTAACCCCGGGAGCCAACTTCAACTTAGTCTCCTCGAAAAGTGTCACATTAATGTTTTTCGTATTCCAGTGTGAGTTTTGTGGACCAGCTGGCGAAGGCGTGGTGATATAAACACTAAAAGCGGGTGTCTGTCTCCGGGTTCAGTTAACTGCTAACAGTGAGGTAGCTAAGCGGTTAGCACGCTAGCTGAATGACAAGTCCGGGGAAGAGTGTTTGGAAGTCTCTTCTCAGAGTTACGGAGAGAGGAGGAGAAGGACAGACAGCACTTTCCGAAGACTTCTCTGCACTCGCTAAATCCACCAGCCAAGCACCCGGTTCCCGAGGCGTCTACCGAGCACTTACCGGAGTGTGGGACCTATACAGTTGGTGTCTGTGCTTTCAATCTCCCGCAGGATCCGCTCGTGCTCCGCCGCGATCTCCGCGCTCGCCATCTTCACTAACGGCGCTCAGCTGCGTCACCTGAACAAACACTCCGAGCCAAGCGAGGAAAGAGTTCTGCTTCCGGGACTCAGCAGCACGACTTTACTGGAACTCTGAAAAACAGAGGACACACTGCTAGAAAACAAACGCACTAGCAATGTCGGTGCACTACTCCGAGATGCTATGGTGTGATATTAAATAGTAGAGGTCAGATTTTTTTTGTTTTGTTGATATTTGCATAATTCACACCAAACTGTAATGTTTAATAGCACACTTCATTAAATATTTCTTATTTTTTTAATTATTATTATTATTTCAAACTGATAAAGCCACCCTACAGCCGCTTACTGAACTAAATAGTAAAGCAATTGATTAAATTGTTATTCTGGTGCGCTTTACTGACATCTAGTGCTTGAAAACCTCCAAAACTAGTATTAAGTTTTAATCCCTTCATTAGACAGAAATAACAAATCCTAACATTTAATTTAAACCCGACAAACACAGTTACACTGTCACAACGTCCAAATGGAATTCCTCCGAAGGTTGTGATAACGTTATCTGACAATATTGTGACAACGTTGTGGTAACGTTATCAGCGCGTACCTTCATACGTTCCCTTACATCTGCGTAGTTGCCAACAGACACTGTTTAGTTATTTATTGGTGACGTTATGACAAACTTTTTCAGACAAGTAAATTACACCACCTTTTGACAACGTTTGTATGTTTCCTGAGAATACGTGTCGTCATGATTCTGAGTGTAGGAGATCATAAAAAATAGCTATTCGCAAATGAGTCAAGTTGTTTGGTAGCTTGGGGTATTTTACAAAGCAGGATTTCTGTGTCAAATAGCTTAATACCTAATATTAGCAAGTCCAGCCTGACCAATAGGGAAAGAGCTGAGGGACATTCTTATTGGACAGTCCTCATCTTTGGGTTTCAGCTGTGTGGCTAATTGAGAAATCCTGCTTTGTGAAACACTCATCAGGTTCTTTAGTCACAGAGCACAACACTCTTTACCTGTTAATCTTAATAAATCCTTCTGAAAAAAGCTTTTCTGTAATCAGACTCTTTCTGCTTGATGTGTACAGGTGAACATCTTTATGAGGGTCAACTGATCCTGTGTAAAGTATCTGATATCCTTTATAAAGAACACAGAATCAGACACAAGCACATTCTGAGTAACAGGCCTACTCATGTGTTTCTCTTCTACACCAACTCAGCTCCCTGCTAACTACTAATAATACCTTGGCCGTAAATGTGCTTGTGATTTCAGAACAGCAAAAAAAGAACAGCTTCATTCAAACACACTTTAAAGCTTCTATCTTACACATATGCTGTTGTGTCTGCTTTAAACAATAAGAGGAACGTTTCTCTGAGATCGTCAGATATTTTCAGGTAACTGACATAAATAGCTATACAATTTACACTATATCATTTACATCACAATGTAAAGCTTAAATATTTTTTCTTGAAGTACCTCGACATGTTCTTCTTTTCAAATATACTGTTTAAATCACCTCCTCAGTGGTAGCATACAAAATCATGTTTTAAATACCTCAGTGGGCTATAATAAACTATATAAATAAATTTGCTTTGGCTATATGTTATTCATTGTAGTGTCTATTAATAAATAAACTATATAAATTCAATTGTTTTGGCTATATGTTATCCATTGTAGTGTCTACGACTAAACAAACTATACAAATAAACTTGTTTTGACTATATGTTATCCATTGTAATGTTTATGAATAAATAAACTATATAAATAAACTTGCTTTGGCTATATGTTATCCATTGTAGTGTCTATGAATAAATAAACTATATACTATATACTATGTAGTGTCTCTTCTATGAATTGCATTCTGAATTTGATTATCCCTTTTGGGAAAATATTACTTACACAAGTCCAAATATGGTAACTGTAAGCCACCATTTAAGGTATTCTTGGTCAAATATAATGTATTTATCTAGCCTCTCAAAAATCTTATAAAAGTCCAGTATAAGGGATTTATGTTTGCTGGGAGACTGAAAAGGTTTAAAAAAAATGTTTTAAGCTATTGGGTATTACTGTCTGTAAAGTGGTTGACTTTGATTGTAGTGTTGTGTAAATATATTTTACATACATACAAAACTAATGTGTTAACCTACATTAGTACATTACATTACAGTGACTTCTGAGTTTCCATATGTAGTTAATGTGCTTAACTGTACAATGGTTAATAGTAGTTCATCTTCTAGGAGGATTAGTTAGGACTATTTTACCATTCCGCATTTGAACGTGTCTCACTGTCATCGAGGCATTTAAGCGTGTTTTAGGCCAAAGCCTCTGATCAAACTACGATAAACGACCTTCTCAGGAATCCGGAAATGTATCCGTAACCGTTTCCTCTCGCCGCCGCTGTGGACAATACAGACCCGTCTAGTTACATTTCATAAACCACCCTAACGACTGTTTGCAGGTTAAAGGTTTATTTATGGAGAATTTTGAAAAGTCGGAGGGATTCTCCTTTAAGGGCTGATTGCTCGGACGCTCTGATTGGCGGAGAAAAGAAAAACTCGTACACACACACAGTCTGGAGTGTCGAAAGCGGAGATCTGCAATTTTGTTCCTGTCAGCCGTCCAAAGTCGGTAAGAGACACGATAAATGATAACAAATATCCTTCCGAAATCCACTCACTTATAAAACCGGCGCAGGATAAAGATAACTAAAGTGAGCGAGATCGATAACCAAAAGTATACTGGCTAGCTAGTCAATAGAGCTAGCGTTAAAGCTAGCCTTGTTTATAGTCAGCAAGTCAGAAGTGTCGTCTGGTGAGAAGCGCTCTCCGGTCTGGATGCTGTATAGCTTTATTGCCTTTAGCTGCCCGCATTAGCATCACTATCCCTGCATGCATGCGTGGTATTGTTATTACTTTGTCCCATTTATCAAAAGACGAACAACAAAACTAAACTGTCTAGGCAGTGGTTTAAGCGGAAGTCGCTAACGTCAGATAGCTCGCCGATGTTTGCTATTAGCTGTAGAGTGAGTCTACAGGTTGATGTCATCAGTACCATATATGCGCTGTTGAACTGCTACAGGGTTAAACGCACATATTTATTTATTCATTTATTTATTTATTAAGTAATTTGACTCTGTCATCGGGTGCGTACGTCAACGCCGACCACAGCAAGCAAGTGACCTTATAGCTGTGAGGTGTTTGCATGTAACTGGTGGTGCTACAGTGATTCCTACTACTGTGTTTCTTTGTTCTGGCTGTTTACATACATCTTTAATTAGTTCTGTTTTAGCTAAGACTGCATTACTATGCAGAGAAAGCTGAATAGGTTGACAGAGAGCTGTAGAAGGAGCTGACCCAGAATGGAAAAGCCTCCAGCCTGTGTCTGTGAACTGTATGTTTGACTTGACAGATTGGTTATAAATGTAGGAGGTGACTTTCTTCTTTTTAACTGAACTTGAATAAATGTTTGTCTTGTCCTGTAGCACTGACACGAACGCAAGATTCTTATTCATTGTGAAATTATAGTGAGACCGCTACATCATAATTACAATGCACGATGATGAAAGTGTACATTCAAGATTCAAGAGATTCAAGAGTTTTATTGTCATGTGTACAGCAGAACAGACAGTTACACTGTACAATGAAATTCTTACTTTGCTGTTCCTCCATTCACCAATAACAAATAAAAGAAATAATACAAAATATATACAAAATATACAAAGTATAATAATATAGGTTGAAGTAAATAAAAGTATTTTTATAGTTAAAGAATAAAAAATAAAAGTTATGTGTGCTTTTATGTGCAAGTAACTGTTTAGACTGTTTAGAGTTAAAATATTGTTGTCGTCATCTCCATTTTTGGGGTTTAATTTTTTACTGAATTAGAAAAAGCCAAACTTGTTCCATTAACTGGCATTAAAAGTAAAAATGTGTTCCTTCCACCTGTAAAGTTAACATAAGGAGATCAAGTATTTTGATCTGACAGAGACCGTATATTAATATTCTTTTTCCCTTGTTTACTGAAATAACACCCAGCCTTCATATCAGTTAAGAGGAGATTACACATGTCATCTTTCACTGGTTGTAAATTGGCCATTACCTAACTTATCACTTAACATATTAACTAGGCTTTGTAAATATAGAATTATTGCATACATAAACACAAACATGTAACATGAAAAGAGGATAAACATTACTGTGAATAAGATAAACAGTGTACATAAGACTGGTTTTATAAATATTGTTGCTTATTGTAAGACTTGTATTGTTATTTAATGGTCATTTAAATGTTTAATGAATTATTTTTTTTACAGAATTTAAATAACATTCAGTTTGTAGGACTGATCCATTCACTTCTATTCAAAGTTAATGGCTTTTTTCCTCTACCTGTACAATTACAGTTTGAAGACAGTTTTGTTTTAACAGTAACGGTTTATATAAATCATCACTGTCCAAAAAAAAAAAAGTATCTCCAAAATAGCAACTTCACAGGTGAGGGTCACAGCCTACTCTACTTTCAATGTAAGTAAAGTTATTTTGCAGCATTTCCACCAGTTCATTCATCATGAAATTTCCACACAATGTAAATGACGACTGCTGCATTCAAAAATAAAAATCAGCAAAAATCCAGATGTATGTTTTTCTTTTGATGGTGACAATATGCTTTTCCTATTCTGTTTACTCAAGTAACACCCATCGCCCATGTCAGTGAAGGGGAGATTACTTATTTCACATCTGCCACTGACTGTGTAGCCGCCAGTACCTAAATTATTACTGAACATTTTGACTGAGTGAAATATAGGTATTACTGTAAGGTCTTTTTAAAACTTCTGGTGAGGATTACTAAGGAATCACTTGTGTTGAAATGCCGACTCTGTTTGCTTTTTATTCATCTAGGTTTCACAATGGCTCATATGTTTGCAATATCAGACGAGTCAGATGCTTCTGAAGAGCTAGGAGACGCAGATCAGCCAGAAGCCAGGGAGAAAGCAAAGCAGCCGCTGTCTGGTCCGCACCTCCTCAGTCCAGAGAGATTCAGAGGTGAGTCAGTGTCTAGGCTTGGGCCCACGGGAAGTATACAGGACGTCATCTACTCTGTATCCAGGCTGCACGCACATACAAAGCAGTCGTTCCCCTAATGAGAAAGAAATGGTCTATTTTTGTAAACAATGAGCCACCTGTGTGCACAGGTACTATACTGTGTGAACAGTTTGTCCACCTTTAGTGACTTAGGATACTTTTTTTCCACTAATATTCAATTAAAAATAGAGAACATATTTGAACCCTTGAAATAACAGAATATATTATAGAATATAAAAAATTATTGTTTTGCTATACATATAACTCTTCACATATAATTACATGATTAACAACATGGTCAGTTACATAAAGTGTTATATATCCAATTGATTTGTTATGTGTCTTCACCTTGTGGCTATTTTTTCTGTTTGTTTTTATGTCAATAAATAAATGTAAAGATTCTGTAAGCATAATTTCTTTTCATCAGATTTCCTGTTGTGGTAACGATTAAGACTTTGGAATAAGCACTTTATGTTACAGTGAGCTGCAAGTGAGAGATAATGAAATTAAACAAAATGTAAGACTTAATTGTCTGTTACTGTTTGTGATAGAGACAAGGCAGAGGAATTACTCAATGAATGAGGAGGACCTTCAGGACTCCGGGGCTGGGAGACATGGAGATGGGGCTACAGATGGGGACTCTTTCCGCCGCCGCTGCCGTTCAGCTCCCCCTGCTCTGTGGGCAGCAAAGAAATATGGCCGGCAGCTGAGGAAGATGAGTGATGAATTTGACACTTTGTTGGACAAAGGGGTGAGAATTGCTAGCTGGAATACAGGAACAGAGAAAGGCCCTGATTGACTGGGACATCTGTGAGAGGCTTTAGTCTAAAAGAGTTTAGTGATCTACCTGCTCCACAGTTTATTCAACTTGTAAATTAGCTACCAGGGTTATTAGGTATGTTCGAAGAGGGACATTGGCAGGTTGTGCTGGAGGGACCGAAATCAGACCCTCTTGACTAGGGGTGTGCCATATCGTATCGTACACAATAATATCGCCAACATTTTTTAATATGGTGAACGATATTATACCCGGAAATATTGTGTCATATCACCCATCACTAATTATCACATCAGGTACTACTTTTTTACTGTTTTTAGCAAAAGAAAAATTCACACTTTTCTCATTTCCCATTATATATCTACTAGAGACAGATTTAATTTGTCCAGTATTATTCATTTTACTTCAGTCCTGGATATATGGAGATATTTGGAGTGCATTATTTAGTATTGTGACATTCTGGATCATTGACTTCTGTTACAGTCTGATGAAAATTATTGTATTTTGTAATATCTCAGTTAAGGAGATAAGTTAAGTTTTTTTTTTTTTTATTAAATCTCATATCGCAAAACTACCAAGAAATATCATGATATAATTGTAGGGCCACCCATATTATACATATCGCCCACCCCTATTCTTGACTGGGTAAAATCATCGGGAAATTAATTGTTTTCATATCAAAATCACAATTTGAAGGTTCAGTTTAAGCCCCAGTTTATAACAGTGTTGTCTAACACAGAGATTCTGAATCACATGTAGATGAGTCAGACCAATCAACCAACAGGCAGTCTAATGCACTACATTCAGCATTCAAACCTCAAACGAGTACAAATTCTGGTCTGGTGGTTTGGGTGCTAAATGTGGGCCTGAACTTTAATTTCTAACAAATAATTTAGTTTAAATCAGGCAGAGTACTGGTCAGAAACATCACAGTTAGATGTTTTCCCAGAACCATTTAGTCTCACATGGAGGTGTACACAACTCTGCACAAATTGCTTGGCTTATTACTTAAACTGTGTAGTTTTGTTTAGCCGTTCATCCTTAAAGAATAGGCTAATCAGTCCAAAAAGCTAATGCTGACTATACTAACACAACATTCCACTCATTATTAGCTGCAGAGGCAGGCTGTGTTTATATATTTATAAGCTGTGTTTATATATTTATAAGCTGTGGTGGATTGATCTATTAGTGAACGATGCCTACTCTCGTCTTATTTATAAACTCATTATTTTGCAGATGAAGAGGGTGAGGAGTGCAGGTACAGCCCGTCAGATGCACACCTCCCCCAGCTGGTTTGCCTTCCTTTGGAGCCACAAAGAGTCAGACTCTGAGGCCGGCAGCAGTCTAAAAGCCCCAGACGCCCGTCCCGCAGAGTGACTGAACAATGGATCACAGGACCCAGCACTGTTTTTGTAGTAGTGTATGTACAGGAAGAGAGAGAACAGACAGTGGACAGAAGAGAAGGACTAATACCCTGTCTGGACTGGATAGGTTAAAATTTTTGCCTTAAGTAGGTGGATTTTAGGACCCCTGACCAATCAAACCATTCAGAAGGTGTCTTCCTATGACCAGCATGTGCTGTGTCAGAGAGAATGCAGGTGATGGTCCTTCCAGGGTCTTTCTTCCAGAACTGTGGAAAAAACTATGCAAACCAGTTTGTAAGAATGACCAGTTTTCTGTCGTTTCCATTAAGAAATGTTTCAGACGTGGCCTAATAGAATCTAAACAAATGATTGTTCTTAATTGATATAATTTTACATATGTTCTTAGATTAATTTTTAACAAATCAACATGTGAAGTTTACTGAAGATTGAAGAAACAGGTGTTGTATATGAACTTTGTTAGATTTAGCGATTTCGTAAGACTGCTTTGTAAAAAAAAAAAAAAAAGAAAGAGAAGAAAAATACTATGTGACTGTCTTTGTACCTTATATCTAGGGTTTTTACAGGGTTGGTCCGAGGGACTTTGAACAATCGTTGTGCTTGTTTAATCTCTTCCATTATCTGTGAGCCATAAAATAGCTCTCTCTTGAACATGAGAGCGAAAGAGCTCCACTTAAAAACCACAACCGTGGCTAAAACTAAAATTTGTTGTTGGAAAAAAAACATGTCACCACTGATATTACTTGAAAATGTAAATATCTAAAGCCTTGTACTGCTTTTTACTATTTTAAGAATGTTACTATTTTCATTACCACTACAGCCTAAAAATTAAAGAAAAGACTTTATTAACAAAACAACTGGAATTGTCTGATTTTTTTTCTGCCTATTTTTCATGTATGTCATATAAAACACCCAGAAAACAAACCATTTATAGATGATGAATTTGATAAACACGTCCAGCCCTCCAGATCTACACTAATCTGCATTTATGTTGGCGTATTAGTGTTTAATACAAATATTTGGGACATATAACATACGCCATATGATCTACATCTGCCTCCTCTATTTCAGACTGAGATAACAAGTGCAAAGGTTCCTGTAATATCTGTGTTTTACACGTGAAGATACCTAAAGTATGTCACATGTGGTATGTTAAAGTATGATATGGTCCAGTTTCCCAGAAATGATTTAAGCCTAGTTTTGAAATAAACTGCAGAGCCAGTGGTTATTTACTATTGGAAATTTATTTTAGTGTAGAATTTGGCTTAATGTTGGGTCTGGAAAAACAGCCATAAATCTTTATTATATTTTCTATTTTACTATATTATATTTACTTATCTTTATATAGCTTAACTTTCACCCCCACTGTAAGACGTATCTCTGGCCCATTTGGCCAACTTATTTTTAATTGCTTCTCATTTCTATATCAATATATTCAATAATGGCTGGAATATCCTCATAACTGTAAAAAATGGCCCATTACCAATATAACTCCAGATCACATCAATAAGAAACATTTAATTAAGCTTACTATTAATAAGTTTACATTTACTATTAATTAAGGTACAAATTGATGTTATGTGACTTATGTTAACTTTGACAAGATCTTAAGATTAGTCTCAGTGTTGTACTATTTATAAGTGGACTAGAGTATAAGAAAAAATTCTTAACAATTCCTCATCAGGATTCTCTGCTTTTCCAGATCATTTGACTCTCATGAACTACTAATTTAATCAAAAACTGTTTTTGTTAGCAGGTTTTCATTTTTGGCACTGAAGAACAGCCAGGAGACGTTCTAAGCCACCAATGAGGGATCCCAGCAGAACCTTTCCCCACAGTCCAGAGCTGAAAGCCTCGCCATGTCTTCGTCGCTGAGCTCAAAGTCAAACAGACGACCATTTTTCTGCACCCGGTCAGGGTGGGTTGATTTTGGCAGCACAGGGACATTCTGCTGCACAGCCCACCTCAGCAGCACCTGAGCGGTAGTCCTTCCACACCTTTCAGCCACTTCCTGAACCACAGGGTCAGAGAGGAGTACCCCGGTGCCCAGTGAGGAGTACGCTTGGAAACAAACCCCGTGCTCCTCACACAAAGCTCTAAGCTCCTTCTGAACCAGCCTTGGGTGGAACTCCACCTGGAGAACAGCAGGAGCAACTCTGCAAGCCTTCAGGAGCTCCTGCATGTGCTTCACAGTGTAATTGGACACTCCGATGGCCTTAAACTTTCCCTCCATGTGCAAGTCTTCCAAGGTCGCCCAGCTCTGCGAACGGTTCTTAGGGTTCCGCTTATCCCCCACATCCACACCTTGCGTGCCAGGCCAGTGAATGAGATACAGGTCAATGTAGTCCAGCCCCAGCTGCTCCAGGCTCCGTACACAGCCATCTCTGGCTTTGGCGCCCTGGTCTCTGGGACTCAGTTTGCTGGTTATGAACACATCAGCTCGGGAGAGCCCATGCTTGGGCAACAAGGTGCGAAGGGCCTGGCCAATGTCTGCTTCATTACGGTAGACTGTTGCGGTATCAAAGGCTCGATAACCTGCTGTTAGTGCAGCGTCCACAGCCTGGTAGGTTTCCTTAGGGTCCTGCATACGGTATGTGCCCAAGCCTAACAGCGGCATATGAGCCCCAGTGTTGAGTAGGACAGAGGATCCGTGGTCCGTCATTGTGAACCTGAGGCACCTGAGTACAGAAACATGACACAAATCTGATTTAGGATACATAAGGTTGCAGAGAAACAGAAATATATTAACCTACTGGACTCTATAAGTTTTAACATCAGAAACTTGTGTAAAATCTTGGTAAAGTCAATAACAGATTTATTGTTTTCATATCAAAATCACAATTTGAAGGTCCAGTTTGAGCTTCAGTTTCAATTATAGCCTAAATTAATAACAATGTTGTCTTTAGTTTTAAGTGGGGACTTTTAACCCTCCAACACAGAGATTATAAATTACATGTAGATGAGTCAGAATTCATAACTTTTCCTATTTTAGCTAGACTTTAACGGCTGAAATTTGAATTATTATTATTACTACATGTTTTAAACAACGTGTAACAAGTGAAAACTGAAAATTTTATTTTGTTTGTATAATCCTCTTCAAGAAACTGTAGACTGAACAATAACACAGCTTGCCATAAACAGCAGATAACAAGTTAAGTCCAGGTGATTGCACACAGGCATAATACAGAATACAATAATAGTATTTATATGTAACAACAACAACAACAACAACTATAATAATAACAATAACAATAACAATAATAATAATAATAATAATAATAATAATAATAATAATAATAGTCGTTGTTGTTGTTATTATTATTATTACATTATAACTATAATAATTTACGGTATTAAATATTTAACTATCAAATTTAAGAGAAAATGAAAATAAAATTCAATAAATCTAAAAAAAAAAAGAATGAAAATAATAGAGTCATGGAAAGGAGCTGAAGAGGTGTACTGTACTTCTGTACTTTAATGCATATGGATATTTTACATATACGCAGGTCTGACAAGACAAACATTATAACTATTGTTAGGGTCCCACTGTTCTACTCCCCCCGCACCAGGAGCCGATACAGCTTATCATCTGTAACACAGCCAGAAAAGTGAACTTCCTTATTTACGTTTATAGGTTGCTTTAGCGTATAGCTAGAGAAGTAGTGCTTCTCAGTTCTGATCCTGAAGTACATGGAGTACCTGGCCTGTCTAGAGTACAGCTAGCCAGCCAGTCTTTGCTGCTCTAACACACAAAAATCATAATCAGCAGGAGCTGCTTGTTTATTTCAACAATAACATTTTAGAGGCGCTAAATGCTAATATGACAAACCGGCCGATCAAAATAAATACATCGTATTATTTATTTACGAACTACCGAAGTGTATACTGCAAGTAATTACTTCGTATGTCCGTGTTTTCCGTATATTTAAATAAAAAAGCACAATAAACATAAAAATACTGCAGTTTGGATTCTCACAGACAGCCATGTGTAGTCCTACCTCAGTCATGTGATGAGAAGGGTGGGACTCTGGCGCTCGTCACCATAGAGACAGCAGCAGATCCGCAACTGATTGGTTGCCGGGATAGACCAATCAGACGGGAGAAGGAGGCGAGAGGCGGGAACTCCAGTAGCTGAGAGGTCAGCTAGTTGGGTGTACGTGGTTACTGAGATATGAAGTTCACAACTGATGTTAAAATACTTTACGTTTAACGGTAACCGCTTTACCTTTTTCATTATTTATTTTATTTTCAAACCCGACAAACAAGTCCTTCTGTCTGTGCCCGTAATTAGCTCTGGATAGTGACTGCTGCGTTCAAGTAAGCGCGGCTTTTTTTAGTTTACTAGCTGACTAATTCAACTCAACTAGTGATGTCTTTAATATGAGGAGACATTTTCATGTCTAAGACTCATAACTGTGACAGCTGAAATGTTTACTGTCAGTAATTTCTGTATCTTTGTGCACAGCAGGTCATTACCTTGAGGTGAAATATGCCGATTCAGGCCTTTTCTTTCCCTCTGCCTGAAACCAGGTTCTTTCAGGTTGGCCAGCGGATTTACAAGTTTAAGATAAGGCGTGGGAGCAAAATCAGGCAAGAAATATGTTTACATTCCTCATCAAAATAATACATTTAAGAAGTATAGATACAGTTTAGCACGTTATGGGATAGCACTGACCACTTCCATATATTTTTGCATAATTTTCTCACTTTAATCTAAGATATATGGATGTTTGATACATACACTACCGCTCAAAAGTTTAGGATCACATTGAAATTTTCTTGTTTTCAATGGAGTAGCCTTCCTTCCTTCCTTAACACAACAATGGACTGACGGGTCTCTGAAGAAAGTTGCTTCTTTCTGGCCATTTTGAGTCGGTCAGCAAGCCATCAACTGCTGATGCTTCAGATACTAAACTAAGCTAGAATGTTGTTCTCCCTTTTATGCTCACTTATTAATAGAATGTATTTCTGCTGTGCATCACAATTGAGCAAGAGTGTCCTAACAACCAATTAGTCCATCCTTAACTTGGATTGGCGGCCATACCAGGAGATTTAGACAGAGGACTGAGAATTACTGATAATAGGACTGATATGCAAAATAAGCCTCTATACAAAAATAGGCTTTAATACAAACATTTCTATTCTTAAAAAATCATCTGATACACTTAAGTTAATTGTGAAATGGACGATATTGTTTGTGAATTGCATGAATTGCATGAAAATTGCATGAAATGAAATTCTAAAATGATCCTAAACTTTTGAACAGTAGTGTATGTGCACCATAATGTGAATTATCTGCTGAAACATCTTTGTATTCTGAGACCCAGTTGCAAAATACAGGGAGTCCTGGTGGATCTGGGACCTCCTAATTAACCTGCTGGACATGAGACACTTCTGATCTTAGTGTTCTTAACCAACAGGGGATGTAGTCTGCCACAGGGTGGCGCTGTAGCAAGTTGGTTCAATCAGTTGGTTCTTCACAGCCATATACACAGTCGAGTCACATTATAAGAACCACCAGCTAATATCTAGAGTAATCGTTGTGGGCAGCATGGCCAGCAGCTAGACGGGCTGAAAGTGAGTTAATAAGTAGGTTGTCTCAGGTATTTGGAGCCATGCTAACTGTAGTGCATCCCACAGCTGCTGCAGTGCTTGTTGGGGAGCATCCATAGAGCGAACACAGAGATTCAGGTGGTTCAAGTCTGAAGAATTAGGGGTCTTGGGTTGTACTTGGAATGCTCTTTAACCAGTGTCAGACATGTGTAGCTGTGTGATATTTCATGTTGTCTAACTGGAAGAGTCCATCCACCCCATGTATGGGTGTATATAACCTGTAGTGATGGATTCATACCCAAATCGAATGACTGCGCCCAGAGAATTCCACAAAAGCGACTAGTGACTACTGTGACTCAACTGTGAGTATTTGTAATAACAATTCAGTGGAAAAACTGAACTATTACTCATTTTCTAAAGTGAAAGAGAGGATATGTAAAGTTTTGAATAGTGTGCGGAGGAGCACATTACCTAGATAAAAAAAAATACAGAAAAGAGCATTTCCAGAAAGAAAATTTGTTTAAACCAAGCATTGAGCCATGGACAAACATAAATACCACAGGATATTTCATACACTGTCCAAGACTTTGGCTTAGGACTCATAAAACCATAAAACCAGCAATACCCTAAATTTAAACTGAATTCTAGTTTATCAGTTCCGTTTGCACTTATTTATCATTGTTTTTTTTTTTTTTGTAGCTGTGAAGAAGAGATGTTGGACAGTGAGTTTGTCAGTGAGGAGCTGGAGGTAACACTGAGACAGATACATAAACAACCGGAAATCTTAATGTATCTATAAATGAAAATCTCCATTGTCTTACAGAATGCTGTACGAGTCGTGCTTATGAACCTGGATAACCTTCAGCCATTCACCACCCAGCATTTTAACATCTTCCCCTGTGTGTCCTTTAAATATTTTTTAATAGCGTTTAAGATGTTTTTGAGAATAATAACTGTCAAACGTTTCATTTACATAGTGTCTTATTCAAAGACACTACTAGACATTACAAAGGCAGTAATATAACGTAAGAGTAGAGGAACAGAAGAAAAAAAAACTTTTAGTAACATAAGATAAGAGGGGTAACAGTGATAAGAAATAAGGCCACTGAGGATCACAGTATGATGTTTTATGATGTTGCATTAATTCTCAAAAACAGTACTAGTATTTAATTATTAGTCTAAGATTTGGGGCAGACAGTGGTTTATTTTGTGTTGCATGTAAACCGTTGACCCTTAGCTAGTGGTGTTGTAATCTTGTTATAGTCTTCAGCCATTAGACTTTTCCTTGCCAGTGTAAACAAGTAGCATACGTGTACACAGTAGCAAATCTAGGTGACTAGTTAAGGTTTTTATACTATGACAGTTTTCCTAAAATTATATAAAAAGCAATACATTTTCTTACTTAAAGAATCACTAAATACTGAATTTTAACCTCTGCATCATGTTGTTTGTTGTAGCACCAGACTCAGGCCGATACACAGCCCTAATTAGAAGAGATAAAGTGAATGTTAGAAAGGAATATTTTAAATGTTTAAAGGAAGGTGCCAAATTAAAGAGGCAAAGAAAGAGGTCAGGGGTGTTTCTCCTAGTCCTAGAGTGTACCACCATACAGAATTATCTTCAACCCTTATCTAGCACACCTTGTCGATATAATGAAGGCTTTCAGATATGATCTCTCCAGCGTGGTAGATCTCCAGGATCAGGGCTGGGCATTTAGGGTCTGTAATGCTAAAGCTTCTGCCTCTAAAACATGTACAGTTTAAAAGTGGGGACCACAGCGGGTCAGTGTCAGAGACCTCGGGCAGGAGAACAGGGGAATAGGAGGTCATTAATATAGGTGAAACGTTTTGTGGCCTTTTATAAGTTTTGAATGTTTTGTTTTATGCTAGGTTGGCCATTTGAAATGAAATGAAAGCCTAAAAATAGCTGTTGCTCTGTTCTCTACAAAACTTTGTTTAAAGATAAGAGTAGGTGGGAGCGTGTGTCAGAGCTGAGGTTCAAGAAAGGAGATGTGAAGCTTTCCGCTTACCCCTTCCTTATCACGCTGTATGTGGAGACAAATGAGCCAGTCCCTGAGCACACAGGTGAGTCAACCCTCAGCAGCTTCCACATGCTTCCACAGAGTGGTGATGGGTGTTAATTAGCTCTTGCGTCTGTTTTTGTCTTCCAGTGAGTAACGCAAATGAAAGTGTCCCTCCAGTAAGTACCTTTGATCGCTTAGAATGCATCTTATTAAGACATAAGGAACTTTTGAGGAACTTCCTGACAGCTAAGGAACCAATTACACATTTGTAAACAAACCTTTACGCCCAGGCAGTGGCATCATCTCCACAGCCTCAGTATAGTTCAAACTAACTGTCAGAGAGATAATACACCATGACTCACTGTGCATCTCTGTGCAGTTTATAAAGTTTTACTTCACAAACTGACGACACTTTTCTCTGCATCATAGAGAGAAAGAGAAGAGAGTAGCAACAAATCTCCATCACTGAAGACCCTATATTAT
The DNA here is from genome assembly GCA_021613375.1 of Megaleporinus macrocephalus. Classification (NCBI taxonomy): domain Eukaryota; kingdom Metazoa; phylum Chordata; class Actinopteri; order Characiformes; family Anostomidae; genus Megaleporinus; species Megaleporinus macrocephalus. The sequence goes on along the minus strand of CM038708.1, from coordinate 24,148,323 downwards.
TCTAATATTAGTGTGCAGACGTATCTTATTATTTATAACTACAGGAACCATGTAATAGGGATTCAAAAAACTATGTGATAATATTTCTGCTATTTTTGCTATTTCTATATTTTGCTGCATATTAAAATACATTGGTGAGTCATGGAATAATCATTAATATGATCGGCAGCAGCTGTGTTCAGAATACTCCACTATGATTTATTAAAGGGCTTGTTTACATATTGCATATTAAATTCTCTGATATAATTATTGAAACGTCAATATCAACACAACAATGAATAAGTAGGGTGGGGGATACAAGATATACAACATGGTTTAGTTTTTCTAAGGTCTGATAAGTTGGAACAGACTAAAAAGCAGTACAGTGTCACTGCACACAAATATTATACTAAATTTTAGTTTTACACTCTGAGCTACACTAATTAAACAGGGCTAAACAGGCTCTCTATTTTAGTGTTCCTTAAGTACAGACACATAGTACGTGCAAAACAGGGTATTATAAAACTATTTATTACAACAATGATGAAATATCTTCTTATTGCCCAACTCTGATAATAAGAAATATCTTTTGTAGCCATAATGTGAATATACAGAATGCTCTAGGACAGTCGTCTTTCAAAGTGCTGACAATAATGTCTAGAAGTTTGGGCTTTGTTCTCAAATGTTGAATTGGTCTAGTGTTATTATAACTCTTAACATTTTGGATGTTTTTGCATAAGTATATCTTAACACAGCTTTTTTTCCAAATTCACACACTAAGAACAGTTGTTTATGCTTAAATTAAATGGCTATTTTTGTACTATATAGGACAGAGCGTCTACACTGGACAGCCCACATGTTCCTCCAAGTCCACCAAGTAAACCCAAGCGCAGGAGAACAGAGCAATCACAGGAGGGCGCTCTGAGCCAGGACAACAATCACAATTTGCCGGGTGCTCACCATCCTGCGAATCTCCAGTAAGTGTTTAAAATGTGAACCAATCTATCTTTCTTTTCCTCACTTTTTAAATTCCATTCCTTGTTTTCTTCACACTCTTAGCTTACTTTCTATGGTTTTCAAGGCCTCTTACAACTCGTTCATTTTTCACTGGCCACACGTAAAATGTAATGTGAATGTGTAGGTCAGTGGATTTTAAAAGCACTTAAACTAACTAACTAATTCTCTCCTATCCTAACTGCATAACTTCCATATTAACATTTTTATTCAGTTATTAATCTGAAAGAAATATTTCAGTGTTTATCAATCCTACCTCTGTCTTTCATACTGTTATCATATTGTTGATTACACAGACAGTAAATTTGCCCCGTTTGCCTGTATTTGGGAAAGAACAGAAAACTCTGAAAATACAAAACGAACTTCTAATAAAAGCTAATGAACAGTTGGTTTAGTGTCTAAATGATTGTACAGATTTAATAGATAGAGATTGCAGCAGGGCGATAGGATGAAATATATTGTTCTCCTAATTAATTGTGTCACAATACAATACAGTATGCTTTTATATGTTAGTACATGTAGAAGACATGTAGTAGATCAACTGCAGGTTTCATTAGAAAGAGCTTAAAAGTATTGTAGCATACAACATTATTAGAGCAGTATGTACTTAAAAATTAATTAAAAATCATTGTATCTTTGATATTTTTAAAATGTAGCACTGGCCGTTCTTTGTTCTCAGTTTCAACTGATCAGATCTAATGACATATCTAGTGACATATAAAGTATAATAAAAATTTCTTAAAGCTTTGCCATCTTATTTGCCGTATGACTCAATATTAGAGAGTAAAGTAAAGAACACTATACTATTTAAGATCAATTACTGATTAATAATATGCAGTTTAATAAACATTTAATTTTTTGACCAATTGGAACAACATTAGTAGCACACAGACTTACTAATAACAACAATATTAGAAGTGTCCAAAGGTTTGAGATATTCATACTGCAGCTATTTAGGGGTTTACAATATCAAGATATTATGATATTTTATTTTAATGATCCAAGAAATTTTCTTGAAAAGTTTTTTGTTTCAATAGAATTAGTACAAAATCCTGTTGTACTAATGCAGCATTATCGGCACTAGGCGTCTGAAAATACGTTCCTAGTGACGTAGCACTGATTACCCGTTAACTGTGGCTTTCTGTGGTGTCTATGTACTGTGTATAAATAAAGGAAATATTTTAGCAGCTTTAATATTCCTTAGAGAATCTTTGTCCTGAAAAGACAGAGATTATACTGAAAATACATTCAAGCGGAACCATAACTCTAACCTTAATCACTGGATGTTAAGAAAATAGACTTCAGTGTGGGCAGACAGTAGGCAGATAGAGCTCGGGGTGATGTTTGTACGAGCATTCACTTTGTCACTGGTCTAATCTGTCACATTGGCTGCAGTGATCAGATGTGAGTCTGTAGTTATGAAATAGTCCAGCGGAGGAGGATGAACACGGGGCGCCATCTCAATCAAACCATCACTCAGCTAGCAAGCTGAACATAATCATTTTACTGTTATGAAACCCTCCCGTCCCAAACGAGCAAAGACAGTTTTGACAAATGCGGCTTATTTGCATTTATATCTGCTTTGTGGTGGGGCAAGGGGAAGCCCACATATCACCTTTGCTTTTAAAATAAAGAGCTTCTTGGCTTGAATGTGCAGTTCTAGGAAAAGCCTTTAGCTAGTATAGATCAGGGCTCGGTTGTTCGGCAAAAACAAAACATGACAGATGATACGGAGCACAATTTCTTTGTCAGCGGGTTTGAAAGCACTAACAAAATAGTAGTGTCATATTCAAGACTATGAAAAACTTTGAGATCAATGTTTGATTATTATTATTATTCCAACCCTGCTTATGCTGCAGTGCACTAAATCCCATTAAGCAGGGCTAATTGTGCGTCCTCTATAATGAAGCATGTAGTTGTTCTTAAGTGCTGGTGAACTCCACAGTACACACAGAAAATGCTACAGTCATGTTTTTTTGCACAGTAATGATGAGTATTGTGTGTAAATAAAGGTTCCGAAATAGTTCTTGACTCAGTTATGTGGTTCCAGGAACCATCATTCTTTGGTATAGACCCTGTACATTGTGGTGCTTTACGTGAACCTTGTGAGTCTAATTTACAAAATGAAATAAAACAGGTTCTGAAAGCAAAAGCATACGTTTAAAGGTTCTTCAGGCAGGCAAAAGTGGCTGTTCTCCGGCACTGCTCCAAGAACACTCTTTGAAACCTTTCAGGAGGGCTGGTGTGAAAAGGTAGTCTTCTCTAGAAGCACTGGGGGGAGTTTAGCCTCAGGCTTGTTCTGGTGAAGACATCACTAATACAGTTTACACAATCCACCCTCTTGCCAGCACTAAAATAGACAGTCCTATTCAGGTGATCTGTGTGGCCTCAGGCTGATGAGCTTGCAGACGTGCCTCAAACAGGCTTTGTGTTTTTGTGTTAAATGTGCTGGAAATGGGAACAAGAATTGAATGTGTCAACTAAAAGAGAACAAATCAGATTTCTCTGTCTCCCTCTTTCTCTCCCAGAGAGTCCCCTCTCCTGGCCGACGGTGCAGAAGGGATGGTTTGTGGCAGTGAGGTGTGTGTGAGGTGTTCTGTCTGTCATTTATAAACAAACCTTGTCTGTCTGTCTGGGTGCTGAGGCATTCCTTATTGCCCCCGTAGGGCAAACCATCTGACACATTAGCCCACTCAGGTGGCATAACTAGCTCCATTATGTTAATTATAGAAACTGATAAAAATAAGAGAGCGGCCGCATCTCGGTTTTATTTAAACAGAGGTAGATTTAAGAGCCAATACATCCATCATCTCTGTTTTCTCTCTCTCTCTCTCTCACACACACACACAATCTCTCACTCACATTCTCTTTCCCTCACAGTTACATGCTGATTCAGAGATGCCTTCCCAGCCTGTTCCAGGTGCCAAGGACCGAGCGATTGAGGATGAGTCACGTACACACCATAAATATCACTTTAACTCTTATGCCTTGTTTCTACTGTCATTTCTGCTGTATATATGGATACGCCAGGGCCTGTCACTATCCTTTCTATTAGTAATCAAGCGGAAAAGACGTTATGTGTGTACATTTATGTGTGTAAAATTAAAATAGATTCATGGCCTAAACTTTTTGTCATAGGGGGCCAAAGTATTATGTTTGTGGAGGGCACAGGACCTAAAAGATAACTTGTTAGCTTTACCTTTTTCCCAGTGGCTTCCTTACATAAGATACACAATGACTTGCCTTTAAATTGAGCAAAGATATATTTTTCATACCAGTGGTCTCTAAATATTCTAGTCCGTGTACAGTTACACTGTATTAGCTCACACACTACCGGTTAAAAGTTTTAGTACACTACCAGTCAAACATTTTAAAACATTTGGCTGGCGGTGTACTGGTGGTGTTCTAAAACTTTTTACTGGTAGTGATATAAACACTGGTAGTGTATGTGGCACATCTGCTTTGCAGTCTGTGAGAATTGTATGGTGGTGTTTTTAAATAATAAATGATAAGGATTTCTGTGATTAGGCAACAGGTTGGTCAAATGAAACCTCCTTGCAACTTTGGTCTGCATGTCCCACTTTGATCAGCCCTCCATTATTAAAAAGATATTATTTATTCAATGTTTACAATGTTGCACTAAATCCAGATAAACAGTTAAACAAACTAATTTTGCTCTCTTAATAATTAAACATGCAGTTGGCCAGTGTTTACAGGTACTGATGATTTGCACAATGCATTTGGAAAAGCATTAGAGACACTTGATAAATAGCTTTTAACTTTTTAAAATTAGATAATGTTTTAGATATATAGGAAATATGTAGCATATAATACAAGAATACACTGCAGCAAAATGTGCATAGAGTATACAGACACTTCATACATACAATGCATAAGTTCACTTAAACTTTCTACAGGTCTTTTTTTTACCTATAACTGTGAACATAAAAGTATGTATTCATAACTATGAACAAAGATGTGATTTAAAAAATATGATTCAGAGGGCAAACGTTAATAACAATAGTACTTTGTTTCAAAGCCGTTGTTAGCTTTGAGGCGTCTAGGGTGAGAATAAATAGCCAGTTTCTCTTGCCAAACTGGCCACAGTTCTCTAATGCCACAAAGTGCCACGCTCACCTTTCTTGGCTGATAAGATTAAATTCTTTTCTAATAAGTTTCCTTCAACAACGTGTAATGCCTGAGTATCATTTGCAAACCAGTTGTACTGACAGTGAGTCAAGTGTTGTTAAATATAGGAAATATACCTCGTATGCATTGTGTTGCACAATCTAAGTAATGTTTACAGCGTTTGTTGATACCAAATTGTGATTCTTGACAATTTTCTCCAGAGCAGTGGAGCAGGAAGTCTCTGCGATGTGTGACTCCAGACACATAGTGAGAGAAAAGCCTGGGGTTCTCACCAGAATGGCAAGGTGAATAACCCTGTGCACTGACCTTCCGTGCTGCTTTCACTTGTAATGGTATGAGACGAATAGTTCAGATATACCACAGTCTACTGCACTGCTGTGATTGGATGTTTGTTAGGAGTTTTTCTTGTAAGGCCTTTTATTGATGCTTATGACATGGTTGCATTCTTTTTTTCCCCAGAAACGTGCTCTCCCTGATCTTTGCCAGGACATAATAAGACAAGAGCTAGAGCATAAAGCTACAAGGTGTATGAGTACTTTCATTCAGTTGCTTGCAGTTGATGTTTTAAGTTCAAATATTTGACTCTAGGTCGCTTCAGTGTTGTTTCTTTAAAACTGTAAGATTTAAATCCTCATTTCTCCACATGTGCAGTTTGATTACATGACTGTGAATTTCATTAAATGGGGGAAGACTTTTCATTTCCATGTGATTTGAACAGGTTCACCAGCGTGTAAACTAGGTGTTAATGCAATAGAGCAGCATTTCTTTTTTCACATTTCTTTCAAATAATTAGGCTGAAACGTTGCCCCCATTATGCTCTCATAGGGCTGGGCGATAAAACGATAACGCAAAATAACGTTTCCTCGATAGAACTATAAGACGTAGTCGATAAAGGGTCGATGGAATCAAGTTCCGTCCATGTTTTGAGCGACAACACAACATCATTTTGTACCAATAAAGATAAATATGTATGTTGTAGGAGTTCGAGTGAGAATGCTGAGGCAAAGCTGACTTTATAACCCAAACTTCATTTTCTACTGAAAACAGAATCACTGAACCAACTCCCCATTTGAGCCAAGAGAGAGTCGTGTATGTATGTAATGTATGTGTGTGTGTGTGTGTGTTTTTAATTTATTTGAAATACAGTTATGTAATGTTCCATAGTACATTTAGCAGAAGATAAAACATTTTAAATGTTGATATCTTCACTTCTCACTTAAAGTAAAAAGGCAATGATGATTTGATTTATATCCTAATATATATCAATATTGACTGATGTGAAAAAAATGATCATGATAAGATTTTTTTCCCATATCGCCCAGCCCTACGCTCTCAGTAAGCCCAGAATTACACTTAACTGACTCTTCTTTGATGGGCTGCTCTGAACAAGGTGACCTCATCGGCTGTTTCTAAGTGCTCTTAGACCTCGTGCACTCGTTCCTCCGTCCCAGCCCATTCTTTTTACCTGACGCTGCCTTCAAAGATCACTACGGGCAACAATATAGAACAATTAGATTAAGTTCTCAAAGCATGCTAAGTTTAGTTACATGACTCAAGTCCCCGGAGTCACGTTTTGTCTCCTCTGTTGTTTATTTTCACATGGTTTCGAAGCACTGTAACCTGGAAACACAAGAGCATGAAAAAAGATATTATTAATACGTCCGCTTACACTTTAAGCCGGTATTACTGGTGCCATGACGACAAAGGAGAGTATGACAACAGTTTTCCCCTCTCCAACATAATGCGCTATCATTCAAATTTTCACCCTCTTGCCCCAGTCCACTTTAATCTCCCTGGAAAGGAGGCTGTTCCTCTGCATGTTGACAGTTGCCGTTTGAGTGACGCCGCCGTTGGGACCTTTCACTTACATGAAGGTATCTTGAGAGGCAAGTGGGCAGAAATGATGTCACCCTTTTCTTTTCCAATGACATCATGCGTTGTGCATGTTAAATAATGGTGGGTTTTAATTGTATTTTTGTGCTTGACTGTTTGCGTTTATAGTGCGGCTACTCCTAATTGTGTAACCATTTCCTATCTGCGCTGAAGTCACGGCAGTTAACTTTGCCAGAACTTGCAAAACTTGAAGAGAATAGCTCCATGAAAAAAGCCTTCATGCACAACATACACAACATGGTCTATCAGCCAAGACATGTTTGGTGTCTGACCTTTTACTTAGTTTTGCACTGGAGCTACAGTATGTGGCTAATGTAATAGAAGCTTTAGTCCCTTAATAAGCAATTCTTAAAAGCAATAAGCAACTAATAAGCAATTATTAACATTTATAGGAACTGAGATCAGATGCAGCCGACATCTAGAGTTCGAATTATTGTTCCAAACACATTGACCAAAAAAAAAAATTGTCACTGTCCAGTGAAAAACAAACAAATTTTAAAATAGAGAACAGAAACATTTCCTACTTTCAATGTAAAGAAATGGAAACATATTTTTATTAGAATATATTTCTGTGTATTTTCACCAATAAGAGCTACATATATCACTAGAACAGTAAATACGCACAAAAAGACCAAAGTAGCATGAAGGTCTTATTTTGAAAGAAGTAGATAATGTTTTGTAAGCCAGTTTGAAGAGTGTAGTTCCAAATTTCTCCTGGATGCCCCAGACATTGTATGAATGTATTAAATTCCTTCTCCAGCGATCTTCAATTAGCTTAATGAAGAACTGAGTAGTCAAAGCAGGTATTAGATGATAGCTGCACATAATACTGGGTTACCACAAGAGAAGCTTGGAAAGGATTAAATATCAGATATGAGCTCAATTTTATTTCGCTTGTAAACTCAGTCAGTCTTTTCTATCTCAGAGTGACGCAGTTCATGTGTTTGTTACAAGAAAAAAATCCATCCCCTACAACACGTATAGAACACAGCAGCTTGGATCCTAACAAAAACAAGAGAGTTCATATCAGTTCTCTTTAAAAGAGCTGCACTGCCTCCCTGTATCTTTTAGAAAAGACTTTAAAGTCCTGTACTCGTCTATAAAGCTCTAAATAATCTATCACCAGCTTACATCACAGAATGTCTCTCTGTTTATGTTCCAGCTCGAGATCTTAGATCTGCAGATACTGACCTTCAGCACATCCCTTCTCTAAAATACAGAAAACCTGGAGAGACTCATCAGTTATTCTGCTTCTGAACTGTGGAACTCAATTCCAATTTTCATTAGACAGTCGAGCTCAGCGCTCACTTTTAAGAAACAATTAAAAATGTAAATCTTTAAGTTGGTGTTTAATTAAAACATTGACATCGTAGTGCCTATGAAATTAAAGTTTGTCTTTGCTGATTAAGTTTATTATTCCTAATGAAAACTGCAATGAAAATTTTATTTTATCAGCTCCACTTACTGTATAGATGCCCTTTCTAGTTCTACAATTACAGACTGTAGTCAATCTGCTTCTCCGCATACTTTGTTAACCCCCCACAGGACCACCACCGAGCCCAGTGACAGTATCACTGTCACTGCAGTGCTGAGACAGTTGTGACAGTTATGTGACAGTTATGTGTGTTGTGCTGTTACGAGTGGATCAGACTCAGCAGTGCTGCTGTTTTTGAACACCTCAGAAAGAGAATAGTCCACCAACCAAAAAATGAGATCCAACAGTGTCCTGTGAGCAGTGTCCTGTAAGCAGTGTCCTGTGGGCAATGTCCTGTGGGCTGCGTCCTTTGGGCAGTGTTCTGTGGACAGCGTCCTGTGACCACTGATGAAAGACTAGAAAATGACCAACACAAACTGCACAGCAACGGATGAGCTATTGTCTCTGACTTTACAGCTACAAGGTGGACCAACAAGGTAGGAGTGTCTAATAGAGCGAATGAGCGAATGAAAAACTGGGAAATAAGGAGAGTGTTATGTTTTCATAACTTGTGGGGACCGAACCCTATAACTCCTAGAGGCCCAAAGATGTTTAATATGTCCATGAAACACTGACTTAGAGATTTTCGGTGCTGTATTCATACAAAGAATTACTTGAATGTGCAAGGCAGTGCATGCGGGTACTGGTGGGACACTGAGATGGGTTTATTGAAACATGGAAAAGTTGATCTTTCATATTGCCATTGCTATAGACATGTTGGAAATGGCATCTCATCTATGAGTTTTCTCAGTGCACCACCTGCTTTCCAACCCTGCTGGGTTACAGAATGTGTCAATGAGGTTGGAGAAAATGAAAGAGCAATGAAGTGAAGAAAAAAGATGGATGTGCAGTGGAAGACACTGAACGCTGAATAAGGGAGGGGTCTCATGCACTGATTTGAGGAAAGGATAGTAAGTGGGCGTAACTAGGTGGGATACTGAAGGATAACTTTTACCTGCACTACTTATAGTAGCAAGAGAGAAAGAGAAAGATAGAGAGAGCTCTTAGAGGCCACACACACACTTACCTTTACACACCTGGATAGTGCAAGATCCATACCCACAGGTAATCTCAAATTTCTGCATGAATTGTTCCACTTGAATTCTTATTGTATAATTGTATGTTCAGTTGTTATTGTGTTTGTTAATATACCATTGTATACCATTTGTGCATGGAAGCCTTTTTCTGTATATTTATCAACAATTGGATTTTGCATCTTATAATCACTTAGTTTATGTCATAATAGATAACTGGTTCATATGATTTTAATGACTTTAATATAGACAGCTTAGTCTGAAAGTGTTTGATGATAAAATGTTGATGGTTTGGTTCAACCTACAATTCATGTTCATGTTTTTTAAGGTCAGTGTTGCTCTAATAAAGTTTGTAAGTGTTGTAAAACTAATTTCCAGTACAAATGTACCACAATAAACTGATAGAAGAGTTAGTTTTCATATATATATTTGGTAATGTTTAAAAGTGTTAGGTACTTGGGGACATTATTATAGATAAAAAACTGTTTTTTTCCAGCAAAGAAGCTGTTTATATAATATTTAAATAGTATTAATACAGTATTATTTGTATTTGTCACCTAATACCTGCTTTGTCTACTCAGTACTTCATTAAGCTGAATCCAGATTGCTGCTGAAAGAATCTAAAAATGCATACAGTGTCTTCATACAGTGTTCTTCATGCTGGCTCACAAGAACATTATTACAAAATAAGATATTAATGCTACTCTGTATTGTATTTATGCTTATTGAGAATCAGGTATAATGTGCTCTTAATAGTAAAAATACACTTATTGCTATGATTAAGGGTTTTGAACAGTGAACACAGAGAAAATAAAGAACCAATCGAAGCACAAAAGCAATATAACGATCATATGATTTTAAAATTAGTATACAATATGGAATATAGAGAAAAGAAAAAAGAAAAATACATAGAAGTTACATAGTAATTTATAGTATTTACACCATAATTCACATGATACTGCCAGAATTATAGTAGTTACTGAATAATACATAGCAGTGCTGGAAAATATGTATATATGTGAATATCGTCTGTACAGTGGCATCTTTCAAATTAGTCCTGTTTAACTGGATTACAGCAACACAGTATACCAAACTTTAAATAAAAGTCATGTAGAATAAGGTTGTTGGTTTTGGCTACACAAAAAAATAACTTCTCACTTCTAGGTGATCTGTATGCTGTGTATTGTACAACAACATAATATTTTTTAAATATCACCCTGTTTTAATTCATAGTACCAATAAAGTAGTTCCTAGTGGAATGATATAGCTAATTGATAAGAAGTTGTTTGATTAATTACTGAATTACTCTAGCGGCTGGAGTTTAAGGAACTGATCTACTGTACTACAGACTAGTACTCACTGAATGCCTAAAATTGAATGAAAAACCAAAGTCATTTGTTTATGTTTAAGTTTATTAAGGTCTAATCTGCCATTCATCAATGTTCATTCAGTAAACTCTTACACATAAAGATTATATAGTAGGTCTTAACTGGATGACAGATAAAGAGCTGGAATGACTAATAAAAACAAACTCTAAGCAACAAGGCTCACTTCATGGAAACCCTGGTACCATTTGAAGGGGGGAAGTGGCAAAATTCCGTCCCACCTAATTGACAGTGCAATTTGTCGCCCCCCAATAATAAAGTCCCAAGATGATAATCATAGCGCAGCTCTCAAAACGGTGGAGCAGGAAAGAGCAGGAGTAGGTCAGGGAGACTTTCACCAAGAGGGAAAGAATGACTTAACAAAGTGTGTAAATATTATTAAGCCGTTTACAAAAGACTCAGTTTAGGGTCATAAACCGAATAGTCCCTCATTCTGAAATGAAGAGCTGTTGCAAAATATTCAATATATAGACATACAGCACCACACATCAGGTCAATTCTGCACCAAGTTCTTGTAAACTATTATAATAATAATAATCTTTGACTGGTATGTTGCTTGGCAGCTGTGGTTGGCAGTTCCTCTATGAATGAATCGTTAGTGGTGGCATTATTTATAAATTAATGTTAGTGTAAGTATCTTGTTTGATTATTTGAAGTTAGGACATATTCTCTGCCATACAAGCCTCAGACGTGGACAGTCTATGGTGAATACACTAGCAGAAATAAGAAGCTAGCAGCACCTGATGAGAGAATAAAGGCTCCCTTGTCAGCATTCTCAAAAATGTTGACATAAGGAAGGGGGTTTCACTTCAAAGCGTCAACCTGTGAGGCCCATAGAAATGTTCTCAAATTAGAAGGGGATGTACATGTAAGGATGAGACGGAGGGAAGAGGAGAGAGTGTGAGAGAGTTCACTCTCACCAATGACAAAGCCTCAGTCTGTATTATTATTATTATTATTATTATTATTATTATTATTATTATTGTTATTGAAATGATTATAAAGTTCACTGCATGAGACAGGAAAGCCCCAGATGTGACACAAAGATCTATTGTTCAAATGTGACTAAACCAATGCAATACGTCAGACGAGTATGTATATATATATATATATATATATATATATATATATAAATTAGTTTTTTTTATTTCTGACACATTACTTTTTTTTTTTATCATATGCAGTAGCGTTTCTAGATGCAGCGTCAGAGTCTAGTACAGTACTCAAACAGCAGAAACATCTCTAAACCAGGCCAGAGCTGGACATTCGATTTGACATGTCATTTTTTTCTCATGCACAGGCCACTGACCCCATGGCTGGACGAGTGATCCCTGACATGTTAGTGCTCTTGCTGCCCATACTGCTTCTGATGCTGCTGATACCGTTTAGCTGGAGCTCTGAGGGGCTCAGCCCGGGCTGCCACCTTTACCGTGAGTATATACGCACACGCACAGAATCAGACAGACGGTCTTCTGTGTCACAGCCATATTCATCTTCAGGTCTCTGCTCTCTCTCTCTCTCTCTCTTTCTCTCTGCTCCTCTCTGTCTCTCTCACAGCATTTAATGTGACCATCCGGAGTGACCGGCGGGGGACCTGTCGAGGGGCCCATGTGGTTTATGCCTGTGTGGGCTACTGCGAGTCCAGTGCCTTTCCCTCACGTTACTCTGTCCTGCTGGCTTCCAACTTCACACACAACATCACCTCTGCCTCCCGCTGCTGCACCATCAGCAAGGTGGCCAAGGTACAGACTCAAGGCGGAGACGCCACTGAGGCAACCACCATTCATACCTAACCACAGTTTACCCACTGATTAAACGAGAGTGATCAGCAGAGTGTCAGTGCAACAGAACAGAACTATGTGCTGTAGCCTCGTATAAACATGCAAACAATGACTACCAACACAGTTTCAAGAGTTAGGTACCACTTATACATTATATTATATATACTGTGCAAATGTTTGAAGCAGTTGAGGAGGTTATGTTTTAAAAGCTGTTTAGTTGAGAAGTTAGAAAAATGAAAATATTGTTATAAATACAGTAGTGCGTAAAGGTTTTGAGCACTTGGGGACAATATATTAACAAAGCTATTGTTCTATACCCAACGGTCTTTTGCAGAAAAAACCTTTTTTTGAATATTTTTTAAACATCCAAAGAGTATTAATACAGTAAGTAGTGGTTTTACATATGTCAGTGTGTTTATTTAACCCTTTCCAACTTTTCCTAGTAGCAACCCAGTATTATTTACAGTTCTTCTCTAATACCTGCTTTGACTACTCAGGACTTCATTAAGCTAAATTAAGATTGCTGCTGAAGGAACTGAATAAACTCATACAATGTCCGGGGTGTCCAGGAAAAACCTGAAACTAACGTTTGTTCTTCGAACTAGAGTAAAAGAAATGAGAAATCAATGCTACTTGTATTTATGTTTATTCACATCTGTTCTTATGATATCTGGTGCTCTTACTAATGAAAATACACTCATTACTAAAATAAAGAGTTTTAAACAAAGACTTCTGCACAATAGTGTAAATACTGTAATAGTAACAATGTGTTCTCTTTGTCATTTTCAAATTATTAACCTTACACTAAAAACTATTTAGCCTAATTAATAAATAATAGCCACACACAATGAAAGTGACGTGGATACCAGCAGATAATTGTTTCCTTTAAAAGCTCATGGAACCGCTGACCATTCTCAATTCCTCACTCCTGTAACTTAATCCTCAGTCAGTTTCTGTTGCATGTAATTCCTAAATAATAGTTGTATGCTGTAATAAATGTCTTGGAGGTTTAGGTTAAAGGAAATGTATTGCAATCGGACTGAGGTTTAAATTCAAACTGACATCTAAAGAGAATGTTTACACAAGAACACAAGAAGAGAATGTTTAGACAGGCTTACTTGCATTTTATTCATTTTATCGCATCTGCAATGTTGTGCAAATCAATGTTACATTGCTTCATAAAGCCAGTCCAGACATATATAGTCATCTTTTTACTGTTAACACAGTTCTGGGCAAAAAATAAATAAATAAATAAAATGGGCCGAGCCCAAAGTACAGTGCTTTTTCCTGATGGTTTTGGCTGGACAGAGTCTAGATTTAAACCCTATAGACATTTTTTCTGGTCTCACGTTGAACAATGCATATTTGTTTAGTTTTTTCTGTAAAACACTGTAAGTTTACTCAGAAAAAAAGGAAAAAACTTCAGTCAGGTTATCTGTTTATTTAATGATTTGTTGTTAAGACCATTAAAGCTTCTGCCAGTTTGTGCTTGGTGCAGGTTTATTGCTGAGAAGTGTATAAATGTACATAAAAAATATTGTATACAGACATCAGCCATGATTTCATCTCTATTAAACAGTATTGTGTAATTTAGTGTAGTGTCATGTAATGTATTTATAGAGCTTTTCTTATGTTATCTACCTCATTAACATCTTGTATTGTATTATATAGTATATACTATATTCTACATTATATCACGTATGTTATTATATTATATTCTTGTGAACAGTAATGTGCATGTATCTGTTAGTAACGTAGATACGGTTCTTTCCGAATGTCTGATATTGGAGATGCCCTGTTTTCCCTCAGGTCAAAGTTCGTGTGGAATGCCCTCGAGGCCGTCACCATGACGACATTCAGATCTTGACGGCACAGGCCTGCCGCTGTGACATGTGCCGCAAGTCCCGTTACTGAGCCTCCATAGCAACAGCAGCCTGACCTGCTTTACATCAAAGTACATACGAGGGAGAAAAACAGAGCAACTCGAAACACTTCAAACATGTTTTATTTCCTATTTAATTACCAATATTTCTTGTGATCTATTCTTTAATATATGAGGAACTCCACCAACATTTCAAAATTTCTGCATAATAAGATAAATTACTTCAGAGAGGTTTTGATGCAAAATGCTTGCATGGTGGTGATAGGAACAAGGCAGCTTACAGATATGAAAAAATTGCCTGATGCCTGAGACATTGCTTTAAAGTAGTTTTAAAATAAGGTTTAGTAAAATTGTCCCTAGAGACAACTTATTGTTTTCAGATTTCTCAGTTTCTACCATCATCAACATATAACAACTCAGACGATGCTTGTAGATTTCATGTTCATTTAAGGCAGTAAATAAAGGAACTATATTTTTGCTATATTCATCGCAGGCCCTGGTTTCTATCACCATCACTGTAAAATAAGTCTCAGTTGGTAATGTTCTCAACAGTTAACCACTTTCCATTATACCACTCTGTATGACTTTAAACTACTGAACTTTGCAGAAATTTTAAAAAATATGCTGGAATTTCCGTTTAATAAAACATGGTGTGAATACACAGAAACAACAACAACCCATTGAAACTACTACACCAGTAAAAACATCATATAGATGCAAAAAAGTACATTTGAACTTTAATACCTGCTTCATGGACGACAAAAAGAATGTACATATTTAATTTATACTTGAGAATGTTGTTTTGCAGAAGAGTGAATGTTGCTGTTTGAGAGAGAGAGAGAGAGAGAGAGAGAGATAGTAATGTATTAATGCTATTGAAGAAATAAATTGGAAAAACTAATTCAGTACCCTTTCAGTTGTTTTCAGTGTTTTTCTTCTGATCGTGTGATTAGTGATCAGTGCAATGGTGGGGTGGCAGGTGATCTGGGAATGACACTATTTGACATCAGTAGCGCTTCACAAATTTATTCATGTACTCAAACAAATGCTAATACATTCTTACAGAAACTACTAAAGCCACTCAGTAGGTCTCACACTCTGTGTGGTGTGAGGAGCAGGCGGTGCATTCACACTGCAGGGCCTGAGGGTAGTGGTAGAGCGGAGAGACTCCGGGCAGGCAGCCTGGTAAGCGGCTGGTCATGTGACGCCAGCGAGTGTAGGTGCAGACGCGGTGGTGCCTCTGAATGAACGGAGGCTCCGGGACTGGCCGCTAAATCAGAACACAACATGCCACCTTAAAAGAGTTCACCCTTCAACTTCACCCACAGCCAGTTCACTGAAAAGTCACGTCTACACAACTTCACCCTTACCATGTTTGATGTCTGAAGTTTACTTCTCCTTACAAGGCTGATATGACGGAAGTGGTGCAATAGTTGAATATACACAACTCTTTATAAGTTTGGAACAGAGACCCCAGTGAGTGCTGTTGTGCGCACTCTCCTTACACCAAAGGCACACTGCGTCATACTTTTAGTCAATCAGCACATCCATATATAACATGATTCAGTTAGTTAACGTTAACCTCACTGTCTGGAAATCACAGGTTTGATCCCCAGTGATGCCACATCTGTGCCCAAGACTCCAAGAGAACACGCTGGCCTTGCGCTCTGTGGGTGGGCAGGATGGCCCTTCCTCTCCCGAGTCACTCAGCATGATGCTACTCAACAGGACATCTGTTTGCTGATGTAGGCACTCTTCTCCAAATGTGTTGAACTGCCCGATGGCCAGTGCCAGAGTGGGTAATTGGTAGATTTTCCCGGTGGGCTGATTTACTGTGTTACTGCGAGCTAATGTAAGTCACACACATAAGAGCTCAAAAACTATGAATGTTACATTACAGTGTATCTGTAGTGATTCAAGCGTCCGACTAGCAGCCCACACCTCAACCCCAGTTTACTGATGATGACTCATACAGTGGAGAGAGATGTTAGCTAGCTTCTTATCCTTATTTCCTGTCCCACCTTAAATGACGTAGCACTTCAGATGTCTGTGTGGGCGCTAATGTTAAACCACTGCCCTATTTAAGGTGGAACGGAAATTCCAATAAGAAGCTATCGTCAGCCTTGAGACATTAGTGTACCAAACTCAGCATGACAGCGTGGAACCGGCTAGCACAATGGACAGAGTTGATTCACTACAGACTATTTTTTTCAAAGTGAATCCTGTAAAGAAGGACAGCTGCAGCAAGAAGTGTAGAAACACCAAGGTGGCCCAGAGAAGATAAGAATGAATAAAAAGGAGGAGGGCGGTGATAAATATTGAGAAGGCATTAAATAAGACTACTTATTTATGTAACATTTAAGACAGAAGTTTTCATCTGGTTAGGGTTCGACTATGTCTAGCCAGTTTGGTTCTATCAGTGTAGCATAACCTATAAATATTAAACAAGAGAAAGAAAAGAAGTTTTGTTGAAAGAAGGCAATGTGTGTAATACAGGTGGAGTTTAAGGTGGCCTGGTCGGCATCATATAACGCAAACAAGTCCCACTCCGGCACTGCCAATGTGTTGGCTGGCTGCACATGTCTTGAAGGAAGCTTGTGGCTAACTTGGCAGGATCATGTGATATTGGAAGGCTTGTGCTGCGTCCCAAATCACATACTACCATACTCAATAGTATGTCAAAACTAGTACATGACTAATAGAAATCCAGTTATTTATCATGTGATAATCATGCAAGTAAAATTCTAAAATTACTCCATTAGTTCTCCATTAGCATAACTATTTTACCTCCATTAGCCTTGTGACTCCAGAGAAAAACAAAAGAAGCAGAATTTTCTGATTGGCTGCATTTGGGGTAGGAAGCGGAAAGTTATACATTTCTATGAATCATTCCTGAACAGTTATGATACAGCTGTATAAAACTGAGATTTCAGGATTTCACTTGTTTTATTCCCCACACTCTGCCTAGCAACAGTTTTGGACCTAACTTTAAAGTTTGTGTTTTTAATACATTTTTTTTTTCAGCTTGATTGCAACAACTTAACATGTTAACCAACACAAATATCGTGCATATATCGGCCCACTGGCTTGATAAGGTTTGCACCTTGCTGGCTGTTTGCCTCGGACCACCCAGATTATGGTCTGGCGTACAAAATCTAAGCAGATCTCCTTAAACAGGTTTTAAATGTGTACAGCTTTTAATTTTTAAAAAATAAATTAAGACAAATATTACAAAGAGGGGAGAGATTAAGGACTAGGTCTGATATAAACTGGCTGAAAATGTTGTTGCTAACTTATTTATGAAAAGTAAGAAAGGAAGGAAGAATAAAGGAATTGTATTGCAAGTGGAAAATGATGAAAATGGTCTAATACTCTGCTTTACCACTGGTAGACCACCCAGAAAACACTAAGCAAAGCACCAGTAGACCACCAGCTTTGTCATCGGTGGGCAAACAGTGGTCCACTGTCCTCTTGCTATCAGGAAAGTAGTCTACAGAACAAAGCCACATCCTACATATTTCATACTCTTGTAGTGATGTCAGCACTTTTCAGCTGTTTAAAGCTGGTTTGAGCTGGTTTAAGATGTGGTACAAAAGATTTTAAATCAAACAATAAGCCATGAGAGGCTGTGGATTACTGTGAACTTATCACAGGGAGTGTTCTTAGGTACTACGTGGAGTGGAGTCTCTCTGCTCTCTACATAGTAGGATTTAAGTACTCCTACATGCTAACAGAGCATAGTACAGCTAAAGAATAGCCGTTTGGTTTTCAGCCACATCCATACTCCATACTCTGATTGTAAAAGTATGTAGCACACTATTTAGGGAGTGGTTTGAGGTTCGGCCTGGGTTTGATGCTGCCTCTGAGTGAAACACAGATTTGAAGAGTGCAAGCTATTCAAGAGTCATTTCTGAAAGTACACTAATTAAAAACTGTGATATTAATGAAAGAGTTTTTATATTATGTTTGCTGTAGTCAGACAACCGGCCTGTATACAGTCACTATCCAATAAAAACATGTATCTCTATAATAATAATTTTATAGAGTAGAGCAAAAAAAAACCTTAATTTTTAATGAAACTTAATATGAAGAAGTTGCATTTTTATTGGTCTATTCATTTTGAATCATAGTATATAAATCACCAAAAATAGAGATACATGTTTTTCTTTGGACAGCGATGATATCCATCGGCCCATTTTACAACAGCTTCGAATGTGGCTCAGCCAATCAGATTTTAGGATGGAACTATACTTTTTCTTATATGCGCTTATAACATTCCAAGTTCCTTCAAACCAGCCACGCTTACTGAGCATGAATCTCAGAGCTGAAACTAACAGCTTGTTAATACCAACAAAACCTTTGCAGCTAGTTTTCCTACTTAAGTGAGAATTGACTGTGAAACAATATGAAAAGAAGACGAGATCGAGCTTGTTTGATGGGCACAATAAAACACATCACTCTGATGAAACATAATTAGAGGCAGTCTTAAAATACTCACAGTGGTTATAGTAATTAGAAAGTGATGTCATTCCATTTTTCACTGAGGATAAGCTATAAGTAAATAAAGGCAGTGCAGTAATCACATACATATTTCCTGCTACTGGTTTCCCTTATTATGGTAATCATACCACTACTACATTGTACTGCAAGCTCTGCTAGGTGTTTTGTATATGTAAGGCAATGAAGAGGTCACCTCCCAGGTGTGGCAGCGGCCCCAGCATGCCTCTGTGTTTACGCGCAGACTCTTGCAGCCGGGCTTCTGAGCCACAAAGGAGAAATCCCGCACCGCGCAGCCACGGAAACTGTGCAGGGTCGTCACAGCAACAGCCACCCCAGCAACAAGGAGCACTGAGGTTACAGAGGTCAAGGGGTGATTGCTGAGGCCCATGCTGCAAAACAAATGATGAATAAAACATGAGTCAGCATATGATGACACAGAGGGAGGAAGAACTCACTGCAGTGTGGTCACTGCTAACTCTGCCCACGAAGAGAACATTCCTGGGAAAGAGAGTTCAGAGGAAGAGGATTCCTGGAACGGGCTTGCCCATTCAAGTCAGTGACGTGTGGCACTACCAGCTAGAACAGCTGGCGCCGTTGTGATGCCAGCTGTTAGAGACGTACCAGACACATTAGCACTTGTTTTCTATTCATTTTTAGTAACACCTTATTGAAGGGCACACAACACTTACATAAAGCTTTCACGCCAACACTAATAAGCCTAAATAAACATTAATAAAGGCTCATACTTATAAGTGCAAACATTTTTAGAATTCAGAATGAACAAAAAACACCCCTTATGACAACTGATGCTTTTTGAAATATGCCTTCATAAATGTTCAGGAAGGTTTATATCAGTTGTCTCGACAGGCTCATGTAAATCCCATATGGCAAATAAATACATGAGCATTAAAGTTTTTGTATGTGGGAGATATTTCACAAACACTGTTTTACTCCAATATATATATACCAAACAATGAATGACATTAAAGGAGCAGTGTGTAACCTCTAGTGAGTCTTGCAACCAGCTGAAATATCTCACCCACCCCTCTCTTCCCTACAGCGTATGCTGGCCATCAAGTTTTCTGAAATTAATTCAGTGCTTGTGCCGATTTTGGTTCTTTATGTTTTCACTTCTTTCAGCGAGGATTAGCTTTTTTCTTATTTTCTTATATTGCTAAGTGCAGTCCTCTGTTTGACGGACAGTTAGCCAGCACTCTGTTTCTATCAATTTATTCTACCCATCAAGCAGTCCTACTCAGCAAGCTCATGTCAATAGTACAGTATAACAACCCGAATGTTTTATAGTGTTTTTAATGTTAAATCAGTTAAGACACAGCCTAATATCACTACTTTTCTCTAATAAGCTGTCAAAACATCCTAAAACAATATTTTCCAATAAGGTCATAATTCAAGTTTTACTTTCAACAGTGCTGTTGTTACATTCCAGCCTCATGCATTATGATAACCGCTGCATCAAGGTGGAATAAGAAAATTGGAGCAAAAAGCTGGTAAATAAGAAGCTTAGTTTTAGTGCTGGTAGTATTTTTGATGAGGAGATTTAAGCTATCAAAATATCCCACCTGGAGGTTTATGTACAGAGCTACTGACAGACACGTGGTAAAGTAAGACATTTCAACAAGGATTCGTCTTCTTTCAGAGCTACACTGCAGTTCTACATGAAGGCCTTCTTTGGAAGATATGAAGGGCTCTTTCTAGGCTGACGAAATCTCAGTAATTTGTAGTTAAAGGTTACAGTTACACTACCGAATACATAGTTTTGCTAACTACATTACATTTCTGCTAACAGACCTAAAGACTTAAATCTTACACACTGCTCCTTTAGGTGAAGTCATTGGAAAAAAACACTTCAAACACTTTTAATCAATGCATCTTACATGTATTTTTTTCCACACTACAAAGCTGCCTTCCAGTAAAGTCCCTGCTGAGAATGGCATAGACCAGATTAAACCAGCGTAGACTGCATGCTGGGCTGTGCTGTTTCAGCTGGTGTAGTAATGGTCTGGTTCAGGTTTAGCTGTACTCCAGCAAAACAGCACAACACATGCTAGTGTTGCTTGTGATCAGCTGTGCTGGTCTTTTGTGGCGGAGACGTTACTCATTTTTTTCTAGAATTTGGCAGACTTTTACCACATAAACGCTTACAGAGAAAATGATGTCATGCTTCTGCTGAATGGAGTCTGGAATATGGTAGAAATTAACTGGGGTGTTGTCGGTAAGTAGAGCTAAGCTTGCTAGGAAAGAATTAATCTCAATTATCACAGATTAACATTGTTCAAATGGCAGCATGCCAATTGGTAGCCACTGGCTTCCAGCTGTTTTTAGCAATGTTAGCATGTATGGCTGAACTACAGTATCTCTGTAACTGATGTTTTCAATCCTGAAGTGCTCTAAGTCCTCTAGTGGCCATTAAAGGAAGTTCAGGTTCAACCCAGTCTGATAGGGACAAAATCTAAGTTTGTACTGTTAACTTTTGTACTGTTAAGAATTGATCAAGAAAAGTTTAAGATTCAGTATTCAGAGTTCAGTATATATGTTTTGGGGAATGTTACAGCTGTAGGTGGTGTGAGGTCTTACCTATTAGCGGTGTTGGGGTCCTGCGTGAAGAATCTGCACTGTCCACTAAACTTCACAGTAACTAAACCAACAAATGTGAAATCAGCAAGTAACAGAAAAGCATTCTGAGCTCCGCTGGGTCTTTATAAAGGGATTCCACTTGGGGGTTTATGTATTGCTGTTGTTCTTTCTGACGCCATCGCATTTAAAACACAATTCCCATCAGCGTCAGGCGCCAGAAACTGACGTCACACTGTAAACACTGTTGCACTGTTAGACGCCCAAAAGAAGCTGGTGATGTTTTTGGAAGAATGTCAGTTTGGCTAAAAAGAGCTTTTAGTGACATGCATGTGTTAGATCATGGAAGTCATTCATGATCTAGATTCAAATGACAGACCTTAAAAGAGACTCTCCAGCCAAAATGAAAAATGTAAGCATTGCTGCATCTGATCTAAACCTGCCAACTTGCATCCTATAGCTGTGCTACAGTATACGCTAGTCCTAGTTGTCTGGTTCAAAGACAAAGAAAAAAACCCTTCTGATGATGTATGCTGAGAAGTGGAAGTAGATTTTAAAACTACAACTGCTTGGATGGATTTGTGATCTGAAAGCCTCAAGCCTTATTTGCGTAAGACATGTTTGGTATTGTAGTGGGACGAATAAAACCATATTAAATTGTGAGTTCTGTCAAACTGATGAGACAGAGAATAGCCAAGCTGTGCAACACAATACTGCACAAACTGACAAATTATCTATTTAATGCTAGTTTGAGGCCAGAGAGATCCCCATGTCTGGCTGTTTCTGACAAACCTGCATGACCAAGGTGAGTAGGTGAAAGATTCAAATAACATTAAAGACTCAGATCAGGTGAACAGTTATAACCAGAGGTGTGTACAGGGGTCTAAAGACCTTCTTGAGTAGTAAAGGATTGTACTACAGTGAAAAACATTACATAATGGCCAAAAAAAATTGAGTATAAAAGTGCCAGGCCAAAAACTTAAAACTTAAATCCTGACGTGCAGCAGTGTATTAACGTAGGAACTGAAATCTGTCTCTTCTCTTTTTCTGCTCTTCTAGTTTTGATGGACTAAATATGTTAACCTATCACAAAACCAAACACACTTTAATTAAACCCTAAATAGAAATTAGTAACCAAACAGTAATACACTGAATTGAGTAAAGTGTGCTTTACATTCCTAACAGATATATGTGAAAGAAAAAGTACTGTGATTTAAAAATATTCAGGAAAGAACAAATCCATTCATATAGAGCTGTATGCAAAAGTTTGGGTGCTCCTAGTGAAAATATGTTTTGTTGATTTCCTAAGTTAAAATATGTTAACACGCCCTCTACAGAAAACACACTAGTGCAGATTTTAAAGCACATATACTGCAAACTGGCTTAACTTCCATATTAGGGGTCCATATTATTTTTTTGTCATTGTATTTTCTCCTGTTTGGAGCTGCTGGCAAATCTGAGGTAAAGTAAGACATTTCGACAAGGATTCTTTTTCTTTCTGCATCTTACAATCAGTGCTGTGGTGTGTGGTTTGCCTGTTCTGAGCCACACTGCAGTTCTACATGGCGGCCTTCTTTGCAATATATGAAGGGCTCTTTCTAGGCTGAAGAAATCTCAATGATTTATAGTTAAAGGTTACAGTTACACTACTAAACACAGTTTTGTTCACTACATTACATTTGTGCTAATAGAGCCCCTAAATCTTACACACCGCTCCTTTAAGTGAAGTGATTGGAACATTTGTATACATTTTTAACCACTTTTGATCAATACATTCTCCATGTGTTTCTTTTTGTTTACTTTTCCAAAACCTTTTTTTCTGACATCTGTGTGCTGTTGTGTAACAAACATAGCCACAATTCATTTTAAGTGGCCATTTTCCAACCTCTCTTAAACAGGATTGTTTTGTGCCTTTAAGACTTTTCTGATTGGCTGTCCTGTGTATGAGTGAGTTGGACTAAACTGTTGCAGGCAGAGTAGGTGGATATATGAAACTTAGTTTCTGTGACATCACAAAAGTGTTCATTTCAAACCAGGCTATTTTTGCAGCTTAGTTTTTCTATATGGACCCTATGGGCCGAGGAGTGAATGACAGATACTTTATCCAACAATGGTTACATTAAAAAATTAGGTTTTCCATGATATGGGCCCTTCAACATAAACTTAAAAAAGAAATAATAAAATACATAAATAAATAAATGAAGAAATCAATAAAACAAATAAATAAATAAATAAATAAGAAATTAAACGTGCCCCATGCAAACATTATGGCACATTAGAAATTTTACGGTTTTTTTTATTGTGCCAAACATTTGCAGAGAAACTGCCACGCTATAGAGGGTGTGTTGATTTATTTTCACTGAAAAAAAAATCAACAGTGCACGTCATTCGACCGATCAGACTTTTGCATATGACTCTTAGTGCACACGAGTAAATGATAAAACCACTTTCTACCCACCTCTGTTTTTCTCTGAGTGTGCATGTGTGTGTGTGTTCTGCTGCTGTGTGTGAATAACGACATATAAACACATATTTCTCAATGTGAACTTATTCAACACACATTTTGATGTTTATATCCCATTTTTTTTATACATTCATATCCCAAAGCCGTTGGTCCCCCAAAAATACATTGCTATGTTTAAACACAAAACATCAATCAAGAGGACAGTGCAAGTCTAGTTGAAGTGATGCTACGTTTGCTTACAGTTCCAGTCCTTTTATTGCCTTCTCTACTCTACTCTACCCTTAACGTACTGTTTCACATCTCAGCTTTCTCCTCACGGGAACCTTCAGAACCTAGGAAAGACGGACTAACGCCCTTTTCAAATTAACAACAGAATGAGTGATGGTGATTTCTCTGTTCTTTTTTTTTGTTGTTGTTTAGTTTTTGTTTTCAGCAAACAAAGGCAATGTCGGTATAAAACCAACAACCAACATTGAGAGTTATACAGTTAAAATTACAATCAATCCGAATGGTATGTACTGATTCAAACCCTGTTCATTGTTTCGACCCGGGGTGGGGGGTTGGGGGGTGTTGAGTGTTGACCCCTCGTCTCTGTCATAATTTACAGCAGTTCACGCACCCGCACCCATACATACTTACATACATACATACTTACATACATACACGCCATACCGACTGTCTCTACCAGACTCCTGCGTATGCTTAGGCCTTTGTTCACTTGCAGTCTTGTTCATCAAGCCTCCAATAAAGTCACTAATCAAAATAAATAGTAATAAATATCAACAGCAAAACAAGTATACAAAAATAAAACAAATCAACAAAACGTAGAAATACAAATGAACATCTTTGTGTGCACTGAAGTAGACGGCGTGGTACAGTGAAGTTTGCTCGAAGAAAAAAAAAAGCCTGCTGACGCACATTACTCGAAAACTGATGGGAATATTGCTAAAGTAACACATTTCGGATGGCGTGTATTTAAAACCCCAGAAGAAGAACGGACTAGAGTAATGTATCGTCGTCACATCAGAACAAGTTTAGTCTAGCAGCATACTTTTGTCATGTTTTAGAGGTGCTACACTAGAATACCCCCACCAACACTAGAATCAGACATAGATATTATATTTATATATATAGATATATATATATAGATATATATAGATATAAAAACATCAGTTAGCAATAGAAGTAGTACTTATAGAATAAGCTGTAGAAGTAGGAACATTATAATCATTACTTTTACAGAGATATCATCTTCATAACTCTTCAGAATCATCACCATTATGATCGGCATTCCTCTTCATCTTTTTTTTTTTTGGGAGAGACTGAGTAAAGTCCAGTGGTCAGCAGGAGAGTAGCCCAAACCAGTTCCACTTAACCAACGACTTGTGAGTGTGTATGTGTGACGTGTGGCTGTCTGTCTGTCTGTCTGTCTGTCTGTCTGACTGGCTGAGTTACAGTCAACTTCTCATGCAATTATGATTTGTGTGCCCTTGTTTGTGCTGCTTGTGTCTTTGGTGTATGTAGGTGTGTGTGTGGGCATGTGTGTGTGTGTGTGCATGTGTGTATGCATGGTTTTGTATAGATGAGAAGAAGAGAGAGAGAGAAACAGAAGGAAAGAAAGGAAAGCCAAATAGAATGAGTAAGATGTCTATGGAAAGAGTAAAGAACATGAAGAGTGAGAGATACTCATCTTATTTATCTGTAACTCACTCCTGTATGACACTAATTTATCTGTGTGTGGGTGTGTGTGTGTGTGTCGTATCTGTGTAGCATATCTACATATGGACAACCTGTATTTGATCTGATTGCTGTCGGAAGAGTGTCTGTATTGCGTGTGCATGTATTCGTTTCCACCCTGTAAAGAACTGGTGTGAATTCACAGCAGAAACACAGCAGCAATTTTAGTGTTTTCTGTTTTTCTGTTTAAAGTCTGGTTCCATTGACTTAAAAGTAATGTGTGTTTTTTCCTTTTCCTGTAAAGTTATTACTTTAAAGATACCAACTTGAGCAATATTCTTTAAATACAGCAGATTGGTCTTCTCGTCAAATGTTGGATTTTACGGTAAACTGTTGTTAGCAAACCATACAGGAAAAGTGGGCGGAGCTTTGAGTAGACCTCCCTCCAAATATTGCAGAGGTGGGTGGATCTTTCCAGCATGCCTTGTTCATTTTTGCTAATTTATATTAATTTTTAATCTGTAGATCATTTCACATTCATTTTTGTTTGTTTGTTTGTTTCAACATGTCATTCCTTCCTCAGTTCTTGCTTTGTCTATATCTTTGCATGTATTAATACTGAGGGTCTTCAGACAGCTGTGGGTGCACATAACAGCACACGTGAGCTGCACATTAGAAATACATGAGGGCAGAAATGAGATTATGAGATTATGGATTATAATTGTAGTAAATTACCAGTAAATGGCTAACGAAGTTGCTGCCAGTGCTGTAATTTTACACACACTTGTTTACAGTCTAGGTGTAGTTATGTGTGTGTGTGTTTGTGTGTGTGTGTGTGTGTTATCAGAAGTAGTGTTTGGTTCCAGAATAAAAAATATTTGTAAAACAGAGTGAGTTATAATGTTTTTTTTCATGTGTGAATCTTGATATGTGTGCATGTGTGTGTATGTTCTAGGTGGCATTGGCGGCGCTGTTCTCTGGCTCGTTCTTGCTGTTCTTCTCCCTCTCCTGCAGGTTCTTCTGGTTGCGGCTGGCTTCGCCCAAACTCTGCAGCCTCCGCTCCTGCTGCTCTTCCAAACTCCGCCATAACTCAGCACGCTCCCTCTCTCTCTTCAGCTCCCTACAGAGCGAGGGAAAGTGAAAAGGTTAGAGCATAAAAACTGCCCAAGAAATCCGCCACTTCCCACTTTTCACATCATTTAAAGACAATTATAGAGAATTCACAGCCGTCTACTAGCAGCATCTGTAACAGTCAATTACCACAGACAATAATTTAGAACAGACAATAATATTACAGTCAGTCCATTCAGTTCCATTAGCTTACGTCTGCTGACCTGAGTCAGCAGGTTTTCTGCAAGCAAATGCATACAAATTGCAGTGTGTGGTTACTGAAAAAGTAACAGTGGAAGTTAAACTTCTGAAGTTTCTACTGAAGTGAAGCTGCCCTCAAATCTTATGGCATCAAGTGAGCCTCAAGGTAAACGCCACCCGGCTGCTGTGCTGATTGAACAAACTCACTTCTGTTTCTCCACTTTGTAGGAGGCAGTGAGGTCATCGAAAAGTTTGCTGTTCATCTCCATGAAGGTCTTCAAGACATTGTAGATGAGAGACACGATCGTTCTGATGAAGAGACAAAAAACAATGGCTGTAAAACACTGAACCATCTGATCTGACAACTGCCGTTTTTGCTAATTAATCATTCATATCAAAGAAATAGCTTAGAATAATAGAAATATCTTATTACCGGACATCAATCGGCCATGTCACATTTGGAATCCAAACTCTGCATTATTAGTTAGTATTATTAGCTAGGAGGCTAATAAAGCTAACTAATATTGGCAGCTTGTAGAGCAGCTAAACGTTTAGACTCAAATGTGACTACGCTTACAGAGAATAAGTATACTTAAAGTTCATTTTATTAAATAAACTTGAGTAAAGTTAAAGTATATTTTCCAAGTATACTTTATGTAGTTACTATACTAATATCATTGTACTAGTAGTACACTTGTATATGTACTATTTTAATACTTCTTGGGACTAAATTGGCCCACTTTTTAGTTTATGAAAGTATACTTTTATGTACATTTTAAGTGTAAGAGTAGTGAACTCAAGTACACAACTAGTTTACATCTTTTGTGCTGCATCTACACTTAAAGTAAACTTATGGATTAGTTTACTAGTTTGTTAATTCATCTTCAAAAGTATACGTGTAAGTTTCCTTTAAGTGAACTTATCATAATACTCTAAAGTATATGACTAGGTTTAAGGGTATTTTCTACTAAAAATAGAACTTTAACAACATGTATTTACTCACTAGTGGACACACGTAAAATTAACAAGACATACTCAGATTAAGAAACATATTTGTATCTTTATATATCTTTATAAATCAAATTTTCAAACAAGTATTGTACTGGATGCCTTTTTGTGCAGGACAGACATACTTACTTATACTTTTCTTAAATATATCTCAACCAAAGATGAAGGACAAGTAAAGGCCGAATATACTTAGACTGTTCTATATACTTGTCAGTATAACCCAAGAACACTTAAGTATAACTGTGTTTAGTATATCACTGAGAAGTACATAAAAAGTAAACTTAAAGCATACTCACTTCTTTTTAGTTTAAAAGAAGTATACTAATGGCACACTTAAATAAACTTCTTTTTTGTAAGGGTAGGCTGATAGGAACCATGCAAACTAGATTGAAAGCACATTTCAAATGGACTTGATTTTTTACATAGTATGGCGTACGGTGGTTTATGAACACTGACAAAGTTCAGGTTTCATGACGGCTTCTACTACTTATTCTAGTTCAGGATTTACTAATGTAACTGCATCTATGTTTCCAGATACCAGTATGTCATACAGTGTCAGAAAACACACAAAAAAGTCAGCTTGTACTGTTTTAGGGTAAAACTGTCCATAGCTTGATTAACTGCTAGTAGTGCAAAATTAAAAAAGCTAACTTTAAAGAACAGACATGACTGAGTACAGTTGGAGTAAAGACAGAACATTGTATACATTTAATCATTATTAGAGATCAATAGGGGGGATCTGGTTAAGAAGATAACTTTACTAAAAGGGGTTTCAGAACTGTTGGGGCCTGTAAAGTGTTGCTGAATGTAAGTACAGGTTTTCAGTAAGCAAGTGTTTTGTTAGTGTAGCTGCTACTAACTGGTTCCAGTGTTCTTTGGAGACTCTGTAGAGTGTGCCGAAGACCAGAGGCAGGATGACCTGGCAGTTCTCCTCGATCAGGCTCAGAATGTACTCATTATTCCAGAAATACAGAGCCCGCTCTGCAACCTGACACACACAGAGGTAGAGAGAGAGAGAGAGAGAGAGTTCAGCACCAACAGACTAACAACAATCCACAAGCTCTCAACTTATTCTGCCATACAGGAAAAAAACATTGCTGATGATTTCTGTGAGACAGGTGGAACTGAATATTTATATCAGACCCCAGCTGTGTTAACCCTCTACGTCCTAAGTTTGGTTTTATTTTTTACCCACCTTCTGCTAAAGATGTGGATTCTAAACTTTCAATTAAGACCTGATTTTGTAAGAAGAATATTTTATCATGATTTGCATCTGAATGCTACCATTTCCCCCCAAAAAGTCTTCTTTTAGAAAATCATGTTAGTAAGTAAGAAGCGTGCAGGGGAGTATCTACAAGGCTGCAAATGGTGGCAGCTGCCAACCCGCTGTAATGCTTTTTACTTAAAGCCCCTGGAACATAATGCACATCTGTATTAAATGTGATTTGTGTTTACTCTCACAACATTTTACATAAACAAGAACACCCTGTAACTAAGTCTACAATGCAAGTCTCACGCTATTGAGTCACACAACCAACCAGTCAATCAGATGCAAGCAATTGAGACACGTCGCTGTGTGTAAGAGCTGCTTTCCAGCTCTAAACTTTCCAGGTGTAAATGACACTACGCTACTGTTTAAATAGAGACTATGGATTAAAACAGTAGCCTTTGGGTTTGGAGTTTCACATGAGTAGGTGGTTTACACTGGAATGAATTCTATATCAATATTACAACACCTATTGCCTTATACAGTGTCAGAGACATTAGTACGTTAACTGAATAACTATAGCTTCACTGGAGCTGCATATGTTTGTTCACTTGTTCTGAAATACAGTAAAATTTATCTTAAGATCCCCGGAATTGTATCCCACTGTGTTAATAAGTTGCTGCACCTGCACAAATAATCATTAAAGCAAGATATAATTGGCCATAAACATTTCTTCCTGCCCACTGTGGCAATATGCTTTAGCTCAGGATGCTTGACTTCAGTTTGCTCTGTGATTTTTTCCTTGACATCTTAGCTGTGTAATGAAATGACATCTTCACTGGGCAAAGAAGTGGTACCTGTGGAGAGTGGAGGCAAGCTTTACAGTAAAGGGTGTTACAGGGCTGGTTGGGTGCACGTAAATATAGCACTCTTCTTGATGTGAATAGCCTGGCTATCGTTGACAGATGTGTAGGAATAATGACTGCACTGCTGTAAGGTTGTTGTTATGGAGTCATAACTGTTAGAAATTCAGCTTTCAGAAGCATTCAGGAGTAAGGAGTCACGAGGCTGGAGACTTTAGCGTTGACTTGGAGTTTAATCACACATACAGAGGTGTAAGGGTACAGCTCAGTCAATCAACAGCCGATAAGCAGTCTTAACCACGTGCATGGAGAATCATACACAGCCACAGCTTAGGTCATCGGTCTGCTGCCAGTCCAGTCCCGTCTCTAAACTAGTCTAGTCTAGTCTGACATGGCTTAAGTAGGGGTCCTAAGGGTCAGGGGATAGCAAAAAGGGAGGGGATGAATGTAAGAGATAAAAGTGGAGGAGGATGAGTAGGTTAAGGGGGATGAAGATGAGAAAGGATTTGGTTTTATCCCTTGACGTCAGAAGACCTAGGGTCGTTTCGATATGGACGAAGGAGGGTGGAGACAAGATGAGAGTCTGACACCACAACAAAGACCATTTGCTAAGACTCTACAATAAACATGGTTAAATGCATGTTGAGGATTATTATTTCTCACAACACATTTCGAAAATGGAACTACTTCCTCTCGTACATGTTGGCTACTTTTCACAGGCCTTCTTAAAAGCTTTTTTTCTGCTTACGTCACTGGGTTAGCACGTTCTGATAGAAGCTATGCAGCATAGTCTACATAATGTTTTCTGACTCATATGGTGTATTTGTGAATAGAACTTGTGCATTTGGTGCAGCTGTTTGAATAAAGGTTTGAATAATTGACTATATAAATCTGGGCTAAATACCAGATTTTTTTCCCAGATACCAGAAAAACATGTCACCTGCCAAAATTCCCTGCCAACACTGGTAAAACATTCTATAACGAGCACTGCTAATACAAGCTGTTGCAGAGACGCCACTTAATGTCAAGGTTCTAGGAACAGCCCTAAAATTGGACTAGAACCATTACAATATTTGAGGAAGGTTCAAACACAATTCTTTTAAACATAAACATTTAAACTCTTTAAACATAGCTCTCTAGAGAACCAACGTTGGTTCTATTATGGCATTGCTCAAAGAACATATGCATAGTGAATGACAGCAACAACAACTATGCTTGTAAGGCTTAACCCATTAAACTGCAGTCTTATTATGTAATCTATGTAGCTGTACGTGTGGGGAACTGGGCCTCTTAAGGTTTATTGGGGTAGGAGATGTTAAGTGGCGGTGTAACAAAGAGGATGAGGAGTAAGGGTTAAAAGGAGGAGACCTGGAAGTGAGGGCTGGAGATGCAAGCGGCGATCTGCTTGAAGAGTGGCTCCTGCACACGGATGAACTGAGACGGCTCAATGACATCCAGAATCTCCTCGATCTCCCCCAGGAACATCACCTGAACCCAGAGTCCAGCATTTATGTACACATACACAATACACATGCATGCACACATCACATCAGATCTCATCTTTACACAAGTCTACAACACAGCAAGTCATCACTTATCACAGATCACTCTCTTCATGAAGCACAATTAAAAAACTCTGCACAGCAATGTGTCCTTTAGCTGATCCATAACAAAGATCTCAAAGCTGAGATGTTGTATTCTAATCTCAATGTACATGCAGTACATGCATTCACTCCAAGCTAGAGTGTTTTCACTCATTAACAGGTAGACAGATTGGGTTGCAAATCATTTTGCTGTTGTGCAAAGAAAAACACATGCATCTCCAAAACAGGAGCTTTACAGAAGAAAATACTTCTAACAGAAGAAAAAGAGACAACAAGACGGATCGCACTAGAGCTGAGCAGTGACACAGACTAACAAGGTTCAAAAACGTTTTCATGCTTCCTTCTATTACATTACAAAACCAACCAGTGAAAACATTTGAATCACATGTGAATTGCTGTTTCATAGAAAAAACATTTTAAATTTTTGTCGCATCCATCCACCCACCCATCCATCCATGCATCATCCACACAACCATCTGTGATTCTCACCTCTTTCTGGGTGCATGTTTTGGGCCAGTATTTCAGCAGCCCTCTGATGATCTGAAAACGAACGAGAAAGAAAGAGAAAACAAATCTCACTTTAGAACACTAACGATCACAAGAAGTCACAACAACATTTAACAGGCTTGAATATTTCTAATATACTTACGTATTCTGTGACAGTGGCATCCTTCTCCATAAACTGCACAACACAGTAGGCCAGCTATAAGACACAACAGACAGAAAACAACGTTTATGTGTGTGTGTGTGTGTGTCTGTCTATTCTATCATAGTGAAAGCATTGGCGTAGGAACTGGGGGGATGGGGGGGACGTGTCCCACCCAATATCAGAAACAGGTAGATTTGTCCCACCCAAAAATTAAACCACTGAAAAAGCAAAAACTGTTTAAAAACACTTTATTTTAAAAACACTTTATTTTAAAAAGACTTTATTTTAAAAACGCGTTTTGGCAGCTTTCATAATTCACGCGTTGTGTTCGTTGTTAGCAGACTCTGGTTGTCAGGTGGTCTTTCATTTTGTTAAGGCTTGTGTTGAGATGCCTGTTCAGAAATATCCTGCTGTCGGCAGATTCACTGACCGGAGCTCTCGCCTCGCTGTAAACACGAGGTCAGTTATGAGAGCAGTGAACAGCAAAATATACTGTAATAAACCAGCTTTAGTATAAAGTGTTGTTATGGTAACACACTAGGAGGGTTTGGGTTAGCTAGCGTTTATATTAATTTTAGTCAGAAAGCACTCTAAAACGTAAAGTTACATTATTCTCTGGCCACGTCCCAAACTGCAGACCAGGGGCTTAGCTAGCCCTAGTTTAGAGGGAGTCCCAGCACCCCTAAAGATTATAGGAAAAAAACATCTTAATTCTTTTAACATGAATTTGTCTCTGGCAAGCTGGAAATGTTAAAACCATAGAGAGTATATGGTTAAACCAATTATTTTAACAACGAAAATACCCCCCCTTGGCGTGCACACACGGTGTCAGTGTTTTAATTGACTGGTGTTGTGTGTCTAGTAAGTTTTGCAAAAACGTATTTTTGTACTTTATCACTCAGAACCAACACATTGCAGCGATTATCAGTTCATATTTCTGATGCTCTCTTTATTCTGTTATTGTTAGCTAGCAGTGACTATCTGAGGGTTTATTTTAGTTTAGCAGGCTAATGCAGCAGGTAGTCTGTTTACTGTTTATAGAGGAGTGAGAGAAGCTGTAACTGCTGTGATGTTGGTTAGTCTGTGCGTAGCGCTGTCTGTATGTGTACTAACTAATTAATATTACAGAATAATAAGATATGAAGAGATGATACTATAACGTAACTGTGTGTGTGTGTGTGTGTGTTTTTGTGTGTGTGTGTGTGTGTGTGTGTGTGTGTGTGTGTGTGGTCAGCAGGTCAGCTATAGATATTCAATTCTTATATTCATGTAAGGCCAACATGATCTTGATCATATGCTCAGAATCTGTTGATAATGGTAATAATATTGATAACTGATTATTAGAATTGGTGTGTCTGATTTAAAATATTTTAATTATTCTGTCATGACACACTCACCCAAGTCTTGTGTCTTGTTTAATTTGTAAAGTGAGCTTTAATTGGATTTATCTAATCATAAACAGAAGTACAGATAATGTTGTATTTTGTTCATTTATTTGCAATTTATTGTTATTCCACAAATGTTGTTCTACATTACCATACATTCAGGGATTTACTACTCTATTTACAGTGGAATGAGGTTATAGGTAATATTTTAGGGAATAGGGTGGGCTTTGACTCATATTAGCAAATGTGTCCCACCCAATGTCAAACTCGCTCCTACACCCTTGGTGAAAGGCAGCAAGTGTTTCACTACTTCAAAAGTGTATTGATTTTATCCAGGAAAACATTCATATGCATGTGTGTGTCTGTGTATGTGCATGCACATGGGTGGGTGTGTATGTGAGAATTAGTTAATTAGTTCTATTACCCTAAAAGCTTTCTCAGGCCTAATTAGGACAGCTCAACCTCTACATTTTAAACTTTAAACAAACAGCTTTTAACTAACTACAGCATATTGTTGTAATCCCCATCTTTTATGTAATTTAAGCACAATATCTTTCTGACATTTTCACCATGCTCAGTATTAGAATAAGGACACACTATAAAACTATAAGCTCAAATCTGGAACACAACTGAACAATCAAGTGCACCAAGCCACTTCACTCTTGGAGTTTAATGCCAGAGCGCATACACATCAAACTACCAAGACACTTTCCATGTATTTGACTTTCAGTCAGCAAGAGTCATGATAGCAGAGAACAGAAATTTTCTGTAATTTCTGTTCTGAACGTCAGGGGCAGTTTCATAATTTTAAAACTAATTTTCTCAATTTTTCAGGCAAAAACAACATCTATTCCTAGTCTCTTACTGTGCTTTCTTTTCAGGTTCTAGATGTAAAACTGACTTATAATAATACAGATAGAAAGTTAAATAACTTATCTACAGAAGTAACCATCACACACCTAGATAATTGCTATCCAACACCATGTATCATCATTCCTGTTCATTTCTATCGTACATCTTTGGAACATGGCTCTTTGGATTGTGATGAACGGACCAATAGAAATGCTCTACAATTACTTGGAATATAAGCTCTTAACATTCATTTACA
Source organism: Megaleporinus macrocephalus (assembly GCA_021613375.1). NCBI lineage: Eukaryota > Metazoa > Chordata > Actinopteri > Characiformes > Anostomidae > Megaleporinus > Megaleporinus macrocephalus. The sequence continues at coordinate 24,113,364 of CM038708.1, read as the reverse complement.
TTTCAAGTTATACATGTTTTTGTAAAGCTCATATTTTGGATTTGTTTTTCCTTTAGACAGCTTATGCACTGTAACAACTGTATTCATCAATATATAGGGCACCTCATGGTCAGCTACAGTTTGAGTGCTGCTTTCTAATAGTCTGTCTGTCTGTATCTACCAACGGTGTAAAGATCAAGGGTTACTTATGACAACAGCAATATTAAAGCTGTAGCGTGTTGTTAAAACTCATAGAGTCACCAGGAATGCATCCGTATCCGATGATATCAAGCTTTTCTGTCTGTAACTGAGTAAACATCTTTACACTCTCGCTCTCCGACAAGGAATCTGACCTACTGACTTTAAACAATGCTCTAGTTAAAATTTTATACTCTCTGTCCCACCACCCTTTTCTATCTTGGTCACCATTCGGTTTATCAGTAGATGATGTGTCTGAGAGTTACAGGTCATATGATGCAGAAGCATGATGCTTTTCTAAAAGAGCTCCTCACTCTCAAGAGTTGCCTCTCTATCGCAGATGGTTGTCGTGGAGAGGTGTGAGAATGGCAGTTGTGTGCGAGAGTACGTGTGCGTCTTGGAAGAACTGATGTCACGTAGGCTTGCTGAGGTTCTCCTGAGAGTGACGGCGTGAACAGTGAACAATTTCCTGACTTTCTGTTGTCCCCAGTGTCTAAATTACACTCGCACTCCTCCTCTAACACTGTTTCACCATGAACTTGAAAGCTTTCTAAACAATTATGAGGGGGAGAAAAGTGTAAAAGTTCAGTTGTACAAAGGAAAATGTAGACACACACAGATCAAGGAGTTTAGTAAATTGTTGGGTGTAATTAATCTGATTTTTCACAGAATATATCATAGAAAATTACATAAACCACTGTCGTTTTTAATGAGATTATGAAATAACTTAAATTTGGGAGAAGTACCACGCCCAAACTCCTTCTCTCCATCTTTACATGCTCTATATAAACCACTCCTCTGCCCTCACCTTCTCATGACCCTACCACCTCCCCAGCTCCTCCATCTCTTCCAAAATCTTACTCACTCTTCTCTTGGCAACTGACAGTAAAACCCTATATAGAATTTTGGTCTGGGAGTATTTCAAATTTCAAATATTGGACATATATAATATGATAGATAATAGATAATAAAGATAGATAATATATAGTATAATTATGTAATTATTTATTTTATTATTTAAATGTATCAAGGGAACAATATTGTCATGTATTATTATTATTATTATTATTATTGTTGTTGTTGTTGTTGTTGTTGTTGTTGTTGTTGTTGTTACTTGTTACAGCCTGCCTTTGTTATTATTATTATTAACAGTATTTAGAATAATAATACACAGGAACATAGCAAACAAATCTGCGTAGAATCAAATATATTCACATTAACTTACTCTGAACGTAAGGAACGTTTTTTGGACAACGACATTATGTTAGTTTTGTTTGTCTGTATATATATCACATATTTGAAAATGGCATATATGACACATACTAGCCCGTAAGTGACAAATATAAGCTAGGATATACAGAAGATATATATATAGATATATAGATATATAAGATATATATATATATAACTATACAAATAATTTCGGACTGTGTAAAGTTAAGTCTAAAGTTTGACACCTATATTACACAGGCTACCTAAAGAGGGTGTGTATGCATGTGTCACTGTACGTGCTGCCTGCACGTGTGACCTGCACACTCCCATGGACCAAACGGAGCCACATAGAGATCCCACCTGTTCAAAAGTGGGCTTGAAATAAGTCTCGGAGTAGATATCAACAATGAATGTGCCATAAGGCTTTTGCTTGACTTAGCCCCAAACGCACATCAGAAAATGAAGAGCCAGCTCACTGACAGTGTAAAGCCCATAATGTCACCTGCCCTTCTCAGCCTCTGTGCAAACTAATCACTGAAAGTCCTGTATGAAACCACCCGACTTAGCAGCACTTATATGCATTAGTTCCTAAGCAAACAGAACACCGTTACTATGTACGACTAAAGCAGGTACAGGTAAGCACAGTTCATCTGCCGACTAGTGAATAGAGGTTCCCAGTCCAGTTCTTGAAGGGATATTTTGATGGAAATTGAAATGTAACACAATTTTATCCCCTGACCCTGAATGTAACTGCTGAGCCAAAACATGTTTGGTTAGTTTTGCACTGGAGTTATGAGGCTAATACAATTATTAAGTAGTGTTTAAAAAATGAAAACGTCTATAGTATATATATATAGTATGTATATTATCTATAATATATACTCTATAGTAGAGAAATGTAACAAGACAAAGATTTTCACATTGGTGGGGACTTTTAAAAATTTAATACCTCTAAAGGCTACCTTACAGGAAGTTATTCCATGAATAGATTGCAAATTCACTTCTGGAGCGAATATGCTTCACCAAAGGCTCACCATCATTTGCTTGGCATCAGTTTACTACAAATAGCTCTCTGTTAGTGAGCTGAAATCGACAAGGCTGTAACTTTATCTGACATCTGGTTATCTAGACTGACTTTCTATGTACATTTAAAGTTACATGTTATATACCGTGACATTCTGTGGTCTCAACACAGAAATGAATGACAAGATGCTGAGAGAGTCGTGCTCTGTGACGCACTGGTATATGTTTTTGTGTGCAGCTTTATCAATACAACGCTTTTGAATGTTGGAAGTTACACACACCACAGAACATATTTGATTTCAACTTTTACTCAGTCACTCAACCTAACTCTCTCAGATATCCTGAGAGTGTATTAGCCTCAGTTAGCAGTAACGAAGCCTGTGCTGTGTAGCATGTTCTGACTGCTAACTAAAATGCTACAATCCCAAACACCACAGGACAGACTCAATTTCCGTCACTTACTTGACTTATGTTTCATCATGTAAACTAAACCTAAACCTGTACGGTAGTGTGAAGTACTATTTAGCCTGCTTGCTAATATACCTTTAAGTTAGCCAATCAAGCTGCAGATCCAAACAGCAAAAACTTGACTTGCATTATCATCTAAACTTGTGTTGGTGCTTTAGTTTAGAGAGAATTCAACATGTTCTGTTGTGAATAGAGCTGTTATCAGTAGAGCCTTTATATTGTTAGCTATGCTTATAGCTAATTGGGTTAAAATGCTAAACCGCAGGTAAGAAAAAATACAGTCACAGTCCTAGTTTACACTAAATTAAATGCCTATATGTGTGTTCTAGACATTGAGACCCCTGGTTCCCATCACAGACACTGTAAAGAGATTTGAGTCTGTGCGGCTCTTTGCAATTAACAATTTCACATTTCCCTGCCGAATGACTTTGTTTACATCTTAAACTGTGAATTTAGCAGACATTTGAATGCATGACGAGGCATGTAGATTTCCAAAAGGTCAATGGTGAGGTACCACAATTTTTTGGTCACAACTCGGTCACAGCTAATAAAACAAGTAACAAGTAACTCATGCACTACAGTTCTTCGTTACCTGGTCAGTGTGTATTCTACCAGGAGACTTTGTTCAGGTAGAAGCTTTGGGCTTGTGCATATTGTCATATTCCATAAAGCTTCAGACATGATGCATGTGTGTGTAACAGAGTCACCCAGACATGAGACAAGTACTTGAGGGGTCTTTACAAAGTATGGCCAAGCCTTGGGTGTCCTTGCAGGGTATTAAAACTGTAAACAGCCTAGAGTGTGGGGACTGAATTATGTATGGAGAGATATTGACAGAGGATAGAGAGAGAGAGGGAGAGAAAGAGAGAATGTAGGGCATGAGCCCTACGTATAAACACACACACATTGGTAGAAGGCCACTGAAATCATACGGTATGAAGTTTATAAGAGGTAAATATCGAGTTTATAAGATCTATACATTACATTACTGAAATCTGCATCACACCAGACACTTCATACCGGCTCTTATTGAGAATTCCACTTCCACACATAAGTCTACAGCTCCCCACTGTGGTCCCTTACGGTATAACAGTTCATAAATAATGTCTGTGTGTTTATGTATATATCTGGTGTGTGTGTGTGTGTGTGTGTGTGTGTGTGTGTGTGTGTGTGTGTGTGTGTGTGTGAGAGAGAGAGAGAGAGTCTAACCTGTGCATGGAAAATGGAGAGAGACTTGGCAGTGTGGAGGGGGATCAGGACCCTCACAAGGAACTGCTTATGCTCCGACTTCAGGGGCAGAGCAAAGCCATTAATGATGCTGAAAAAGAAGAGAAGAGAAGAGAAGAGAAGAGAAGAGAAGAGAAGAGAAGAGAAGAGAAGAGAAGAGAAGAGAAGGGAAGACATGGAAGGAAAAATAAATTGAAAGGAAATAGTGGAAATAAATGTCAAGAGGAAAGAAAAAAAGAACATGAAGATGAAACAGAAAATGGAGAAGTGAGAAGAGAAGAGAAGAGAAGAGAAGAGAAGAGAAGAGAAGAGAAGAGAAGAGAAGAGAGGAGAAAACATAGGAGGAAAAGGAGATTGAAAGGAAATAGTAGAAATAAATGTCAAGAGAAAAGTAAAAAAAGAAGAACATGAAGATGAAACACAGAAAATGGAGGAGAAGAGAAGATGAGAGGAGAGGAGAGGAGAGGAGAGGAGAGGAGAGGAGAGGAGAGGAGAAAACATGGGAGGAAAAATAGATTGAAAGGAAATAGTGGAAATAAATGTCAAGAGAAAATAAAAAAAGAAGAACATAAAGATGAAACAGAAAATGGAAGAGAAGAGAAGAGAAGAGAAGAGAAGAGAAGAGAAGAGAAGAGAAGAGAAGAGAAGAGAAGAGAAGAGAAGAGAAAACATGGGAGAAAAGGGAGATTGGGAGGAAATAGTGGAAAGAGGAACATGAAGATGAAAAGCAGAAAATGGAGAAGAGAAGAGAAGAGAAGAAGAGAATCCCAGATAGGAGAAGAGAAGAGAAAGGATTGGAAGAAAATAGGACAGTGTTTTAGAGGGAGAAGACGGAGAAGCGGATAGAGGGAAGCATGTAGGAGGCAGAGGGAGGGGAGGTAAATAGGATTAGTATCAACAGACCTGATGATGTTTCATACACATACATTCGCCACACTTCTGTTCAATAGCTAATCCGTTACACCCCCCCCCCACCCACTCGCCCCTCCACCCCCACCCCCACCCCAACCCTTCCATCCCCCCTACTCGTCTGTTTCTCATCGCTCTTTCACACGAACACACACTCTCAGACATATACTCTCATTTGTTCTGCTGTGTCCTCTTTTCCTCCTCTCTACTGCGTACTCCTGTTTATTTCTCCCACTGGCAATTAAAAGTGCCTGTCTTTTGATATTTCATCCCCCTCTCATCTCTCTCCCCCTCAGGTTCTCCTCTCCCTCATTCACTTTATCTTCATTTGGCTCCTTTTGTCTTTCACTTCCCTTTTAGCTCTTGCTGTCATTCATATTCCTACTCTCTCCCTCTCTCTCTCTCTCTTCCCACTGCCACCTTCATTCCTTCCCACTCCCACCATACTTGCTCGGCATGCTCGTTTTCCTTACAGGGACAATGCGAGAGGGGTACAGGAAGTAACAGGAGGGCAATCTCTGTCACTACTTTCTGTAGTTCGCCCCATTCCCTCTCTCCCTCTCTCTCTCTCTCTCTGTCTCTCTCTCTCTCTCTCTTTCTCTCTCTTGTGGTTGGTTATCAGAAAAAAATACGCGTGGGCGGTGCTAAAAATACCATGAGCATCAACCTGAATGTAGACCTCCATTCCTACCCCTCTCTGACTCATCCCCCTATCTCTCCTACTCCTGCTCTCTATCTCTCTCCCCCCATCTCTCTCTTCCCGTCAAACACTAGCTTTGTTCGCGTGTTGCAGTGCGCTAAGAAACAGACCTCATTTTGTTTGCATTGAGGCAAATAGTACGAGCAAAACATAGCAGGAAATTGCATAGTAGCACTGACTACAGAGCAGAAACACAAACACTAAAAAAGCTGCGAGGTCGAGCACAGATAGCACTAATGTTTGAACCCCTGCTAAGGGTCTGACTCACAGGCCCACACGCTGCTCTAAGTAGCTCTCAAGCAATTACCAGCATCCCTGGATATCGGTTACCACCATGCTCCAAAGATGCATAATTTTATTTCTTTTTTTTACTCGCGTAGGATGCCGATACACCACGTTAACATTTTGCAAGATGCTGTATTTTAGCCCTACCGGCAGCTACTGACTTATCCACTCCCGGGAATGAACATAAACATTGTTATCAGTTACGTAAGTCCTACTGATTTTTAAATACTTTTTTAATGCCAAAGCACCCTGACTCTTCCAGCACCAACGATAATCTAATGCTCTAAATATATAACTAATAAACTAAGTGAATCAATGTGAAAGGGTTTAAAATACAACCACAAATCAGAAAAAATGGGGTCTTATAAAAAAAAGTTGCAAAAAATAAAAGAAAGCAGTAATTTCTAAAATTAGTTTTGACTTGTACTTCATTGCTGACAGTATCAATGCAAGGTACTTCATGCTTTGTCCCTTTATAAATAAACACCCATTCCTGCAACACATTCCAAAAAAAGTTGGGATGGGGCAATTTATGCTGCGCTTGGGTGCTCAAAGTTTGTATATACCAGTTGGTTAATTGGTAGCTCACAGAATAAAAGCATAGAGAATACAATCCCTTTTTCTTTTCGGTTTAAAAAAAAGGTAAATCTAACAGAAGTGTATCTAGCATATATTTTTCCACATGCACTGCATGTTTAGCGTTATGTTAGGCAGGTCCAGGCTTTGGGGGCATGGCTAAATTACTGGCCGGGCCAGTAAGGCCAGCGCCCAGGGGCCCTTGAGGTCAGGGGGCCCCGGGGGGTCCTGTCCCAAAACATTTTGCAATGCCTATCAACATTTATGATAAATAGATTTTTATTTCCGAGGGCCCTTCATTTTAGGGATCCTCTGACTTTTAGGGAATTTGACCCCAGGCCCTCTTGGGGCCCCTAACCATGCCTTTGGGGGCCCTAGCCATGCTTTTGGGGGCCTTATGAAAATGGACGAGGCGTTGTAGCAGTGCTCTGACTAAGACTTCTGGCTATTAGGGGTCCTAGGAAAGAGAGGGCATAATTTTAGAGGGCCCTGGTTATGAGAGCCCCTACCAGGGGGCGCCAGAGAAGAGCAGGGCATACCATTAGAGGGCCCTTGATCACGAGGGGCGTGGGTTGGGGGGGAGTTATCAAAGAGTTGCCCAGGGGCCCAGATTATCCTTAATCCATCCTTGTTTGGGGGCATCTGGCGTGGACCATTGCACAGTGGAAACGTTTATTAAAAGTGGGCAAGAACATTGAGGAATTGTGTGAATGAGGGAGAACATTGTAGAGCAATGTAAACTGTAACAACATTTAGAATAGTGTGAGTTGGGGAGAGCACTCTGGAACATTGTTGATGAGGACATTCTACAACACTGTAAATGGTAGAAGCTAAAACAGTGTGCAAGGAGGAGAACCTTTAGAGAACAGTGTAAATGGAACATTCTAAAACAGTCTATGTACAGAACATTCTGGAACAAGTGGGGCAACAATGGGAAGGACATTCCAAAACAATGTGAATGGGTATCCTATAACATTGCCGATGGAAAAGAACATTCTAGAACACTGGAAACGGAACATTCTAGAACAGTGTGAATAGAATGCTCTAGAAATGCATGAACCCTGTGAATATAATGTTCTAGAAATGTGTATGAAATGTTCTCTAACAGTGTGAACGAAAGAGGTTGTTCTAGAATTTTCCACCAATAACATACAATACGCTAAAAGGGTTTGGTGCTGGATTGTTGGTGTCTGGTGTTTTGAGTTGGTGTGCTCTGGCCTTAAAATAGTTTTTTAAAGTTTTCAAAGCAAAATCAACACTATACTAGACACATTGCTTCTGATAACTAACTACTAACGCAGTTTCATTCCCTATTAAACATGTACCATCTGCAGGAAAACACAAACAACATACTGATACTCATTTAACATTAATGAACATGTACCTGCCCAAAATCTCCAACAGCTCAGCCACTCCATTGAAGTGCTCAGTTTCGTAAATGAACCTGTAGGGTTGAGATAAATTGCGGTTGTTTAGAATAAATCGTTTAGACATGTCATTCATTAAAGAACCTCTGCTTTAATGTTTTTTAGCCGTTTACGAACAGTATGGAAACTGTTGCACAGCTTTTTTTTTTGATGCCACATTACACTTACTCTTCATCTTCATTTACCAACATATGAACCTTTCATAATGAATGCACAAAACATTACCACTAATTCCATTAACACACATCAAAATTGACAGTCTTTTCCATATAAACATATTTTTTATATATGAGATATGAAATATGATGTCTTACAACAGTTATCAAACGGTTGTATTTCTAGAAATAGTTTTGTTTGCGTTGCAGGACATTTGCAAGACAGATTTTGACATATTATAAGATTAACTAATTCACAGGAAAGGACAAACTATGTTTGGAACAGGTGAAATAGGAAGAGGCCAGTCAGCAACAAGATGGATCCAATCACAGAAATCCTGAACTAGTCATTAAAAAGAAGTAAAAGAAAAGAGAATCTATACGCTGAGATGGGTCGTATTCTTTCAAGACCCCTTGCACTCTGACAATAATGCATACTTAAATAATGAAAGAAAGTGGGGTGACCATGGTGTCTCTTAGGTCTATCATTTGCAATAAGAGAAGCATGTGAGATGCGGGGGACCTCATCTTTCATGCTCTCTGCAAGGTTTTGTTTTTTCAGACGAAAAGTTAGGCAGTCCTTTACGCTAGTAATGGAGAGGAATGAATGACTGCAGTGTTTTATGGATCTTAATCATGACATAAACAAAAAAGCTTTTTAGTTTAGCTTATTTTTGCTAACACCACCACGTTTGCTTGTCAATAGTAGTGCTTTTTGAACATACATATCAAAGGCTTTCTAGTTCTGTAGCACAGCTGGGGTCTTAGCAGTGTAGCCCTTGAGATTTCAGGTAAATTTTGTGTTGTTTCTTTATATTATCTATAATTAACAGGCTTGGCTAATTTTAGCTAGCCAGTTAGCTATTGCTAGCTGTTGCTTAGCAACACGGAGAAGCACAGCCCAAAGCAGCCTTTGAAAAACACTCTTTGAAAACACTGCCTTTTTTCAGCCTTCAGTAAAAGTGAAGTGTGAAGCCCCCCTCAGAGCTGCAGTTGATCGCTTTAGGAACTTAAACAGCCGACAATGCGGCAGGTCAAAAAATACATCAACAAATAAGCAAGTGTGTATGAACGTATATCCAACCTGAGGAAGATGTTGTTGATCTGTTTGCGGATGTACGCTCGAAGGCCGAGCAGTTTGCCGTAGACGCGATGTAGGATGGTCTTCAGATATTCCCTCTCTCTGGGGTCTTCACTGTCAAACAGCTCTAACAGCTGGGAACATAATTGCAACAAAAGAGAGGCTTGAGGCCACTGAATATGTTTACTACTAGCATGAAATTTCCAGAAATCTCAGTCATGAATATAAACAGATAGACAGATTGACCCTTTAAACCCTAAGAGTTTGACCAACACTACAGTTTCTTACTCTCACAGCTACATAACGTACATATCACAGTTCCCAAACCATTTATAACAGCTTATGAATCTTACCTGAGTTACTCAGAGTTATTCAGAGATTTAGTATTTGTATTGTACCTGCCAAATGATTTTCACAAGTTCTTATTTTTTTTACCATGTGTTGTAATCCTGATTTCTAATATTTTCTTGGCAGGTATTGCTTTTTATGTGCTACCGTGTTTCCTATCACTGTGTAAAAGAAGCTATTGTTTCTGAACATTTAATATCCTTTAATTTATTCGTATTATTTTTTCTTTTTTATTCTTAGATGTAATTATTATAATGTTCTTATTTTGTTTTATATCTCATTTGCCTTTTAATTAATTTTGCATTTGTTTATTAATCAATATTCTGTGTATCTTAGCTGCTTTGTAAATGAGGTTCATCCTCAATGCACTCCAAGTATAAATAAAGGTTGACTGATTGATTGATTACTAAGTATATTCCTATTTATTTGTTTGCTAGGCTAAAAAAAATGACGCAAAATATCTGTACATTTTCAACTTTGTTAGATTATGTTCTTTACATGTGACAACAGCACTGGGAGATTATATTATTAACAGATAAGAATAGTTTAAAAAGGGACATGAAACACCTGAAAAGATAAATAAAGTAGATTTCTTTTGTCATATTCTAAAAATAGGCAGGCACAGATCAGAACAAGAAAACACTAAAATCCAGCAGCTAACAACAGGGAACACAACACTGGAAACATGGCTTAGAACTGTGGCCAAAATAGCCAGGACTTTTTCAAAGACTACCAAAACAATGCAGGCACTAATAAATACATAGATGGATGACTTTACCACAAGGTACAAATGAGATACATAGCGAACAAGACACAGGTGAAAGGAACAATGAAGGGCTTCAGAGAACCACATGCGGAGCATTTGGACAGTAATGAAATATCCACACGAGCCATCTATCATACATACACCTGTAGCTGACTGACTGTAAGTGACCTTTCTAAAAAAAAAACAATCCAAAAAAGCATGAAAAAACAAGAAGCGAGCAAGGACAAAACTAGAACGCCTGGTGTGGGAGTGGGAGACACTGTTTCAGGCTATAGATTAAATATAGCACAAACACACACACACACACACACACACACACACACACACACAAAGAAACACATATGTACCTGTAGAACAAATTTCTGGTCCACGTAACGTTTGGCCATGGAGGGCTGGAAATCTGGACTCTCCAGGAAGCGCAAAAAGAACTCATACACCAACTAGAAAGAGGGAAACATTTTAGTTTTAAAAAGAATGTGTACTATGTGATTAACTAATAGGAAAATAAGTGTGAGTGTGCGTGCACCTGTAGATGAGGCCAGGAGGCCTCCAGTGTGGGTTCATCCTCCTCAGGGTCGAAATCTGGGTTTTCACTGGGCGGGAGAGTACGAAAGATGTTGACTGAGATCTAGAGAGAGAGAGATAGTTAGAGAGAGAGAGAGTGATTATCTGAATACACATTTAGGCTTTTCCCAACATTAAACGGCAACTTTGGCATAATTCAATTGTTCAGAGTGACCTGATGTGAAACTGTGCATTGCAAATACATAGCAACTCAGATTTCTTTGGAGTGGTGTTGACAGAAAGCAAGGGTTGTAATTAATACAGCCATTTTATTTACTATCTAAAATGACCAGTGAGCTTACACTGCTCTTCTGGGTTTTATATGTATTGCTGATAATGTTTCAATCTGAGAAAAGTATGGTTTCTGTGGATACTATTTAGCCTTTCTTCTCTTACACCATGAAAGGATTATAAATACATTTTAGACCAAGACTGTGTCTCAGAACTACTGTAAAACAATCAGGCAGCATATTTATAACCACTCCCTGCAATACAGTAGATTATACAGACAAGAAATCCTTTGATTGTCTGGTTCCAATCACCACCACTGTGAATAATTCTCACTCAGTGAGGTTCTCTAATATGGCACATTTCACTTCAAACCACTATTAATGGCTTTGTTTACATTTATTTACATTTATCAAAATAAAAACAATGGCAGATTCTAACTAAATTCAAACAGAGCTCAATTACTTCTACCACACATTCATGTACTAAACCTCTTGTACCAGTTTTAGGTGCAAATCCACCACATTCTGCTCATGTTTTATGTATGGAACTTACTAGGCCATGCGCATGTAGAAGCAGAATGCACTTCTTTTCATTATGCATATCATCTCTGTACAAAAGAAAGAAGTATTTCCTTTCTTGTGATTTGAGAAAATGGGTGCAGCTGATCGTATATTCTCCACAGTTAAGAGTTTGGCCCACTAGCAGTGAGATTTGTGGGAGCTTTTTGGGCCTTTGTTTATTACACGTTATTACAAGTTACTCTGCTGTTTTTCCACATGTTGTAAGCGATTACACATTTCCATGAGAGAGGTCTTCAACCCCCTTAAAACCTGACTTTCATATATTAAAGGAATTTGTATTGTATAGATTGTAACCAATATACTAAAATCACTGTATTGCGATTATTTACCATTTTTGCCATTTTGTGTCAAGTTATTTACCTCAAGATTTGCTCACCATGTATCAGATATGAGGCATTCTGAATGTCACATTTATTCTAGCTTTAATCCCTATGTTTAATAGTCCTTCAACTTTCTGGACACAGTTAACATTTCGTAATGATTTCACAGCTTTCTGGCTTATCTGCTGATAATTATTTAAAACCTACGTTGCACATCATTGTTGTCCAAAGCAAAATATGTATCTCCATTTTGGCTGATTTTCATTTTCCTCTAACATTTGAATACAACAGCTGCTCTTTATATCCTGTGGAAGTTTCATGATGAATAGACCTATAGAAATACTCCAACATCACTTGTAATAAAACCTCTAAACATTATCCTACCATATAAATTAAGAAAGTTTTTGGACTTTTCTTTCTGTAATGTTGCTATTTTGGACATATAAACATGTTGGCATGTTTTTCTTGGGACAGTGGTAAAAAGCTATACTGAATACGTTTTTTGCTTTTAATGAGGTTGTAAATGGTGTTTCAAGACTTTTAAAAGGTGCCTTGATGCACCTACCGTCCCTGTTGCTGTGTCCCACATTCCACACCTCTGTAGAATATTCCGAATGGACAATAAATGCATTTATCTCTTCATCGCTGAACAGAACTTGCATTTTCTCATCTTGAGCCTGTTGACAGCTCCACTATTGCACAGTGCCTTTTATACCCTGTGCTTCACGAGTGCGCAGTCAGTAGGCCATCCTGTGCATTGTGCGCATGATTAGCTACAGCCTTCGTAAGCTGAATGTTCATTTCAGACAAATTATGAACAGAAATTGCGACTGCAGCACTGCACCTGCGCTTGAATGGTATCTGCCTCTGTATGGACAAAGGTGCATATACACCTGCTTATTCAAAATTTTCTCCAGAAATCAAGGTTATTATTATGGAGTTTGTTTCCCTTTGTTGCAGTAGCAGCCTCTGCCTTCCTGGGAAGGCTTTGTACTAGATGTTGGAACATTGTCATGAGGATTTGATTGCAGTAAGCTGCAAAAGCACTAGTAAGGTCAATTACTGATGTTGCATGATTAGTACTGGATCACAAACTCCACACTACCTCATCCCAAAGGGACTGGAAGGTGTTCTGACACTTGAGCGAGCACAGTTTCACTGTTCCACAGCACAACGCTACTAGCAGTACTTTCCTAAGGAGATTATACAAATTATATGAGCATGACTGAATGCCTGTATTAGCAATAGACGCTCCTTAAAGTAGCTGAATTCACTAATTAAAGGGAGTCTGGATACTTTTGGACATACAGTTTACCAAGCCCAAAAGAGATAATGCACAAAAACCAACGCAACAAAGCAACAAAACGCTCTACTGCCCACTGGCTGGTGCTATCAAACAGACTATCTGTTGTTTTTATTCTCTTTAAATGTAATAGCTCTGGAGCTAACATAGCCCTGTAAAGTCAAATTGTGCAATAAACATCACAGGATCATCCCATCTTTGAATAATTCAAGGACACCTTTTTATCTTGCCCCTTTTGCCCTTAATCCAATTGCTCCCTCTCTTTATCTTAGTTCCCTCTTTCCCACCATGTGGTCCATCTCACCATCTTGATGGCCTCAGGATAGAGGGGCTCGATGAGGACACCGCGGCTGGTGGCCACGCTCTCCACCAGCTCATTCAGGGCCGCCCGCTTGATCTCTTTCCCCTTCAGGTCGGCCACACAGTCCAGAAAGTCAAAGAGCACACAGCACTGCTGCAGCTTCTTACAGAATAGGTCATGCAGCTCTGCCACCGGGGCATCTAAGAAAGGGAGAGAAAGATTAAATGAGTGCTTATATAATTACGGGCTTCTAAAAGTGGGAAAGCAGAAAGGGGGTTATTTAAAAACTTTTAAACCCAAACAAACACTTTTCATCAACACACAGTTGTTCAGACACAACCTCTAGATTTTCAGACACTGTTTATGAGCATCACGGTTATGACCTAAATATTCAGACTTTCAGTAAATGTCCCAAGCATTTACACCTATTGATCACTATTCCAGCACTTACAGTATAAATCCTAAACTACTGCAATACATTTAAAATATGCATAGTCCATAAACTTAATACTTATAGTGCACAACCGCAATGTCAATGCTTACAGTCCATAACCATCAATTTTACAGCCCAAACACATACATAGCTCAAGCATTCATAACAGTTCATAACTCAAATTAGTCTTGGCCAAAGGTTTTGAGAAGGTTTTTGCTGCCTCAGTTTTTTTAGAACCTTTTGTCAGATGTTTATTTAATATAATGTATAATCATAAGCATTCTATACGTGCGACAAATACATCCAGTTAAAGCAATGACAATATTTACAGTGTCGAGCCTTCTTCTTTAAAACTTCTGGAATTTGCCTTGGCATGCTGGATATCAGCTTCTGGGCAAAATCTTGAATGATGGCAACGCATTTTTATCTAATCAGTGCTTGGAATTGATCACAGTTTCTGGGTTTTTGTTTGTTCACCCTCTTTTTGAGGATTGACCACAGGTTCTCAGGGGGGTTGAGAGCTGGGGAGTTTCCTTGCCCTGGACCCAAAATTTCAATGTTTCATTCCTCAAGCCACCTGGTTATCACTTTTGCCACATAGCTGCATTCTCTTTAGGAGACAGTCCTCATTGTCAACAGTTACAGTCCTTAACAACTGATACCTGCAGTCCATTACACCAACATCTACACTTACAGTCCATAACCCACACATCTACTGTCACAGTCTATAACTTTAACATCTGCATTTACACTTCATAACCTCAACATCCAAATTGCAGTACATAACCATAACCATACATTCTGACAGTCCATAACACCAACATCCCAACATCTACACTTACAGTCCATAATCCCAATGTCTACATTTACAGTACATAACCCCAGCATCCACACCTACAGTCCATAACCCCAGCATCTACACAGTTCATAACCCCAGCATATACACATATAGTTCATAACCCCAGCATATACACATATAGTTCATAACCCCAGCATCTACACAGTTCATAACCCCAGCATATACACATATAGTTCATAACCCCAGCATATACACATATAGTTCATAACCCCAGCATATACACATATAGTTCATAACTCCAGTATCTACACTTACAGTACTCAATTCCAACATCTACACTTACAGTCCATAATCCCAATGTCTATATTTACAGTACATAACCCCAGCATTCACACCTACAGTCCATAACCCCAACATCAACACTTATAGCTCATAACTCCAATATCTACACTTATAGTCCATAAACGTAACATCTACACATATAGTACATAACCCCTGCATCTACACATAGTTCATAACCCCTGCATCTACACATAGTTCATAACCCCAGCATCTACACATATAGTTCATAACCCCAGTATCTACACTTACAACCGATAACTCCAGTATCTACACTTACAGTACTCAATTCCATCATCTACACTTGCAGTGCACAACCCCAACATCTAGACTTACAGTCAATAATCCCTATACTTACAGTCCATACCCCATGATCCACACTCACAGTTCATAATCCCAACATCCACACTTAGTCCATGACCTTAACATATACACTTGCAGTTCATATCCTTAGCATCTACTCACATAATTCATAACCCAAGCAGCTACATGTACAGTGCATAACCCCAACATTCACACTTACAGCTCATTATCCCAACATCCATACTTACAGTCTATAATTCTACCATCTACAGTACATAACCCCACCATCTATATTTATAGCCCATAATCCCAATATCTACCAATTCCACGCTTACAGTCAGTGCCTCACTACATTTTTCAATTATTTTACTGAATTACAGTTATTGTAGGCCTAGATTGTCACTACACCACATCCTGCTTCATTTATACACACTCCACTTGCACACTACAGTATCTATCACGCTACAGAAGCCCTTTATTAGACAGACAGAGAGATACACACAGCAACTGATCAGAGAATATATGCTCAGTTCTTATGAGTAAGAGTGAACATTTGTAAAGTGAGATGTGCTGACATGGCTATGTCTTAACAGGATTATGAGGTGCTTTCTTTTAAACCCTGCTCAGTCTTAGCCTTACTAAGGCCACAGTGCACTATGCCTGGGCCTTATGATCTGCCTAGACCTTATGATCTGACATCACAACCCTCTAATTCACCACAATACACACACAGAGGGCTAATACTGCCCTAAGAGAGACACACACAACATGGCCTACTGATTTCAACCGCTTCGTTTGTTTATGTGCCAAATGCACTCTCTCTCTCTCTCTCTCTCACTCTCGCTTGCTCTCTCTATCTCTCTCTCCTTCTTTGAGGTCCCAGCACGCCACCTCTTCATACAATTACTCTCCATTAAAAATGGATTAGACTTAACCTTCACAGCCTGTGTTAGAGAAAGAAGAGAGAGAGAATGAGGAGACAAAGAGGAAAGAAGGAAGGGGAGAGAAAGAGAGAGATAGCAAGAAAGAAAGAATTCAGCAACTGAAAAGCAGAAAAGAGTTAAGATAAATGTGATGCAAGCGGGTAAAGTGGTGTGAGTATGCATGTGTCTCTGTGTGTGAAAAGGAGTAAGAGAGAGAGAGAGAGAGCAAGAGAGCTCAGGAGCAAGAGAGCAAGAGAGCATGACACTGCTACAGGCAAGGACAGAAAAGCTTGAATTGTCTAGGGGAAAGTGAGAGAGAGAAGAGAAGGGCGGAGACAGGAGGAGAGGGACAGTGAAAGAGGAGTGAGAGAGAGAGTGAGAGTGAGAGAGAGAGAGAGAGAGAAGAAAGCATTTTACAGTGCCCCAAAATACCCATACCCAGGACTAAGTGAGTTAGAGAGTGTAATTTGAACGCAGTGGAAACATATAAACTGATTGCATTTGAACATGGATTGAATAGAACTGACCTATTCATGTTCCACCCACAAATGCTTTCTTTTATAGCTCAGTGTTACCAGGTTGGACAAGCTTCACATAACATTGACATTCAATCTAATGGCGAGCTGTAGCATGCTTTATTTACTCACTACATAACGCTAGTAAAGGGTGAACAAACAAAAACCCAGAAAGTCTGATCAACTCCAAGCACTGATTAGGCAAAAATGCATTGCCATCATTTAAGATTTTGCCCAGAAGCTGATATCCAGCATGCCAAGGCAAATTCCAGAGGTTTTAAAGAAGAAGGCTCATTATGTTGCTGTATACTGTAAAAACCAGGCCAGATAAAACTAACAGTGATTAACAGTACATGTATGTTTTCTCAATGATGGTAAAAATCTATAAACTTGAAAATCTGAAAAACTGCTTCTTACTGTAATACAACAGTTTCACTAGAGTATTTAACATTATAATAGAAACGACTATTAACGGGCCAAAGAATAGAAAATTGTATTTACATTGTTAAATAAGAAGAGTTCAGCTCACAGAGCTAAAGTACAGTTAAACACTTCTGTTCCTCCTTTAAATTCAAATCCTGTATTTCCAAATGAGGCCAGTAAAACAGTTACATAACAGTCTTAACTAATGTTTATGCCCCAAAAGTTTATGTTACAGTCCAGCGAAACTACGCCGACCCAGCAACGGGAATGAAAGGTTCAGTCTGAAAGTGTGGAGAAATCTAACAAGGCTGAAATTGACTTTCTATTCAACATTTAAATGCATTTACACACATACTGAATAAATCAGTAAAACACATTTAAAATAACCCCAAATGTCTGTGAACCAGGGATGCAAAGGACCTCTGATACAGCTGCATTGATTTATAAGACTACTGATGTCAGTAAGCTGCGGTTGTACTGTCCTCCCTATCAAGGCAATCTGGAGATTTGTGAATTGTTATCACTGCAGGGGGTTCTCACCCCACACATTTCACCCCTCATAGCATATTTGCATAAAGACATTGAGGGTTTGCGACAGTGATGAAATAAAGGGCATGTTATTAAACTAATGTTTATGAATCTGGGGAGAGTTTGCCTGATGTGAGTGAATGCAGAGTTGGACCTGAGTGTAACGGATGTGTGTAGATAGTAGTTTGAAGGCTGAATAGAATCAGTCTGCAGCAAATGCAATAATTTAACATGTGACTTGTTCATTCACACAGCTCTAATGTGGATGTCTTAAAGGGCAAGCCTCTGTGCAGCAAGGCTCGCCATCACTGAATTAAACACCCACTAATATCCTCAACTCCAAGCTGCAGCTAAATATAGTGTAGCCGATGAGCGAGGCAGAGGGGGCGAAAGAGAGAGAGAGAGAGAGAGGGAGAGAGGGAGAGAGAGAGAGAGAGAGAGTAGACAGAGAGCAATAGAGGGAGAAATAAATGGACGAAATGGCAGTGCAAGAGAAAGTGGGGTGGAGAGAGCAACAGGGATGATGTCATCCCTCATCCGGCCTTTCTCTCTCACTCTCTCTCTCTCTCTCTCTCTCACTCTGTACTCTTCACCCACCCCACCCTCTCTCCATCCCTTCCTCCCTCCTGTAGGTACTTCTCTCTCTCTCTCTCTCTCTCTCTCTCTCTCTGTACACAGAGTCTCTCTCTTGTTAAATAACGGTTACTGTGTTTGGGTGGCTGATGAGCTGCTGCTCTATTTTCAGAGCCGCCAAAACCGCCTTCTCACCTAGCGGTTGGGGGAATACGGTAAAAACAGCAGCACTGCAGAAGTAGAACATTTGGAAGAGCAGAATTTCTCCATTTGATTGTTCAAGCTATGGTGTGAAAACTACACTTGGGATCAAAACCAATTGTTATATAAAAATCTTTTTTCATTTTATTTTAGATACAATATATATATATATATGAATTTATATATAATTTTTTTTTTTATTAAAAACAAACTAGATCAGATACAAAGAGAAGCATTTAGTGAATGCAAATTTAGGGTTCCAACTTTCTATTCCAAAACCAATTAAAACTTTGAGTATCACCCAGTTCTTTATGGTTTAAGTACTTCACTTAAGGTAGACTATTATCAAACAAGAAGAAATATACAGCCAAGAACATCACATTACACAATGTAAGCGTGTGCTATTTCAAGCTGGATAGGATTTTCTGCTGAAATCGTCCCCATACCAACACCTGGTCACAGATTACTGCCATCTATCCATATATATATATTGACCTGCAGTTAATCAATCAAAATCACGAGTACAAGGAACACAGCAAGCCAGTAAACAAAAAATAGCCAGCAATGTGTGCAACACAGCTCGCAGATGCCAGAGAAGAAACCGGTGAAGGATTTAACATGTTCTTTATTTGGTATTCACAAGAACACTGACTGGTTTGAAGCGCTATACTTGAATTAATTAACACATTACAATGACCTAACATTAAATATAGGCCCCAGCAGAACACACATTCGGATGTTGATAAAATTCTGTCTCTTTCAGGTTTTATTCTAAAATGTGTTTTACGTAGCTTGGCTATCATATTTTATTATCTTTTTATACTTAGGGCTGGCCTGAATAATATAGTACTAATATAGAATAATATGTCTGTCACGTTGCTATTGAGTTCTGTGTAAAGCATTTGGGTGATCTTTTTTAAACCATATAAACTGCAGCATTAACCACAAGCCATTTTATTAGCAAAGGCCTTTACAGAGGACGGTCACTGTTACTGTATGCAAAACATCACTAAAATAAATTAAATAAATTGTTTGCCCTGTCATTAGGAGATCACAAACATCAGTCCAAGACAGCACAACTGGCCTCACTCTGGGGGTCACTCAGCTCAATGGTAGCCAGTTCAGACATCCATCACAGAGCGGTGGTGCCATCACACAGTAAACAATTCCAGTCCAATCTACCTTTTGTCAAATGTAACGAATATCTCCTCATGGTCCGCTAGCAGGTCCGTTCTGTGTGCACACTAGAAACAAATCTGGTGCTCATACACAGCCTGTAAAAGGGCCTGAGGCGACTGAATGCAACTGCTACAAGGTGGAACAGGAAAATTTAAACAAGAAGTGAGTTGAAAGGCATGAAAAGGAAGAGAAGGTTGCTCTGATTCTGCTTGACAGGGGGTGGTGTCTATACTGGTTTGACCCATAGGCTAGACTGGTTAATATCTTGCCAGCAAATGATAGTTTGGTCACCCACAACCCAGCTAACATTAGTTACATTACTTGATATGCCCTTATTCGCTGTAATACATTTTTTAAAAAACAAGCAAAGAGTTTAACCACAAATATCCAAAAACTGATCTTATTTTTTTATTTATTTGTTTAATCATATGTATTATTATTTTTTATCTATTTTAGATACAGGGTTCTGTTATGACATAAACAAAATATGTTTATAAAATATGTAAAATATGTAAATAAAAAATGTTTTTCGGAACTACAAACAGCCAGATCAGATACAAATGGAAGCATTTAGTGAATGCAAATTTAGAAAATGAAAAAAATGTTTAACCTGGTGTTATTCGTACTGAGACTGGGCAGAGCTTTTTAAGGACCGTCTGAACGGGGCACAGAAGGGGGGGTTGTATTTGTTTTTCTGTTCAAATACCAACAAGCTCTCTCCAGTACAGTATACTGCACCATTTTTAAAATGTGTGATAAGAGGTTGGTATGAAGGCACGACATGTTTAATGAATCACCTCAGATATATTAGTGTGGTTATACATATCTACTAGTACCACAGGCTTAAAACAAGCCTAAATTGACTTCTGTCAGTGGGTAAAAACGGGAACATTGGCGCTGCTGCTTTTGCTTCTGCCGTCACCTCTAGGGTGGTCTGTCTAGCATTCAGATGAACTTCCAGCTCCAAAAGCTCTTAGTCCTCCTCCCTACCTTCTGTAGCACGGCTACAACTGACACCATCTTAGCCTGTATGTTGCCTTGCGTTTCACCACCACTGCGGCTTTAACATAACTAGAAAACCTCAGTGAATAAACCAGCACGGACAAGCGACATGAGGGCAACCAATAAAATAAACTAAACCATAACAGTAACAAATAAAACCATAAAACCAATTCATCACACGCTTAGTGCCTGTGTGGCTCACGATATTAACAACAGGGCTACAATGTACAGCAACATACACAGTGTGTACACAGTGTCAGCCTATTCAACTATTACACTGATGCTGCTGACTGGACACACTTTAAATGAACATATTTAAAATTATAGTTAAGTATGAAACATAAATATCATAGCTTTTGAGGGTGATTTTGTGAAGCATTTGAGTGCTCGTTCAGAAACACCAAAGACTGTCTGACACCTGTAAAATGCTAAAGGGGAATTTTATTATTTTTATTATGTGGTATTAGTCACCACCAAGCTTCTTGATTCCTTAGAACTTTGCTTATCGAACACTATGTCCTCTCGTTTCATGCTTTAATAGCTCCCTGCCTCTTTCGTTCTTGCCCCCTTTATTGATCTGAGGAGACCAGAGAAAGAGCAAACCTTCTGTCTGCTGTAACCCTACACCACTCTGACCAGCTGGAACTCTATGAACATGCAAGCACACACACATACACTGCACATAAGGAGCTAAGCAGAACGCAGAACTCCAGCGATGTAGAGCTGTGAAACAGGCTTACACTGCTTCCTCCTTCATCCCACAATCACATGCACAGACGATATACGAAGACATTCTCACTTAAGAGCTGCGATTCATTTCCCAGCACACGTGAAAACAAACCACTGTCACTTCAAAGCAGCCAGTTCAGTGTTTTCAAGTGGCGACCAAATATAAAACTGAAAAAAAAATCACTTTGAAACTAGAAGTTGACTCCTTGACTCCATTGTGCAATGAAGATTGCAGTAAGAGCGTGTTTTGAGAGGCCTATTGCAGAAGAGAAGCTCAGCTTCAGGCAAGAGAGGTTATTTACAGAAACACACACTCACTCACGCGGGCCGGATGAAGCCAAGTCACTGTCGGAGTCGAGGTGGGACTGATAACAATCATGTCATTCACACATAGAGCCTAATTCTGTTATATCACCAATCATAGACCACTACAGTAGAGTTCTCGAGATTGTATGGGCCCAACGGTGAAAAAAAGCTTTACTGGCTCCCCGACAGAAACTCAACACGGTTTGGTTTAAACATTTTAGTAAATATTTAAGCAAGACTGATCATTTTTACATATACACAACCTACTCATTCCTGCTACTAATAAAAATGTAAATACTGTTTCCAATCTCAGTTGATTCATTGTAATGCTAAGTTGTTTAAACCAGACCAGCTTTTGAACATAAATACATACAAATATATCCATCACAATAAATATTATTAGCAAAAAGTATATTTTTGATTTCGTTTTATGACCACAAAGTAAAACAGCAAACATCAGCGTGCTAATATTTAAATATATTATATGAAATCTGTTGTTGATTAATCAGTGTTCACTGTTTTGAGTGTATACAGGAGGATTCATTGGGGAATTCAGTTGTAACGGAGCTAAAACTAACCCCACCGTGTGGGGCTGCATTGGATTTAGATGTGAATTCAGTGGCTTTTACACAAAATCCAGTAATCAAAAAACAATCTTCAAGATAAATCTCACAAAACACTGCTGTGAAAATGTACAGATAAAATGGACAATTAATGCTAATGGAGTATGAGAAGATGAACAAACCTGCTTCTACTTGAACCTGTTTAACTACATCAAATCTTATATTTATCTCTGAGTTAGGTTATATGCCACACCTTTCTTCCATGAACCTACCTCTTCCCCTCTTTTGTGATTAAAACTAAGCATCTGGGCGCATCCTTTGCAAGAAAGATGGGAAGGTGCTGGATTTATGCTTATACACTATATGGACAAAAGTATTTGACACACCTCTTAATCATTGAATTCAGGTGTTTTATTGAGTCCCATTACCACAGGTGTACCAAAGCAAGCACCTAACCATGCAGTCTGCCTTTACAAACATTTGTGAAAGAATAGGTCTACAGAGCTCACTGCATTCAAGCATGGTGCTGTAATAGGAGGCCACTGTTGCAAGAAGTCAGTTAGTGAAATTTCTATCCTTCTATATATTCTACCATCAACTGTGACAGGTATTATTGAAAAGTGGAGGCGTTTAGGAACCAGTCTGCTCAGTCACGAAGTGGCAGACCACGTAAAGTTGCAGAGTGTTGGGGGTTCAGAGGGGTTGTGAGTAAAGTGTGTAAAGTTGCCAGCCCTCTGCTGACTCAGTAACTGCAGAGTTCCAAAAAAAAACGGTGTGCCGGGAGCTTCATGACTTGGGTTTTCAGCTGTACATCACAAAGCACAGTGCCAAGCGTTGGACAGAGTGGTGTAAAACGCCACAGGACTCTGGAGCAGTGGAAACGTTTTCTGTGAAGTAATGAATCACGCTTCTCTATCCAGCAGTCTGACGGACGAATCTGGGTTTGGTGAATGCCAGTAGAACATAACTGCCTGACTGCGTTGTACTAAATGTAATGTTTGATGATAATGTTATGAGGTTGTATTTCAGTGGTGGGTCTAGCCCCCCTAGTTCTGGTGAAGGGAAGTCTTAATGCTTCCAATTTTGTGGGGACAGTCCAGCATAACTCTGTGTCCCAGTGCACAAAGCAAGGTCCATACTGGCTGGTTGGGGGAGTTCGGTGTGGAAAAACTTGACTGGCCTGCACAGAGCCCTGACCTAAACCCAACCAAACACCTTGGGGATGAACTAAAATGGAAACTGATGGACTCACAAATGGTCTTCTGGATAAATTAGCAAAAATTTCCAAAGACACTCTTCTCTTGAAGAAAGCCTACTCAGTTGTTACAGCTGCAAAGGGTATGTAATATGTAGGTGTCCCAGTACTGTTGTCCATATAGTGTCATTATAAGTGATGCTGCTTATTATTATCACATTTTTTCTGTTTTAAATCCACACAAACAAGTGCTATCACATCCAGATGAAAACGCCGACACACCAGTACATGACCAACATATGGCTATTGTGAGACATTCATGAAAGACTGTCTGATACAATGTCTGCCACACTCAGCTAAGCATGCCGCTTCATGCGTGAAGCTTATGTGGAGTGCTGGAGATAATGAAGGTATACATCTGAATTGGCACTAAGCAAGAACAAGAGGGATATCAGAGAGATATACAGCACATACGGCAACACAAGAAACACAGGTTATTTACGCAGTAGTTAGTATCTGTATCAATCTGATGTTAGGATATGTGCCCATGTAGTTAACTGTTTAAAATAAAAGTCGAGTCTGTTACCAAGGAACAAAGGTAAATCATTCAGCTACAAACAGTACCATAGATTTTCTTTTAGCCTGAATTTAGTCTTTACTTTTCTGTTTTTATTGTTAACAGTATGCCATACAGTATCAGTGAGTTTAGTGTTGCTAAACCACATTAGCATGTACTTGAGGTTACCAAACAACGTGACACAGCTTGAGGCATGCATGTGGTGATTTAGGAAGTCTTGTAGAGTCAAACATGATCTCACAGAGAAAACGTCTGTGAAAACCATGAGCAATTTTGGGCAAATTGTTGGTGGGATCATAGATTTGTTCCCAGGTGTATAGCTAGTACCATAAATGTACTAGCTGTCCCGTAAGACATATAGACAATAAAATCAAGTGCAGATTAAGCTCAGATTTTCTGCTTTAATTTGGGGTTATTTAGGTGAACAATGTAGACATTACAACCATTTTAGGGGCTCAGAAGTAACTGGACAAACTAACATAAACATAAATTAAATAGTCTTTTTTTAATGTCTGGTTGCAAATCTTTTGCGGTCAAGACTGTCTGAAGTCTGGAACCTACCAGGCACTGGGTTTCTACCCTTGTGATGCCCTGCCAGACCTGCAGCTGTCTTCTGTTCCTGTGTGTTCTTGGGACATTTCAGCCTCAGTTTTACCTTCAGTTAGTTAAATGCATGCTTGGTTGGATTGAGAGCAAGTGATTGACTTGGCCATTGCAGAACATTCTTCCTCTTTATCTTACAAAAGTCCAACATCTTCTGGGTCTGAGCTGACTACAATTCTATCTTTTAAAGAATGTACCAATGTAACTGACCAAACACACCTAATGGTTTTGCTATCTTTCTGATGGTTTTGTCTTGTTTTTTTCAGCCTTGCTTCAATGGCAGTGAAGCTCTTTAGCCTTAATATTGAGAGCTACAGGTAACAAATTCTAAATTTAGACACCACTGGACCTTTTCTCTGCTTACTAGTCAGTGAAATAACAAGGGAATGACACACATCGGGCCATAAAACAACGGAGCGGCCAGTCGTTCATTTACTTCTGAGCCCCTAAAATTGGATGTAAGAAAATGGTAGTAATTCCCACATGGTTCATTCATGTGAATGCCAACATTTCTCTTCCATATTATGGGTACTGTCATTGGGAACAAAATCAGAACAAAATGCTGGTAGGAACAAATCAAGTCAAGGTCTCGGGACCTTGGACCTCCTTGATCTGAGGAATTAGTTTGAGCCAATCATTTGGATTGTAACTTCACAGCATCGCCGTTAACTTTCATAAGTTTTAACCTGACCTGTCACTTGTCGGGTATAGGTAGTATTCCAATAACATCACAGACGCTGCCACCATTTTGGTAGGCAACTGTAAATTAGTTCAGCTGTGACTCTCTGTAAAGAGGTAGTGGTAATAAAGCCATATTCAATGCAGCACAGGCAGAAAAATGTTTTCATAAATGTAATTTTTAAAGCCTGATAAACACTATATATTTACGCATATTGCCTTGATTGTATTTGATTTGTTGCTGTAGTAATAACGAATAAACAAATGCAATTCCTGTTGCATTATTACCGCCCTCTCTCCGTAGAGAAGATACTATGAAAAAACAGCACATGTACCATTACAAATGCACTCATTAGTGTAATAGGTGAGGTACTGAAACGTGCGGTCTGGTACGCAGTGTTAAAGCTTAATTATGCTCTTTTTATGTACGAAAATATATACAGCTGTTTTCTAAATGTGGTACCACACATACTTCAATGTGTCTTTACAGTGCAATGGATGTTAAACTGTCAAATGTTTCTGATAACAACAAATCTGGCAACAGTGGCTATTATGAAAGAGATGAATGACTTAATGTCATTTGAACAGAAAACTCTTTTCACATTATCAATGAGAGAAACTGACAAACGTACACTGCCCCTATGATTTCGAGTGGTGCTGCTCAATTTCGTCTATATCCATAAGCATTCAGTGAACATGCACAAATATGGATGATATGAACCCAGAGTATATACAGAAAGATAAATTAATAAGCTTAAATGAGCCTTTGGATCAGCTAGAGAGACGTGTTCAACAGTCCGGCCGCTCTAGTGGCTGATTATAGCTCTGCTATGCCGTTTGGTAACTGCTTATTAAACTCCTTGTTTAAGAATGCATTTATTGAGCTAAACTAATTTATTGATTAAGGTAAACTAATGATGGTTTTGTGTTTGCAAGCTTCTTGCTTGAAATTCTTTCTATGTTGGAGTTACCTCAATGTAACTGCAGCACTATTTAATGTGGAATGCAGACATAAAAAATAAAAAGTAAAAATCAGGTTCCATTATTATTTTTATTAGCTTTGGCAGTTTTGGTAGCCTGTTTTAATTAGTTAGTGTAAAACCCTAGACATTTGAATGTTCTTAAAGATATGTAGGCTAAACAGGGCCAGTCCACCAGTCTAGTTAATGTTGTCACTGTAGCATTTTCTAAAGACTGCATCTGAAGTGTCCACATATCTTTTCATGTTTCTCCTGGCCATTCATGGCTGCAGTAATGGAGTTACATCTCGGTGACCTTCTTAATGAAGTAAACAAGTACTATGAATAAGTTTTTGAAATGTTAGCTACATTAGCCTATGTTAGCCTTTAGCTCCAGAGTTAAACTAAATCACCACATGTGTGTTGGAGTATTTTTGGGTGAAAGGTGTAATAATGTACGCTTGTATTTGGTATAAGTAATATTTAAAGAAATTTGGATTTCTTTTCATTTTTTTCAATCAATAATGCTGATTTTACTGAAATATATTCCAGAAAGGACTGAACGCTTTCTTGTTTGACTGTCAGTTAGTGTTTCTTTGGTACTAAACAACAGTCCTGAAAGACAAAAGCAAAGCTGTACTCTGGATACTGGATGACTTACAGTTGAACTGCAGTTCTGTGAAGTGGTTTACTTCTTCTTTGCTCTTAACTTATTCCCCTAAATGAAGTAATCGCTGGATGTCTTAATGAGTGTTTAGGTTCTGTTTTCTGTGAAAATGTTGCTGTTCTGCTTACTACTATCCAATCATTCACTATCAAGGTCATGCAACACTTCTTCAGATTGGTGAAGTTGGAGAATGCGTACATGGTCCTATACAGAGCCTTTTTGAAAATGGTTCTATATAGCATCAAAACAGTTCCATCTATTGTTACAAGCCTAACAATCACATTCTAACAATAGAAAAAATATTTCTGCAGCTATGTAGAAGCAGAAAATAGGAACTAGACTAAGAAGAGCACATAAAATCAGAACCCCATTAATTTGTATAGTGCTTATACATTATATCAAGGATCTTTAAAAAGACTCTTCTGGCAGAGGCAGCTCTTTAAAGATACAACCATTACAAGTCCCAATGTCACAGAAGAACCACGTTCAGTTCCCTCAAAAATCATATCTGAAAAGACAGTTATGAGTGTGAAGAACATTTTTCAAGGTTTAAAGTACCTTGCCATAACATTAAGGATCTTTTCCAGACATAAAGGGATGACCATAAAGGGGTGTTCTTACATATTTAAGGTTTAAAGGTTCTTCACACTAACAGATCTTATTAACAAAAACACTTCTCCAAAGAACCATCCACTGAAAGCTTCTGGGGTGTCATGCAAAAAATACCTTTTAGATATCTCTTGTTTAAGAGCGTGAGTACCGGTAACTACTAATGAAACATGCCGTGCCACTACAGCATGTTCAGTCA
Organism: Megaleporinus macrocephalus; assembly: GCA_021613375.1. NCBI lineage: Eukaryota > Metazoa > Chordata > Actinopteri > Characiformes > Anostomidae > Megaleporinus > Megaleporinus macrocephalus. The sequence continues at coordinate 24,085,407 of CM038708.1, read as the reverse complement.
CAACACAATATATGCTTCCTGACCAAACTCATGAATCGAGTTACCACCAGTAAAAGGTGACTTTCCTAACTGTAATGTTTGTGCTAGTACAGATCGTTCAGGGCTCCTGATACCACACCAATTAAATGACTCATGTGACCACTCATGGTGACAATCAGTAAATGCTGTTGTTCACACCTTTCTGCAGAACTGCTGAAATGTCAACTGGTACAAGGTTGCAACATCATGCTTAAGTCATAAAGCTGCAGTAATGCCTTGCCTGAGGTAAAGCTTATATTCCAGTATGTGGAGCATAACAGCCGTGACACACTGGACTTTGGCTGGTCTATGTAAACTGATCATGTGCTAATCTAAATACTTAAGCAGATACCACATACAACATGGAGAGGAAAATGACAATAAGCCTATTCTACACATGCTTTTAGGCCATAAAGCACATACTGTGTCTGGCCTGGGTTTCTCAAAATGGTGCACATATAAAAGAACAGCGTTGGTTTTGCTTATAGTCCCATTTAGAAGCCTAATTGTAAATCTTGCGTCTTAGAAGAAAGTAACTGTTCAAAGCGATTGCTAACAGGCTTGCAGGCCATGGCTTGAACTGTTGGCTTCAATAACATTATGCAAGAGATATTCAAAAACATTGTGCAATAAGACAAAAGAGGGCATGAGGGTTACGAGCATTAGTACCCAGACATAATGAATCAGTGAGGAGGACGGTGAAGTTGCTTTAGAGCTGCTTTCTCTGAGAATGTCATGTGTGCCTCCAGAAGCAGGCCACGAGGGTGGTAAAGCAGGACGGCATCTCAATCCGGACCCCCGTGTTGGCACCATCACATGGGGAGGTGTCCTGCCAAATCCTGCTGCACTAAAAATCCAGCTCAAAAAAAAAAAAAACAAGGCTCCAAATGAATCGAAAGAATCACATGAAGCCCAAGTGTGAATCACACATGTGTCGTGGGCGTCCGAATGAAATACATCAAAACTGAATCATACGTGAGCATCAGTGGAGGAGAGGGATGCATCTGCTTTATGAGCTGACTTCTGACTACATCTGTAGTGATTCATCGAGAAATAGGTTTAATATCCTGTAGAGGGGGATGCAGTCGCGCTTTTTATAATGTTAGCATCACAACTGCATTCAGAGCATGGCGGCTTTGCTGCTTGAGTTGTCAAGGTGACAAAGATGACTGGAGAGAATGAATAAATGTGGTTTGGTATGTTTTGTGCTGGAACCTAGTCATCGTTAAGCGCCTGACCTCGACCGTTCTACTCCTTCTCATACTTTGAAAGCAGATCCAGCAGAGTGCTCTGATATTGAAACAGAATTGCTGTCATTTTAACGTCTGGGTTGTCAGTGATTCACTGACATTCAATGAGAAAACATTCAGATGTAGATCTTGCACCAATAAGCTGCTCTTTTATGCTGATGCAGGCAGCTCTACCTACCTAATTCCTACTCTTAACCACAGGGCAGAGAGAAAAGATTCCAGCTCACATGCAAGAGCTGCTCCCAAAGCTGTAAAGCTATACATTATAGATGAAGCATGATATGGAAATTGTACAAGACTGCAAATGCACATGGCTGGACTTCTCATCTAATCACAAGATAGGCTGAAACTGGTCTGCTCATTGGGTTTCTGTAACTGAAACCCGTCTGGTCCTCCTGAGAACATCTGGTGGCATATGTTGACTTGGCTGAGGCCTAGACCTTGATTGAGACCCCTTTCCCAACAGACTCCTCAAAATGGAGCGAATGAAGATGCCAACAAACATCCTTTTGAGTAAAGCCATAGAATTGCCACTTTCGCTGGATGGTTCTTTAAGGAACGGCTTTCGTAAACAAGTCCTGAGTGCCAATAAGCTTTTTAAAGTTTAAAGAACCTCCACATAACCTAGGATGGTACATCCATGCCGAGAACCACGCAGGAACCTGCATTTTGAAGGGTTTTCGTCTGCGAACTGTGGAGGGCTGACAGAAACACACAAAAACTCAACATGGCCTCCCGGCTTGTCCCGGCAGCCTGTGGCCTTACCTTTGAGCAGCGGCAGAGGCGTCAGCTCCACCTGTGAGCTCTGGTAGCGGAATTGCGAGGAGCTGTGGGACCTTCTCTGGCGGGCCCGGCGCATGGACCTGCGAGGGAAGCCGTCCACCTTCTCGGCGCTGGGCACTGAGAAGCCCGTGGTGGGCGAGGACGGACTGGAAGGAGGGAGCTTAGTGGGGGTCTCCATGGCTGCCTGCAGAAGCCCTGGCTGATGCTTTGAGGAGGAGGAGGAGGAGGAGGAGAGAGATAAGGCGAATGAGGAGCACCACTCACAGCTTTAGCCTTGGATGCTGACAAAACAGCGTAGGATGGAGAGAAGGAGGAAGAAAACGGCTTCAAGCGAATGAAATGGGGGGGGAATGGAGGGGGTAGGGCGAGGGAGGAAAATAAATGAAGCCGGTCAAGGTGTGGATGGAGGGGATTCGAGGCTCGATCCGAGGCAGTACGCGGTCCCTCCGTGTTTTTTTCTTTCCGATTTCTGTTTTTTTTTTCCTTCTTCTTCTTTTTTTCAGCAGACCCGAGAAAACGGGACGTGCCTCACGAGCGAGCGCGAGCGCATCTCCAAGACAATGACCGCTGCAGAGAGCTGCCTATAGCTGAGCAGGTCTACTTATAGAAATACGGGGGAGCCCATGTGCCGCCACTGTAGAGAAGAAAGCTCGGTTCTATTGGCGTCATCAGCCAGTCATCGGCCTAAACGGGGGGCTTTATTTCAATACGGACACGCTTGCAGACCCCGTCCGGATCAGGTGCGGCGATTATGAAGCAAAAGAATAATTACAAAATCGAAGGGGGATGCAGTGCACGCGCCGCGCCGCCTCGCCTCGCTTTCCATCAACGCCGCCGCTCCATGTCGGGAGTCCGACTGAGGAACTCGTGGAGAAAAAAATATCTAAAAATAATAACAATGATGGTAACAATAACAATAAAATCTGTTTGGATGCCTCGAGCTGTTGATGTGATCTCGTAAGAAGCGCTCGTCGTCTCCGTGCTCTCTCTCTCTCTCTCTCTCTCCCTCTCTCTCTCTCCTCTCTCTCCCTCTCCCTCTCTCTCTCACACTCTCTCTCTCTCTCTATCCTCCTCACCCCGCGGCCGTGAGCGCGCGCAGGGCGGGGACGCGCTTCGACACGCGCGAGACTCCGCGAGGCTCACAGCAGCAGCAGCAGCAGCAGCAGAGGCCTCCTCCTCCTCCTCCTCTTCCTACTGCTGCACTGATGAAGGACAATGTCTTAAGCGCGTGGCTTCACTCTTCCCCTTCCTTCTGTCCTAATATTTCCTGCTCTCCTCTCCTCTCCTCTCCTCTCCGTTCGTTTCTCTCCTCTCCTCGCGATTGACGTCCTCTCTCTCTCTCTCTCTCTCTCTCTCTCTCTCTCTCTCTCTCTCTTCGTCCTCTCTTCCTCCCTCCACCGCTGCTCACCTCCTCCCTCCGCGCGCTCAGGTGCTGCAAAGGAGATGGAGGCGAGGCTGCACACTGCGGATGGCGCTGCCTCGCGCTTATTTACTCATTTATTTATTTATTTGTCTGTGTATGTATTTGCTGCCGCGCGCACGCGGGACGGTTCGGCTTTTCGGATTTGGGGGCTTTGTTGTTACCAGTTCGGTTTGGCTCAATCTCTCTCTCACACACACACACACAAACACACACGCGCGCGCATGCACGCGCACACACAGCCCATTGTGGTGCGCTGGTACGAGGGGATCAGACACAGCGGTGCTGCTGGAGCTTTTAAACATTGTGTCCATGCTATTATCCTCTAACTCATCATCCGTGGTCCCAGGTCCTTTTTTCTGTTCTAGCATGTCTGCGTCCCAGTGCACAAAGAAAGGTCCTTACAGACTGGCTGGGTGAGTTTGGTGTGGAAGAACTTGACTGTCCTACCCAGAACCCTGACCGCAACCCCAGACCCCCTCGTCCAACATCAGGGTCTGACCTCACAGATGTTCTTTTGACTGAATGGGCACAAATCCCCACAAACACACTCCAAAATCTTTTGGAGAACCTTCCCAGAGGAGTGTAAGCTGTTATAGCTGCAAAGGGGGGACCAACTCCATACGAATGGCTAATGATTTAGAATGAGTTGTCATGAAAGCTCTTATAGGTGTATTGTGTGGATATATATATATATATATATATATATATATATATATATATATATATATATATATATATATATATATATATATATATATATATATATATATATATATATTTATTTATTTTTATTTTTTTCCCACAAAAAGCACTATAAGCCAGTTTGAGTGAGCTTTATAGCTTTATACATAAACTGCTTTTATTATAGAAAAGAGAAATACTCTCTCTTTCTCTGTATTTCTTATTTTTTGTTCTCTCTCGTTATCTCTCTCAGCTCGCACACATTCTCTCACTGGTGTCGGTGTGTGTGAGTGCAAACTAAGTTTCTACAAAGTGTAACACTTTGAACTGCACATCTATACATACATACATTAAGGATATTACAAAAGAGTGATTTAATTTAGCACTCTGCAATTAATACATACTATACTTTACATCTGAAATAGTAAGAAATGGTGAGACATATATACTCACTGTCTAAATAAAACATGTATCTCAAAAAAATATATTTTGGAGCATTAAGAATAATAATGGAGATGCATGTTTTTCTTTGAACAGCGACGATATATATTCAATTCATTGTAATGTATGCTTGTGTTCACAAATTGCATAACAACAATAACATGTGTGTGTGTGTGTTTGTGTATGGATGCATACATGGGATATATACGCAGATATGTAGGGATGGATGTACCCCAGACATCCCTACAGCTGCAGTACAGGACACACATTGTTAAAACAAACTATCAACTGCACACACACAGCTTGTATGATTTCCCTAGACATCGTCAATACAATAAGACTCTATGTAACAGAGTGTGAGATCCCTATGCCCAATGCCCAGCACCAGTCGCACAAGTATAAAACCCTCCAGCACCGGGCAGTGGAGCAGCAGAATTATGTTCTCTAGAATAATGGAGCACCACTAAATACCTTTGGAATGAGTTGCGTATCTGATCCAGGACTGGTCATCCAACATCAGTACCTGACCTTACTAATGCCCTCGTGGCTGATTGCAAGCGAATCCTCACAGCAATGCTCCAACATCTAGCGAAAGGCCTGTTTGTGCAGCAAAGGTGGCCACGCTCCCTATTAACACTCTTGATTTCAGAGGAAACACTGGATTAGCAGTCTTGTTTGTACATATATCTACATATATCTTATATACAGATCGTTGTTTGTGTATATGCGTCTTACAGCAGTCTAATACAAATCAGCAGCAAATGGTTTAAAAGTCAGTAGTGGTGTGTAGGCTTTTTGCCTGAAGTCCATGGCAGGGTCAGCCAGCCCTGCTTCTACAAAGTGAAGGTCCAGCTCTAAAACAGTCTGTTAATGAAAATCGCAACCCATAGAAGATGCTGTGATCACGAGCGTTCATACATGTATCATAATTTGCTTTGTATTGTTTGTGTTGCATAGCTTGTGGAGGCATGTAAAGAAAATGTTACGGGTGGGCACGTCTTTTCATCTGGCATTCTAGGCCGAAAAGGGGACTAATGTGCAAACAGTTTTGTTTTGTGGAAAAAGTTAGAACCGGTTAATACAGAATGTAAAACCACTGTAAAAGTAATTCCGAATGCAACTCACTATGTAATTAAATATGCAATACCAAACAAAATAACTTCTATGGGTTATTTGAGCATTCCATTAAGAAGTCTCGGTTTTGTAGAGCCACACTCTCCTTCTTCAACAGTCACCTTTAAAAAGAAAAATAGCGTCCGTCTTATATGTCTATCGAGTCCCACGGCAGCCAGCCATTTCTGTCATCCAGGAGGTCAACCAAAGAGAGGCCTGGCTCTGGCGAGGGTGAAGGCAAAAGTTGAAGCTCTGAAACTGGGTTAGGGTTGAAAACTGGGGTCAGGTGTGAGGTAGTGGTGCTGGGTGTGGATGCTGTGAAGGGCACTGAAGGTCCAGGCCAATGCTGTACCGTGCACTGGGGCTCATGCTCCTTTAAAATGGTAGTGTAATGCTGCAGTTCCTTCTTCAGTTCAGCGATCTCTTTCACATATGCAGCGTTGGACTGCTCCAGAGTCTGCAGCTCCTGTGTGGACCAAAAAAAAAGAGTTTTAATCTCATACACAAACAATTTGTGGCACCTAAACACAGTAACATGTTCTACCGTTTAACTTAAGAGTTCTAAACAGATGTAGGAAAAACATTTAGCTGTACTGTTGTCTTCCCCTTCAAGTACAAATCCCATATTTGCATGAGTAAATCAGTAAAACAGGCAGACTCCAAAATGGTAACCTGTTATGTAGCACTTTTAATATTTTAAGTTAATATTTTATATTTACATACAGTAAAAATGAAAAAACAGCTATGATGAACAATGTTTAGAAATGTAGCTGTCCAAACACAGAAAACAATGTTGTATTGTTTTTTTATAGCCGTTGTTCATCTTTAAATAACTCTAAATGCTACAACTTGTACAGGTGCCGGAATCTAACCGTGGCTTATACAAGCTGGTGAATAGGAAGCCAACTTTCAGATTCCAGAACTTTCCCAAGATCCTGGACAGCTGAATGTTTCTGCACATTTCACTCCAGACAATATCTCAGACTGTTTACATTGTATGAACATTTCATGATGAATGGCCCAATAGGAATTCTGCAAAATCACTTTCAAAAATTGACATACAATCATTGACTTACATTAGAAGTACATTAAAAGTTTTGGGAAGTATATGTGTTTTATATATATGCGAAAACTTTTAAAACAAAAATGGTTTTTCGTTTATTAATTATTAATATTGTTTAGGGAACCCAAAGTGGTTCTTCCACAACAACACTCAAAGGACCCTTTTGGATTCTTTATTTGTGTGTGTGTGTGTGTGTAACATATAACGTTTCTACACTGATTATTATATTGTGCCCTATGCACATTTGTGGTAACTAAACAGAGCAGATTCCTAAAAATAAAGTGGTTCTTAATTTGCACAGACTGGGGAAAAAATTCGACGTGGTCAAGAATATTGCATTTACATTATGTCAAAGTTCTTGAAGCTTTAAAAACATTATTCACACTCGCATATCTCATTTTAAACACAGTTCTTTGAGAAATCAAATGTAATTTCAAGTAATCCTGTGTGATGCAACGCTTCAGATGGAGGAGATCATGAATTTGAAACATCAGTGATGCCACAGTTCAGTTTGGCAAACTATACATGATTTGATTTTAGTCCATCACATAATTGCACCGGGATCTACCCAGTTATGGACGACTGTGGAGTGCAGTGCTGGGGTTCAAACTCACAATCTCCTGATGTTGGGTATGAACACAGTTGCACCGCTTGGGAACCCGCAGTTACTTAGTGTTCATATATTTTGAATGTACTATAAAAATAAAATACTGCTGTGGAAACAAATCTTATATATTACTTTTTGTTGATTTTTAGTTTTGTCTTAATTTGAAAATGCCTGCTGCTATTTATCAATTGTTCTATAGACTTACATTAAAAGTCAAGTAGGATGTTGTAAGATCCCTCTCCTGTAAGATAAGAGACTATGTTCTTTGTTCTACAGGAGCAACCTGCTGGTTAATGTAAAATAAGTAAGCATTTATCACAAAACTGTAAGTTTGAATCCCAGCAGTGTCACAATCTTCCAAAACTAGGAGCCCAAGAGCAGGAAATGTCGGATGGTGACTGTGTGAATCTGAATAAAACATAATCCTGTATTGCTCGCCCAACTGAGATGCAGAACTGAACAACCATGAGCAGTTTTCACTGAACTGATGAACTGGATGAACTCTCATCTCAAGCAAAGTTACTCAAGATAGACTGAGTCATCAGTTCACTGTAAGTTGTTACCCTAACTGCTATATTTATTTTCTGTGTCTTGCTTTGATAAAAGGTTTTATTCACACATCCTGCTTGATAAGGCATCCTGTTCTTTGGTATTATAAAAAAAATTCAGGCAGGCGGACAATGTCAAGCAGAGGGAAAGTCCGATATTTGTACAGGTCCAAAAGAGAAAGTGAAAGTGAAAGACTGAAGTTCAGAATGAAATCTCTGTTCTCAGTTAAGAGGCTATTCATGAAGTAGACCAGGGGGAAAAAATAAAGTAAATATGTGTGAAGCAACACAAAATGTTTTAAGTAATGACCCATTTCATAGCAGTTACCAAGAAACCGCTTAAATGACACATAAATTGTTACACACATTAAGTGTGGAATTTGACCTTCGGTAACACCAGCTCCCTCTTCCTTTAACACAGAATGTTTCCAAGAAATGCCTGCCAGGACATGCACACTATAACACATACACACTATAACACACACACACACACCACACACCACACACACACACTAACAATACCACTATACACCTGAGTGATTACGCTCTACTGAATACCAAGTAATTCTGGCATACAGTGTAAGAGCATACAACCCCCCCCCCACACACACACACACACACACTCACATATGTACACATTCTCACACAAACACACACACACACACTCACACAGTACAGAGGAAATCTGAACATACAGAAGACACTCAGCACGTCATATAGGACTGAATCACATAGCTTTGTTTAAGCTCTAGTAATGACTGTGACTGATATAATGGATTCTTCTCTTGTCTATATACAGACACACATTAGCCTAGTGGAACATTGTTGCTTTTTATCTAGTTTACTCTGTCCAGTCTATCACTGGTGTATATATAGACTAGCTATAAAGATCTTCGACACTCAAACCTGTGTCCAGGGCAGCAGGCTATAGGTGATGGTGGGTGTACAAGCATACTGACCTCATGCAGCACATCAGCTCTCTCTGTCTGCTTCTTGCGACTCCTGCGGGCTGCGTCTCTGTTCCGCTGCCGCCTCTGACATACCCTCTCACCTGGCTGATCTGTACCCTGAACACAGCAGACACAGCAAACAGGTAAGTACGTACAAAAATAAAACTATTACTACTAATAATAATCATCATCATCATCATCATCATCATCATTCTTTAGTACTGTAGTGACCAGCCAGGATAGGATGCAAACACAATGAATAAATCTTTATATATTGTGTCATACAACAATAACAATATTACTTAAGCAGCAATAATCATAAAAGAAACTATGCAATAATAAAATAATAATATTGACAATAATAATAATAATAATAATAATAATAACAATGCAATAATATAAAACTAATTTTATATAAAAGATGCACTACCACTACCTATATTTTTATTATCCTACTACAAATATTAATAGTAATAATAACCATCATTAACATCAACTTTATCACTGTAACTAAAGTACCTAAGCAGGATATGATGCAAGCAGGTGAAATATATTAATTTAAACATTCTGAAAATAATCAATAATAATAAAATAACAATAATAATAATACTTATTATTAATATTATTATTATTATTATATCCCACATATATGCCACTAAATCCAAATATCAGCGTTATATCGACCCATTATCAGCGTTGTATGAGCCCATTGTTATAATTATTATTATTGTTTTTGTTGTTGTTGTTGTTATTAGAGTATGATTATAGCAAAAGCGTTACCCAGTCTTGTGAACTGTGAGAATCGCTCTCACACAGAGTGCTGCTCATTTCCCTGTCCAGTTTGTCCATGAGCGCTACAGGCATCTCGAAGCAGCTGACTGGCCGTGTCGGTGGATGAAGTGCAGCGGTCAGTACTCAGCTCTCATGTCCAGATGAACTGTCTCTTCTTTTAAAGCCTCAGGAGCAGTGCTGCTCAGAAAGCGCGCTCATACGCCGCAGTGGGATGAGGCTGTAGAGAGGGAGCGCGTGCACAGTGGCCGATGATGAAACACGGCCGGCTTTATATCTCGTGCTGGCGGACAGAGCTGCTTTCGGTTTCGCCTTATTTTAAATAGCCGTCTTCGCGGAGCAGCAGGAAGCACGAGCCTCTTCCCGTACTGCCCAGTTCCCGCTCGCGCACCCCCTACAAGCGCCCACGCACAGTCTACTGTTCACTACACACACACACACACACACACACTCACACATACACACACACACTGTTATCCTAATCGTTTCTGTCAGGAAACCCTCAAACACTTGGATGCAGCCACGCTTTATTACTTCAAGTTTATGAATCATGTCTGAGTCTGAGTCTACATGTAGCGACGGATCATGGATCCCTTAGAGTTCAGGAGTTATTGTGTATGTATAAATAGGCTTATATATATATATATATATATATATATATATATATATATATATATATATATATATATATATATATATATATATATATATATATATATATATATATATACACACTTACTGTTAATACAGTAAGTAGTGGTAGTGACATGGTAGACAGTATGTCAGTATGTTTATTTAATAATTTGCAATCTTTCCTTTCGGCAACCCAGTATTATTTGCGGTTACTAATTCCTGTTTTGATTACACAGGACTTCATTAAGTTAAATCAAGATTGCTGGTGGGGCGTCCAGAAGAAACAAGATATTATTTTCTTCTTTCAGAACAAAATATTCATACTACGTTGTATCTCCAAAATAATAATATATATACCTGTAGCTCCTTTACCTATATATCATACTACATTACTTACTACAAGTTTACTTTCACAGTAGTCTGTCTGGGGACCCTGTCTAATCCACCTGTCTAATGTTTTTGCTTCTCAAATCCCATTTCCTTTGGTGATGATAGGAGTGGCCAGAAAAATGTGAAATCCCTTGGCACCAAGCCATTATTTTAGTTCTTTATTTGTTCCAAATCACATTATAGACCACTTTGATATTTACATTTTTTTAATGAAAACTAATTCACAGAAAGTTTTCAGACAAAATGATTACTAATACACTGCCTGGCAGCTGAGATATTGTTTAACAGAAATGTATATTTAAAACAAATAGGCTTATGCAGTGTGTTGTTAGGTGAAATAAAACTTTCACAAGTCACACTGGATAGTAAATAAAATGCAATACTTATATTGCCTATACAAAATCCCTGCCTTTCATCATCACCATTTTCTACAGTGTGCCACTTCATATCAAAATGCTTCGAATAACCTTGTTTATTTTCACAAATATTTAAAATTCTCCTCTAAGTCTTAATAATCTGGCTCCGGTACCTAATATACATGAGCATCACTGGTCCAGACCATAGAAAGCCAGCAAGGCCTCAAACTGCTTTTTAAAAAGATCTCAGTTGACTTCAGCACAGGAGATCACTACTCTATCCAAAAACTATTCTCACAGTTTAAGTACAGGTTGACATACGAGGCATGGTCAATCATAACAAGCAGTACATGAGAACATGTTTCACTTCAACCAAAAATGGTCTTTAGTACTTTAATGTTCTTAACTTTCCATATAGGGAAACTATAATAATTTTCAATTATAGCAAAAATCACTTCATTAGGTATTATATGATTGTTTCATCTTTTCCTGATTATTTGGTAGCATCTATGGGTGGTTGCGGCACTTTTTTCTTTCTGGGTGGGCAGCCATGGTACTGCCTTTCTCAGGACCGCCAGACATGGATGGCGGAAACTAGTAGGCAGTAAATAAAAATCCCATAGAAGAGGCCGGTGCATATCCTGCATGCTGCAAGATAATCTCCATATTTGCTGCAGTTTAGTTTTTTAGTTGCTACACGTGAACCCTGCAGGCTGAAATCATCCACACTAAAGAGTTAAAAATGTAACTGGATAAGCATCTCATTTTGTTGCAGCAACACAACAACATACTCTAAAGACAGTAAGCAAAAAAACTTCATTTGTAGCACATCTATTTTGTTTCTGACCAAAACCACATGAACATAAATCAAGTTGAGATCATGAGCTCTGAAGTCGTAAAGGGAGACTTCCAAGGAAGACTTGAAGGCAGCATAGTTTAAATATTGTCTCATCTTCCCACTGCCTTTTATGGTCATGCATCCTGTGAGGCATGGCATGTGTTAAGGGAGAGGTTGGGGAGTGTTAGCTGAAGGTTGCATAATAGTAAGCATTCAGCAGTGTTCCTTTTGCTTTTCCTTTCAGTGCTCTATTTTCCTTTGGGAGCTTTAACGATTGGTTCCCAGGGATGTTTCAACAAGTCAGTCCTTCATAAGCGAAAGCAAACAGAAAATTTCCCAAACATCAACTTTGTAACTGGTATCCATCAAAATAGCCACCGCTGTAAAGAAACCAGAAATCTTCAAACATCTAGTTCCCATCACCACCACTGTAAAGAACTCTAAATATCTTCAGATGTCTGGTTCCTATAACCATCACTGTAAAGACATCTGAAGTCTCCAGCCGTCTGGTTCCCATCACCACCACTGTAAAGAAATCTAAAATCTTCAAACACCTGGTTCCCATCACCACAACTGTAAAAACATCTAAAATCTTCAGACGTCTGGTTCCTATCACCACCACTGTAAAGAAATCTAAAATCTTCAAACACCTGGTTCCCATCACCACAACTGTAAAAACATCTAAAATCGTCAAATGCCTGGTTTCTATAACCACCACTGTAAAGAAATCTAAAATCTTCAAACGTCTGGTTTCTGTAACCACCCCTGTAAAGAAATCTAAAATCTTCAAACGTCTGGTTTCTATAACCACCACTGTAAAGAAATCTAAAATCTTCAGACATCTGGTTCCCATCACCACCACTGTAAAGAAATCTAAAATCTTCAAACGTCTGGTTTCTATAACCACCACTGTAAAGAAATCTAAAATCTTCAAACATTTGGTTCCCATCACCACCACTGTAAAGAAATCTAAAATCTTCAGACATCTGGTTCCTATCACCATCACTGTAAAGAAATCTAAAATCTTCAGACATTTGGTTCCCATCACCACCACTGTAAAGAAATCTAAAATCTTCAGACATCTGGTTCCTATCACCATCACTGTAAAGAAATCTAAAATCTTCAAACGTCTGGTTCCCATCACTGCCACTGTAAAGAAATCTAAAATCTTCAGACATCTGGTTCCTATCACCATCACTGTAAAGAAATCTAAAATCTTCAAACGTCTGGTTTCTATAACCACCACTGTAAAGAAATCTAAAATCTTCAAACGTCTGGTTTCTATAACCATCACTGTAAAGAAATCTAAAATCTTCAAACGTCTAGTTCCTATAACCACCACTGTAAAGAAACGTTCCTCTACAATCAAACCACACTATATACATCTGAGCTATTAAAGTATGCAGAGATTTTTAGAAGTCGGTGTAGTTCCCCTGTAACTAGTAGTGGCGCTCCTGTGTGAAAGAAGAGGCGTGCACGAGATAAAGCTGTGCCTGGCTGTTAGAGAGGATGTTAGAATAGAGCCTCAACTCGGACAGTTGCCACCTGCAGCCTACGTGAACAACGGCAGATATTGCGGTGTTTGCTTTCTTTACAGCTGATGAAGTAGACGCAGTAGAAAAGTAGTAGAAAGAAAGAAAAGTAGTAGAAAGAAAGAATAGAAGTAGAAAGAGAAGAAAGGAAAATAGATCCAAATAGTGTTGTAGTGCTTTTAAAGAAAGCTACAAATCATAAGAGCAGTTCAGAAGGCCTTTGAGAACAGAGTATAAATCTACGGACCTTGAGCCTCTTCATGGTATGAAATGCTAATTATGAAAAAAGAAACATGTTGAATACTTTAGGAAAATAAACTGTCCTGCTACTAGACATGATAGTAATAGTGTAAATATAGGATCTTTAAGAGCTTTGGAGGAGATATATATTTTACAGTGAAAAAAATCAGGTCTAAGAGGTGTCAGCTGAGCTTCTGACCAATGAGGATTAAGCTTAACAGCTTGATGACGATAGAGCTTAATCCTCATTGCTCATTGGTCAGAACACCTCTGATGTTTGACTCTTTTCATTGTAAAATATATATCTCCTTTAAAACTCTTTAAAGATCCTATATTTACACTAATACTATCATATCTCGTAGCATGGCAGTTCATGTTTCATGTAGTGTTCAACATATTCGTTTTTTTCATAATTAGCATTTCATATCATGAAGAGGCTCAAATGATGTAGATTTATACTCTGTTCTTCTAAAACTGAATTGCTCTTATGATTTGTAACTGTCTTTAAAAACACAACACTATTTGGATCTATTTTTCTTTCTTCTCTTCCTACTTCTTTTCTTTCTTTCTACTATTTTTCTATTGCGTCTGCTTCATCAGCTGTCAACAGAGCAAACACCGCGAGATCCGCTGTTGTTCACGGGGGCTGCAGGTGGCGACTGTCCGAGTTGAGGCTCTACTCTAACCTCTAACCTCTAACTCTACTCTAACCACCGCGTCCGGCTGCTCTCACTGACCACCATGGCCAGACACAGCTGTATCTCGAACACGCCTGTTGTGAAACCTGCAGCCGCCTCGCACTCGCGAGATTTTAACGTCGTATGTCATCGTGAAGCGCCAGTGGCGGCGACTTAGGTCGGACAAAAATACTACCCGGCATGTACCATCAGGTGTTGTACCGAATTCAGCACCCCCACCAGTCGCTTGAATCGAAAACTGATAAATTCGGGTTTAAAGCACCCTCTCTCTTATAACAGTATCTTGGGTATTTCCATTTTCTAAGTAAAGTTAAAGCCAAGAAGACGATGTGTGCGCGCTCCCGAGAGGGGTGCTTTCCCTGGCGGGGGTGCAGAATTCGGCACTACACCGGCATGCACCCTGCAGAGCCAGGCGGCGATCGGGCTGCGCGGCGCCGTGTGAAGTCGAACACGCCTACTTTTCCTGCGATTGTTGGTTTAACCAATCAAAATACAGACACGCCTTCACCCAGCGCGAGAAGCGGGCGCGACTTTTGACAGACAACCAATCAGTTTCCTCCACCATATTGCGTCGTGGACCGAGTGACCAATGACGTTTGAGGATGTTGGAGGAACGACAGCAACACTTCCGGGTATGAGATGAAGCGCTGTGTGCCTGGCGGAATAGCAGCGAAGAAAACAAAAGAAAATCTTTAGCGATATAATGTCAGATTTATAAAGTCTTCCGTTTTCATTCACTATCATTTTGTAGTCGTTACTGAGGAGAGTTTATAATGGGTTTACTGACCATACTAAAGAAACTGAAGCACAAGGAGCGAGAGATGCGCCTGTTAATGCTGTATCCTTACTGACATGTACATGTGCTGGTCATTTCTGAAGCTAATGTGTTATCGTGTTTAGTTTTACTGTGTTTATAAAACTGTTAACGATCTAATCACGAAGCTTGTTACTGATGCTAATGTTGTTCGGTGCTCCCTTAACCCTGAGTGCAGTGGTCTGGACAATGCTGGAAAAACAACCATCCTGAAGAAATTTAATGGCGAGGATGTTAGCACTATCTCTCCCACTTTAGGATTCAACATAAAGACACTAGAGCATAGAGGGTAATACTTTTTGCTAAAACAGTCATTTGCATGCAGTGTATGAGTCTTGATGCAGTTTAATTTAATCCATTAATATCATGTGTGAGATCTTACATTTGGTCTTACATATTTTACTGTGATGATGCTACTGGAGTCTTAATTTCCCTGAGGGAACCCTCCCAAAGGGATCAATAAAGGTTCGTCCGTCCGTTCGGTCGTTCGTTCCCAAAGCTCACTTAAGCACAAATCTAAATAACTATTACAAACAGATTAAACCTGAACTGAATCTAAGTCATTTTCTTAACCTAAGTGAATTATTTATTTTTACTTAATCATAGCTGAATTCAGTCTGTCAGTTGGATTGGATTACTTTTTGTTTTATCAAAGGATAGAGAATGTAGATATGATTATGAATAAAAACATGGCAATCATATATAGTCAAAACACTTTAACTAGTTACTGTTAGGAATTCATCAAATGTATAGCTATACAAAATATCATTAAACCCATTAGAACTAAATCTGTGCCAGTTTCCTTTAGCATACTAAATTTAAATGTGGAACATGAAAGGGTTAATTCAGAGTATTGTTGAATTATTAATACTTATTAATAAAAGTAAATGTCATGTATGATAGTCATTCCTTCTTCTCTGTGGGAATAGGTTCAAATTAAATATCTGGGATGTAGGGGGTCAGAAATCATTGCGGTCATACTGGAGGAATTACTTCGAAAGCACAGATGGACTGGTGTGGGTGGTGGACAGTGCAGACAGGCTGAGACTGGAAGACTGCAGGAAGGAACTCAGTGCGTTGTTACTGGAGGAGGTGAGATGGTTCAATCATTAGTACTGAACTATTCAAATGTTTTACTGCATTCACAAGTATTGACATTGTTTTCAGGTTAGTATCCTCAGCTTTGTTCAGTGTACCATTACAAACGTAATCATGCGTCTCTGTTTGTTTCCTAGAGACTAGCAGGAGCCACGCTTATTGTTTTTGCCAACAAACAAGATCTGCCTGGTTCATTGTCCAAGGATGCCATAAAAGAGGTCAGTGTTTCTTCTTTATAGACACCAGGGGGCTATTTCATATATGCGCTAGCCAAAAACTGTAGCTTGTCCAAAACAGTTGAGGTATAGTTCTATTATACATTGCTCACTTTTGGCTACAGTCTTACCTAGCAGTTCTGGATTGTGGAGTACCCCCCATTGGAGTGGGATGTAGAGGGTCCTATCACTGCACACTGTCTCTGTGCTTTAGTAAGGAATTGACTGAACAATGCTGTGACTTCTAAGGACATGACCTGCCCATCCCTTGCATACATCACAATCGCTTAATGGATCCTTCTATCTTAGCCCAGCATTCTTCATTCTCAGCTCTCTCAGGTCTCAGCACTGCGTGGTATATAGTATGTTTTCAATAAAAAAAATCTTGTATTGGAACAGAGGCCATTCACTGGTTAAGCCTACATTGAAACAAGCAGATTGTATACTAGTGTCTTTTTGAAGTTGTGTGAACAATTTATGATTCATTGACACAGGAGGCACAAATGCCACATCTTGTATCAATTTTGTTACATGATCTTTAAATTATTAGTTAACAAATCCACTGGTCATAAATCCTGGTCCTGGAAATTCTTTCGAGGTCCTTTCTTTTGAGTCGTGTTCCACAATCTGCTGCACCCACTCCAGCTAATTAATTTCTATTCTCTAACTTCATGATTTGGCAGATCAGACGCTGTAGTGTTATGTAAGATGAAGGATGATATGTGGCAGCATGTTAGAACTAAACTCTGCATAAAAGTATTTTTGGTGACCCCTGCTATAGAGCCAGAGGTGCTTAAACTGGGTCCTGCAGTACCACTGCTCTATATTTTATGGTATTTTCCAGGTTTGCTCAGATTTGTTGCACATGAATGAAGGACAAGCACTTGCAGATATAACATATTTACATTCTTTGTTCTGATTTTCTCTGGACAGGCACTAGCTCTGGATGAGATCAAGACGCACCATTGGTGTATAGTGGGCTGCAGTGCGGTGACGGGTGAGAACCTCCTGATGGGTGTTGACTGGCTTCTGGATGACATCGCTGCTCGAATCTTTACAGCAGACTGATAAATGGCCTTTAATATTTCAATTTACTGTCAGCTGTGTGCTGCAGCCAACTGTAACTACAGAAACGTCTCATTGTGTGGTTATAATAGAAGAGGGCACTTCGATTACATTGTGTGAAGTACTCTGTTGGTCTAGACCTTTGTTACTGTTGTTACATACATACTAAGTCATACATTTAAATTTTGCTCCTCACATACTCACTAAAAACTTGTTTTCACCTGTTCAGTGGAGGGAAAGGAAGGGTCTTCAAGTAAAGTATTCTGGTATCATATTAGGAATAAAGGAGATGCACTCTCTGTGCAGTTGACTGTGCTCTTGTTAATTCTGTAGGTCCTTGCTCAGGAAACTGAACGCGGATGTTTGTTGAATGTAATGATTTGCTGTTTGTTTGGTTTTGGAAGTTTTACAATATTCAGATGAAGTTCTGCACTGCTGCAGAGTCTTGTTGCTTCAAAACAAGCCAAATAAACACGACCTGTCAAATTCAGCTTCACATCTTTTGCTGTAGTTTTTTTCCAAAGGTTAAAATGACTTTTTGTTGTAATGTCTTGTACAGTGGGCTCAGTGGGTAGCGCTGTCCTCTCACAGCGAGAAGGGTGAATGGGGTCTTCTCTGTGTGGAGTCTGCATGTTCTCCCTGTGTCTTTGTGGTTTCTTCCAGGTGCTCCGGTTTCTTTCCACAGTCCGAAGACATGCAGTCAGGCGAATTGGAGATGCTATATTGCCCCTACATGTTTGTGTGTGTGTGTGTGTGTGAGAATGTCAGTATGCCTGCCCTCCGATGGACTGCTGGCCTATCCAGGATTTTGCCAGCCTTCCACATAATGAGTGCCAAGATCCAGCACCCCTACCACGATCCAGAATGACAGAGTGATTGAGTGTCTTATGCACAGCGTTTATAAGTGAATACACTTAAATGTATAATAATTCACATCTGACCAGTCCTGTAGGATTCCAAATAGCTCTCTGTTATTGCCAAAACTATAGAAAGTTTTTTAGAGCGTGTGCAAACCATGTGACATAACTTTTTACCTGCATCCCATTTTGCATGCCTTACACATCACTTCATCAATACCAATTCAAAGGATGTTGCATCATTTGAGTAGAGCAGCTATCCTTTATGTCAGTTTCACGAATGGACCAAGATCAATGGTCCAAAACTCTCTTTACACTGACTTACATCATTTTTACCATCTTCTGTAAAAGTTGCTACCTGGCAAAGCAACAGTTAATCACAGTGGAAGTAATCATCAGTCAGTTAAATGTGAGAGATATCAGTCTACTGAGTTAGGAAGTATAGGTGATTGTGAAGGAGTTTTATCTGCTTTGGTGCACATGAAAGATGAGAGCAGGATTCACGCTAAGCATGCGTGACAGATGTGAAACAGTCTGGAAACGATGAGGTAACTTATGCTGTTTGTAACTTAATCCTGCAAGACTGGTTTGGTGGTGCATTAGTTTTGGTCCAGGGAGGCATAACACACAAACCTCCACATAATAGCCATCAGTACACTGGTTTGTACTGGGATGAAATCCTCAGAGCTACTGGTCCTTATGCTTTCCAGACCTAAATCCTCTGGGACGTATTAGTGCATCCAACATCACAAGCTGTCCAAGACTTCATTAATGCCCAGACCAAGGTGTGGGAGAAGCTGCCTCAGGACACCATCCGCAATCTCAGGATCATGCCCAGATGCTGTCAGTACAACATACAGGCCACACACGAGTTGGTGTTGGACTGGCAGGTATTTTTTTTTAAATCAGTGCTAGTGTTGATCATGGTTTCCTGATCTTACATCACAAAGTGCAATTTATCCATGTTTTTAATCTTTTATAGGGTTTGTGATTCAAGTGGTCAGTGTATTTAGACAGCAACAACATGCATTAACAAGATTTCTAAATTGCAATACCAGTCTTAAATGGGAAAGCTGTGGCATGGGTCTTCTAGACACCCAGCTCTAATTTTAGTATTTATGACAAATATAATCTGCAATAGTCAATGATTATATTTACTTTAAAAGAAATTTTGGGGAAAAATATAGTTTCACATTTACGTCTACAATTCCATCTCTAATTTAGATCGGAAGAGAGGTTCTGTCTGGTCCAAGTTAAACATTGACCAGAATCAGACATAGGGGAACTCCAGTTCAGGGATTTTCCTTCTCCTGCACACCTGCTTACCATGTTTGGCTGGCATGCTACAGCAGGGGAAATCCCCACCCTAGTCTGGATGTCTATGCCAGACAGTCTGGGATGGTGTATCGTGAAAGCCAAGTGACTGAATAGGGTGAATTGTGCAATTAACAAAAGGAGAAAACGTGAACTCAGATTCAAGATTAGTTTGTGAAAAGCAAGCAGACATTTCTGAAGCCAATAGTTAAGATCTCACCAGAATGGCTTGTGCAAACAGCACACCAAGATAGAGTTCCTTGTGAGGGTTACTATTTTAAACAGTTAATGTTATAACTGGATCCAAGAAAGTGTTCCCATTTTAATACACCCAACCAAGAAGTCACGAAACAATGGCTGAATTCCAACAAGTTCATTTATTTAAGGTTCAAGTGCACAGAGACATACAGACTGAAATTCCAGGACACCTTTGAACAATTCCAAGCACAAGGAAATCCTATAAATGAAAGGAAATAAGCCTCAGTTAGTCAAGATTAGAAAAGGCAATTTATTGAAATCATTGTTAATTACCACTCATAAGTGGAACATGTTTCCATGTATTCCAAACAGATCAGAGGGGATACCAATCAGTCAGTTAAAATCAGACTGGGGCGGTATTCACAAGTCATCATTTCTCTAACTTAAAACAAATCTTAGCACAACTGTAATGTCTGATATGATAGTATTAAAAAATGTGGCATCATTAAACGTATTACCTGTTTAGATGGGATTTTCGACTTGGGTGTTCCACCTTAAGTGAGATGGGAATAATTAGTCTTTGTTTTCAGAAGGGGGCACACTTCAGGTACAATTTGCATCATCAGTAACAATATTTATCCACAGGAATTCAGTTGAACAAGATTCCCAAAGTAAATCATCATACAATGCAGAAGGCTAAAACAGAAGTTGAAATAATGATTATGAATATACCTGGATTTCAACCACAGCAGCCTAGTTCTCCTATTCTTGAAACTACAGCCCTGTAAGGAAACAGGAAATGATTACTTGCCTGACGAC
This sequence comes from Megaleporinus macrocephalus, assembly GCA_021613375.1. NCBI lineage: Eukaryota > Metazoa > Chordata > Actinopteri > Characiformes > Anostomidae > Megaleporinus > Megaleporinus macrocephalus. The sequence goes on along the minus strand of CM038708.1, from coordinate 24,064,674 downwards.
ATAATACACAAGTTCACAGGGGTTCCGGATTCACTTTACTGGAAGAGTACTCTGTTAATTCACAACAAGTGTAAGCTAGAGAACTGCAAGTGAGTCAGTCATGATTTAATTATTTAAACTTTCCAAACATCCAGTAGATCAGAGGGGATACCAATCAGTCAGCTTAAAATCAGACTGGGGCGGTATGCATAACTCATCATTTCTCACCAGCTTGCAACCATCACTCCACACCACGTCTATACCCACCTGATGTTCAAGCAAGCAGGTTGTTCTCAGAGTCAGGGTACAGCATCAGAGCCCGCCAGCTAAAAACAAAGCAAAAGCCACCATTACACACTGAAGCAGAACTTAAGGATTTACCCAAGTAACATTACAGCTGGGCCAATCAGACCGTTGGTAACCCCAACAGGTCATCCCCTTCTTGCACTGGCAACACCAGTGGGTTCACCTTCTCAGGTTCTGGTATTAACACAGGGCGTAAGACATGTGCAAGTTTCATCACATGGACCAGAAGCTAGCACTGCTAAATTGACAGCATTGGCAGTTTATATGAAAAAGGGAACACACCTGTTCAGGGGGAAACTTGGCTGGTGCACCTAAACTGAGAAAAAAGCCAAACAATTAGGATATTTACCAAACAAAGCTAATTCCACACAAATGCAGCTATTGCATCATCAGTTGCAATTTCTCAACAGGGATTCAGACGAACGAGACTAAAGTGAAAATTCATCACAAGATGCAAAAAGGAAAGACAGCCATGCAGAAAAATATAAATACCTCCAACCAAAAAGCAGATGTCCACCTCTTCTCCCCATGAAAACGCAGCCACTGCAAGTAGAAAGTAAGAAATTAGGCCCTTACATGCCTCAGACAGGTACAGCACAAGTGTACATGATCTCTCAGGTGTTCATAAATTTTCACAGTGGTTCAAAGTGAGCTTAGGATCTTCATCACCGAGACCACAAGTTTGTCTAGACAGATTCAGACCATTCAGATAGACTGAGATGCTTACTGTGATCATGAGATCTTCATTTCTGAAGTTCTTTCTGCTTGGAGGACCTGTCGAACACAAACAAACTTCAGTTCAGCCTGATTAGATGTAGGAGACCACAATCATTAGTTAAAAAACACACTACACATGCTGACTTAGAATTATTGGTACCCATAAAACACTATGCAGTACTGTATCAATTTAGAACCAATAACAATGATATATACACTAATTTAATGTGATTATTTGAGACCAAGTGGCTCAAAAGAGACATGTTAACTGCTGTTTAGGGAGAGTGAACTGTAGCCATTAATGGCAGACAACAGTTCCAGCACCAAACCTTGGTAGTTGGTTCACATTCCCATTTACATACAAGTAGACTTAAAAAAAAACATTGACTATAAACTCACCCTTATGTAGAATCACCCCTGTTCATAGACTGCCAGGGCACAGAGAGATTCTAAAAGGAAAAAAATGAAACCTGTTGTATGTGACATTGTATGACAAAAGCCAAGAAAATCCCACATCCTCATCTCTCAGTAGTGATTGGTTTTTCACATGGGTTCAAACTGAGCTAAGAAAATAAATTCATCACTGAGATGAATCAACTAGTCAGAGTGCTATATCGCAGTAAACTTACCAGCCATGATCTGGAATCTCAACATGCAGTCTTTAAATTCAGCCAAATCTGTGGGACATGAGGATGGACTTGGCACCTGGATACGGCAAAGAAGAAGGAAGAAAAATGTGACTTTAGGTCAGATCAGCAACTAAGCTAATACTACCAATCAGTCTTTGGTGACTAGATTGCCATTCAACTGAATATTCGTCCAGAGATGACAGGATAAACCCTTTTACATCACTTCAGACACCATTTCTGAGATGAACAAAATCAGTAGTAGATAAACACTTACCAAGCTGGACATAGTTATCATGGATGCATAGTCTACAGAGTAGATGGTCTTGCAAACATTCACACCTGTTGAAAATCAGAAACAATACTTCAGCAACACATGCATTTAGGATGATGTGCAACTTAATTATGACAGCAAACATGCTAGTCACATTGTCTAACTAAAATCAGCACCATCCCCACAAAACCAGGCTCAATAGCTCAAGTGACAATATTATGTCTCCAAATACACATAGATAACTATTCAGCAGATCAGAGGGGATACCAATCAGTCAGCTCACAGTCAGACTGGGGCGGTAATCTCACATCATCATGTCTCCTGAGTATGCAACACATTTTATCCTATACCAATTCAAACCAAATGAAAGATAAGCTTACCATATTGCTAGACAAAGTCATCCACAAGTGCAAAACAGATTGCACATGCCCAAGTCTGCAGAAACAAATACAAGTGAGTGAGTGTTTTTATATCAGAATATAAAAGGCACCCCTACAATAATAAGTGAGGGTTTCAGATTTAAAATGTTAGCATCACTGCAAATCAGACATATGCTTGTCAATATATTCATCATAAAACACCCAGCCAATACAGGAAATATATATAAAAAGGTGATTCTCACCATTAAGGTACCATGCATGGCCCAGGAGTCTGAGGAACCTGTAAAGACAACATTTTGAAAAACTACAGTCACACCACAATAATTTTTTTTTTTAACAATAGCTATTAAACTACTCAGGAAGAACATTACTTCTTCAAAAACATTCAGAAAGAGAGAGTTCAAGATATCATCACAGTAGTACACATCACAATTTTGTACACAAGAGCAGGATTAAACGCACCTATAGCACTCTTGCAGGCCATGTTCAGGATAACTGCAGAGATAAAAAAAAAAAAAAAGAGGTTTGGTCAGCAGCGTCCAGGCCTGCACGTGCACGCACGAAAGACTTCTAACACGTGCAGCAATCCACACAATTCGCAAAAAACTGCTTTAGTCGTAAAACCAGAGCAGGCTAATAAAAGAAATCTCTCCTCAGATAATATAATTGCAATCACAGTATTTCAGTACAGGTCTGTGAAAGTTATCATCACCGAGAGAGATCGGCCGCCAACGCCTCATGACGACGAACACTGAGAACTAATCCATTAACTCAACACCAAAAACAAGTAATATGCTACTCTACAGCTATATTGACATGTTTTGCTCAAAACCGAAGCCACGATGAAACACTCCGTTATCACCAGGCCCAGGATGGCTGCGGATTGAAAGTCAGACTACAGCGAAGCGGGCTGACTTGCTCTGCAATTACACGCCCGTCTGATATAGAATCAAGCTGCTGTTGCTTAACTGCGCTCGCAAACATAAATGTGTACTAACCCTAAAAGCTGAATAATGAAGTAAACAATCTGAATTCTAATTTGAATTCAATTTAGGGAAAGCAAGACAAGACTCCAACTTACCGAGTACCTCTTCCGCCGCAAAGTGGCCGAAGGGAAGGCGGCGGTGCTTTTTATCTGCCCCTGATGTCCCGCCCTCTTCTCAGAGACCCGGATAATAAAAGTCTTTGCCGTGACTCGTGTTAAGACCAGATTACCACAATGCCACAAAACAGTAAAACGATTTAATTATTTAAAATTAAATAAAACAAATATAAAATAAAAATAATAATAGTTCAATATTTTATGTCTTCCTTTAAGACGCCACCTCATCGTTTCCATGTCTGCCCACCAGATGGCGCTCCTCTTATGGGTCTCTGCACCGGCTGCTTGCAAGAGAAACTTCTTTTCCTGTCTGTGAGGCCTTGATTTTGCCTGACCTATTAGTCATGTGGATCCACAAACTAATCAGCTCTGCCGATATGTTTAGTGAGAACATGGTGTACAGATCTGGCGAATCAGCCGCCGGTGAAAGACCCCAGGCATGTGGTCTGTTTTCAAGGTGGCTCAACCCGTGAAAGGGCGGTTTTATATAAGACCAGAGCCTCATAGAGCAACAATATATATCACCTCGCTGTAGTGTGAGCAGCAGACAGACTGGATTATGTAACAAATAACAGACAAAAGAGGCTTTTTTGCAAGATATGTAACGTTAGGAGACCAGTATTAAGCGTAAACCTGCAGAAAGACGTGGCTGAAGTTAGCTTCATATTAAATGAGAAGCTAACTTCAGAAAGCAAGCAGTCGAGCTTTTCCAGCAAACTGACAGCAAGTCTGAGTTTTACACTAAATCCCAACGTTAGTGAAGCGAAACCAGAGCTGATGTTCAGAAGAAGTGAAAACAATGCCTATTCAACTGGTCACATTGCACGTTGATATTTTTGTTACCAATGAAAGAGAAGTCAGATAGATGGCCTAGGTTCAGTAATAAACAACATGCAGTATAATGTAGTTTTGAGAGATGGTTTTAGGGTCCATATCATTCAAAAACGTAATTCCCCTCACATTTTTGAAACAAGTTTAAAGGAGAAACGTGTAAGATGACATAGTCTGTTGAGTTCATATTCCAGACAGTAGGGGGCTGGATGTCACAGTCCCTCCCATACAATAGCACAAACAGCGACTACTTCCAGTCTGAACAGAGACAAGTTCAACACTTCATCTGAACTTTATCTCTTTATCCACCAATAACATCTCCAGCAGCAATACCAACGTTAACTATTGTTTTCTTTCTGTTTATATCATTTCTTTTGTTTACTGTTAAACGTGTTTTTGCCAGGGGAGGACAACAGCGATCACCAAGAGCTACGGCGACTCACTGGCGCCTCTTGAGGTATAAAGTTGTATTACAAGACAGGACGTGTCGGGGCTAGCTGACTAGTCTGCCAACTTTAGTATAAATCTCTGCAACACGGCTTATAAACATTTTTTAAAAACAATGAAACCTGTTATTTTTTAATCCCAGCACACACAACGTTGCTACATTGTCAAAAGATGGTGTGGTTTATGTATTCTGAACAAGGTTGTCACAATGTTCGCACAATGTCACTATATAACATTGTTTAAGGTATTATAACTGCCTGTTGGCAACTTATAAAATGTATATGCTATACATTTCTGTGATATAAAAGAATGTATGAAGATTCTAGGAGGTTGTGACAATGACTAACAAAATTGCTACTATGTTCTCACTACATTGTCAGATAACATTGTCACAACTTTCTGAGGAATTACATTTCAGCGTTGTCACAATCTAACTGTGTTTGTAGGGAAATGCTGTTGCTAATATTACTTAATTTTGTAATGTTTCAGCTAATAATCCTACACATTGATCCTCTCACATAGAGTTTTAACGTGTACCATTCACTACAGCCCTTTGTATTAGTCCATGTGTTGAAATTAAGCTGCAAACCAGTCTGTTTTGAATTTATTGTTTTAGTGCTATTACATAAAAGATGGTGTATCTAGCTAATCATCCTACCGCAGTTTAGCCCCACCAGTTGAGGTTAAAGGGAGTGTTTCTGCTGGACCACAAAATCAGAACAGAAGGTATTTACAGGTGGCTGTTGTCAGAACAAAACCTTGTTTCCTCATTTTTGTCATTGAAATTCTAGGAGATAAAGTGAGGGTGGAAAATGATCAGGTAAGATAAAAAACTAGTTTGGTATATAAACCTAGACAAATGTGAGGAGAAATAAATAAATAAAGGTATAAATACACAACAATAAACGATAGAGTGTAATACTAACTTTGGCTGAGTTTGAAAAGACTGGCTGAACTAGGAGTCTTATGGAAGCTGTATCTAAACACAAATGACTGAGGGCTGTCAGAACAAACTGTTTTAATGAAGAACTCAGAATACTGTGCGGCAGGTGAACAGAGTCTAAGTGGTCTAGACTGAGTCTGTGTAATATCTTCAGGTGGGTAATTACAGCACATAGGTGAAGTTTTGCTGCACAGCAGGAGAGTGAATGCACACACACCGGTGGGCCTCCAAACATAAAACTTTCTAAAGTGTGTAAAACGCACAGTGCTCAGCTGGAGAAAGGCCAGTGTTCACCACTGGTGTAGTGTCTAGGTCTGAATAACAAAGCATAGACATATTGGTTGTTTTATTAATGATATAAGGCTGTTTTATTCTTAGGTACTTGCAAACACTGTTATGTCTCATTGCATTCTCTTTATTACAAAACTTGAAATATTGAAATTATGATGGAACGGAAGCATAAAATGAACACATAAAAAAAAAAACAAGGATCAAAAGTTTCTCATTGTTAAAATTCAAATGTAGAACTCCTTAGGTCTGTCACGATAACAGCCTATACTTTTGACCTGAAACTATTTTCTCATGATTAATTAATTCTCTTACAAATATTTTATATTTGATACAGATTGCTCAATCAGCTGGCTCAGTTCTCTACGTCATGGCCAAAGAGATGATCATTAATGTAATGAAGGTGTTCAGGAAATATTGTTTTATATTGAGCTCCCAGTGTTGGAGATTTCAGAGAGTCAAAGCCCTCCGTTCTCCTATTTTTCTGTTCCCAGCTCTTCTGTTTCAAAACATCTGGATAAAGTCCTAAAACACTGCAGTAGGTGGTGTGAGGGGGGTACATGTTCTCTAGGCCAAAGGCCTTGTGTTTGTCTAGGCAGGGACAGTATGTTAGTACATCTTGCCCCCAGTCAGCGCTTCAGAACAAATGTAAGGCAAAAGCCAAATGTTCAGAAGTAAGCATTATGACCTTGTTTTCTCAGGCTGTGCATAGCAAACCGTCCTATAACAAGATCAGCACTGAAATTCTCACAATACAGGACCATAAAAAATAACAGATCATCTTGAATGATAAAGTTGGACCTAAGATAGATGTTTCCATTACTGCAACTATAAATCCTGAGCTGTACAGCATACCGCACATGTTAAAACAATTATTAATAATGCTGAATTAAATAATAGGATAAGTACAAACAACTAAAATAAAAAAGTTTGTTCTAAAACATGGTAATAAATATTATGAGCGCATTTACAGTCGATTAATAACTGAAATGTTGCTTCCAAAACAAAACAAGTTCTGGATTCAATATTATCTGTACTCTGCCAAAGCAACGTTTCTGTTCAATGTGGTCGTGGTCGGTGGGGGTGAGGAGGAAGAGGAAATGGGAGTGAGGGTCACGCTGTGCAGGTTCGCAACGAAGGTCTCCCAGCCTCTACGGAGCGCTCTGTCAAATGCCTAAAAGAGAAATGAGTGTTTTTATTAGATATGTAGCAATCAGGGTGCAGTTCAGATCATGTACACCAAACCTCCAGTTTATTGGAAACACCACCTTCTAGAAACACTATGTAATTGCACACTGTACATATATGGTTACTGACTGTCGCTCAATGGTTGCTGCTCAGTTCATTAGTAACTAATTTATCTACTTCATCTGAGTAATTTATCTAATTCATCTCAGCTCCACAGTAACACAGACTGGATCACACACAGCAGTGCTGCTGGAGTTTTTAAACAACTTTGTGCCACAGCTGGGTTTTGAATAGTACACCCACCAAATATTTAGCCCCTTCCTCCTTCTGTACATTACTAGCTGAACTGAACTGATATATACTGAACTAATCTGTAATCCACGTGTTATTAATGTAGATACAAACAAACACTAATTCAATAAAAAGTGATAAAATGTTTGCCTTTAAAATAGTAATAGTAGTAAGTCTTTTGATGAAGAAGAAAAGGTTTCTCCTGGATGCCTCCCAGCTATTGCATACGTTTGTAACAATAATAGGCTGCCATGAGGAGATTTTTGGAAATGGTTGAACAAAAACATTGTTCTAAATAAAATCACTACTTATTGCATCAGTGTTATTTGAGTTTATTGTCCTTTTACTGCTTAAAACGTTTGCACAACACTTTATGTACAGCATCCCTTATGCGGCAGTTTTCTGTTGATGTTAAATGTAAAAGAAGGCACATTGGAAACTGCATAAGGCAAAATGAACTGCTGCTAAAGAAAAGAGCTACTCCATTAGCCCATTAATGTCCATATCTGAAATGCTACTAATATGTTCTCTGAGCACAAACAATATAGCTATAACATTCATGTTTATCATATTAAATTCAGTCTGCTGGTCAAATAGACAATCTAAATTTAATTGTGAATAATAGTATGGAAATGACATGCAATAAGAATATAGAACTATTTTACTGTACAGTATAACTACTATGTGGTACTTTTACTCATTATGCTACATGCAGTTGTTGAGCATGAATGGGTGAACAGTTTACAGTAAAGTAAAGCTCTTGAGTCAAGGTGGCTTGACATGAACACAAAGTTAAAGAGAGTGATTATCTCTTTATGGCAGTCTCCTCCCTTTCCTCTGTATGTATTTGATATAAACATAGAGGCTGATTATAAGGCTGGGAAATGGACTGCTGGGAAAGCCCAGTGAAATGAGGGGTGAAAGCAAAAGAAGGGGGGCGGGTTAGGTGGGTTAGCGCGACAAAGAAAAAGTATGGTGAAAACACAGAAGCAGAAAAAAAGCATGTGATCCCATTTAGCACAGGTCTACAGCTAAAGATAGCCAAGATATTTAGTCCTAGTTATTAACAGACCTATTTTCAGCTGCATTAGGAATGTAAGCTTCCATAAAGGTTCCTCATTAGGAATGAATAACATCACCAGGGAGTTAAACTGTAACTACAGATGTACCTGTCCAAGGGCAACGTGTGCTTGAACTTGGAAAAGCTTTCCCTGACAATGCTTATTTCGAGATAGTATGTATTTGCACCTATGTGAAGTTCTCTACGCTCTGTATTTAAAATCTTGTGTTATGAGTCTGTAGGTAGTGAGTCATCCTATACTAATCAGGTTGAATGATCTATTAAATAACCAGAAGCATATTCAGGAATGTGTGGCATGTGTTTAAGGAGCCAAACCCTTTTTTTATCTTCCAAGTCTTAAGCTCACATTATCTCACCTTGCGATAACTCCTGAGCGTGCTCCTTTTCATGACCTTCATATTCTCTCCACCTGTTTTCCCCTCCATCTCTCCTCTCTTCTTCTCATCCTTTTCAGCCTGTTTCTCCTTTCCTTCTGAGATGAGCGCCTGATCATCAGCTTTCTCTCTGATGGAGAAGCGGGTCAGCATTGGCTTTGTAGCTCTGCTGCCAGTTCCGTCTTCAGCTTTGCTTTCAGGCTGCACGTCCAAGTTCTGATCCACAGCGGAAGCCGTCTCGGTCTCAGTTCCGTTGCTCTGGCTCTCCTTCTCGGGGCAGTTTTGCTCAGCTTTGGTCCTCCTGGAGCTTTTCCTGCTCCAGCGGCGGCTCAGGCGGCTGGGCTTCCTCTGCAACAGAGTGGCCCCGTCGTCCTCCATCATTCCCTGATTGAAGTCGAAAAAGCCATGCTCTTGTTCATCTGTGACTTGCTCCACGCTGCTCCTTTCTCCCACTGTGCTCTTTGTTTCTGGCTCCTTTCCTCTGGTCTCCGCCTCCTTCTCCAACTCAGCTTCCGTTTCATCCAAACGTCCGTAGAACCCACTGGCCCGGTCCAAAAAAGAAGGAGAGCGAGGAGCCTTGTTCTTCTTGGAGCTCTTGCCAATCGTCATGGTCGTGTCAAAGTCACAGAGGGTTTCTGGGTTGAAGACTGAGGGAACTGAAACAGAGGAATGAAGATAGTAAAAATGATAGAAAAACTATAAAAAGAGAAATTTATAAATGACACCTGTTTTCCTGTTTTACAGGAAGCTAATAAAGGAAAAAAAACATCAAATACAGAGAAACATACAAAAATACAACGCGAGAAAAGAATTGGCATAAATAAAAAAATCAAAGTAAGTCACTGGTGCTGTTTAAGTGTAATAATGAAGAAAACCTTTGATTTAGTATTTAAACACTGTTACAAAGTTTTAAAGCATAACACTTATTCCCCGATCCGAAAACAGTATGTTTTAAGTTCACTGCTCTTGTGATGTCATTATAACAGACTTATTAACAATGTATTTATCTCTGCTTATTCAGCCTACAGTAGTTTAGCTCCGCCCCCTTTCAGCCTGAAGTTCTAAGGAGTGTTGTCTGTTGACACCTCCCTCAAATACAAATCCCACATTAACAAAAAAGGGTGGTAAAATGAGCCAATTCCAAAAACACTAAACTATTACATAACAGACTTCTCACATTTACACCCCCTCCCTTTGAAATTTACATGCAGTGACCATGGAGCAACAGAAATGATGGATTATGTGGAGAGATCTGATCTTTAACAGGACAATTCTGATTCAAAGTAGTTTGTTTGTTTTGCCCACCTCACTCTATACACTTTCTCAGACCTTGGACAACATCGAGCAGCTTCTCTTAGCATTTGACACTGAAGAGAGGAGCAGTGCCCCCTTCATTAGCCGCATAACCTGTAAATCGCAGCCATGCTCTGTAAATTTATAGTTTTGAAGCGAGTAATAACTTTACTATGGTAGCTAGTATTGGTAATGTTAGCTAATAGCAGCTCCAAATACTAACCTCATAAATTTCATAAGCAGTGAAATTTGATTCCAGTGAAGATGTTTGGTCAAGATGTGGAAAAAAACATTTTGGGAATTAAAACAGTGGAACTGGTCTGACGTCAGAGATGTTCTGAGCGCTGTACGCACACGCTGAGGGTGCATATCTGATTCTGCTGCTGTGTGTTTATCTGTCACCTGATCATACTCTCTGGCAAAAACTGTCCAAAGTACAGTACATTCAGGCATGTGTGTGTGTGTTTGACGTATTGACGTGTGTCTATCTGTGTCAGTATCAGTGTGTCTCCTGTGCTGACTGATAAGACAAGCTCCAGCTTCACTTTGACTTTGACTCTGCCTGGTTGTGCTGGAACTGCAGTCGGTGCCAAGACAGCGTGTCACTCAGAAAATAAAGATGTCATATAGTACTTTGAGCAGGACTGCCATAGTTTTAAAGTCCTGTCTGTACAGCTGTGGTGTATTGACACGTGTACTGTAAATATAAAACATGTAACATTTCCCTCTCCATGTGGCCAGTCAATTTTGATGACCTTGGATTACGTCATCTTATATAGATTGTTGTATATAGATGGATAGATTGTTATGAATGCTCTCGTATCAAAGTATTTTTTCCCATATTGAGGCAGTAAGATTAGAATAAATATGCAAAATATGAAATAAATGTCCCAAATGTGCATATAAATGCATACCACTCAAAAGTAGGCAAATTCTGATCGCGAAAAAACATATCTTTGCTGTCCAACGAAAAACAGGTGTCTTCAAAATGGCAACTTTACAGGAGAGGCCAAAAACTGTCTTCACTTTCAATGGAAGTAAATGGAACCAGACTTTTTTCCAAGTTATTTTGGAGCATTTCTATTGGTCCATTCATCATAAAATTTTATCACAATGTAAACAGCAGCTGCTGCATTTAATTGATGTAGAAAAGTTTTTTCATTAGACAGCGAAAATATGCATGTTCATTCATAAAATACAAATAAAAACTATACTTGCATTTGTACTTCCAAATTTAAGGTGTTCTATGCAGTTTCTTCCTAAATATATTGTTAAATATGTCCAAAAACTACATACATTTTCGCCTGTAATGAAACTACATTTCTATCGCCATTGGATGATGAACGGTTCAGTAGCATATTTCAAAAAGTCTCCTGTAAAGATATGGTAACACACTATGCTGTGTATTTGACACATGACATTTCAGTTGCACATTAATCTGTGACATTGTTCAAACAGAAAAACTGTTAATGTTTAAACCGGCTTCTAGATATTTCCACTTTCTACGTTCTGCTGCCATTGAAATCTAGACAAGGTCAATTTTCTGCGAAACCCTGTGAGTCAAACTATAATCCACTGTATTCACTGGTTCATACGTTCTTTCTGTCTCCTTCAGCCTGAAAACATTTTGTTTTAAACAAATACAAGATCTGAAATATCGGAGTGCTACCAAAAATCCAATTCCCTGATTTCAACAAGCACTGTCATTAATAATATGTGTTAAAAGTGTGATGTTGGTGTGTTAGGGAGTGTTCTAGTAGAGTGTCTTACCTGCGTGCGCTCTCGGTAGGCTCAGCTTGTCCTGTCTGAGCCCCGTCCACCCTCAGCTCACCTCATACACACTCACACACTGTCGTCATGGACCCTGCCTGAACCTGTCGTCACTAAAACAAACACAATCACTCTCACACACTCTCTCTCTCTCTCTCTCTCTCTCTCTCTTCCTCTCTTTCCTTCTAGATAAGTGAAGAGAAGAAAAGCGGTTAGTATTAACAAAGTGCAGTCATATGCTGGTATATTGCTGGCATATGGAAATTTTTTAATCTCCAAGATGATAACTTTACAGCTGAAGGAAAAAAACATACTTTATTTTAAATGTTAGTGTAATCAGACATTTTCCAGAAAATTTTGGGCCATTAAATCCAGTCATCATAAAATTGTACACACACTGTAAGGGGCAGCAGGCATTTTGAAATAATGTCAAAAACTAAAAAAACAACAAAAACAAAGACACAAGATTTTATTCAGACAGCACTGATATGTCCCCTTTCTCTGGGAAAAGCTAATACAGTTTACTCTTTATAGTCAATTACGGTTCACAGTAGGACCTAAAACAGTAATTTCCATATTTTTATAATTGAGTCACTGAGGTAAACAAAGCCCTTCAGGGTGGTTTGATGTGAACGTATTGTGGAGAAACCTACAGATTGTTTTACAGTGGTGGCTATAGTAACCAGAGATCTACAACAATGCAATGTCCACAAAACAAATATAGCCATTTTAGAAACTGCCCAAAATGATTTAGATTTAAATTTGTAGTAATGTTGATACTTATACTGAAAATATCTGCTTTCTTTAGGTGTCATTTTGCCTCTCAGCACTGTATGTATCCCTCCACCATGAATGTATTTTAAAAACTATGTTTAAACTTAAACTATGTCAAATTCAAATAATTCTAAATAGTATCAGGCAGCGTATTGTCGCTGTCCAAAAAAAAAAAAAGCAAAAGGAGAGAGCAAAAGCCTTCTTCAGTTTTAATGTAAGTTCATGTAAACAAGTTTTATTTCAAGTGATTTTTGAGCAGTTCTATTGGTCTATTCATCATAAACTAAGGCAATGAAAAATGGAGATATATGTATTTCTTTGGACAGCGACGATAATCACTTCATGTAAAAACTTTTGGTAGGTAGCTTTTAGAAGTGTTACATTTTTACAGGTGTCCCGTTCTGACAAAACAATTCACATCAAACCATTTAGAATGGCTTTTGTATCTTAACCATTAAATTATACATATTTTTGAAGCCCTTGGAGGTTTTTTACCAAACTGAAATGTACCTGGATGGTGCCCTTTACCATGCTGCACTAAATCTGGTGAAACAGGGATAATTACCCTCTATTTGTAATGAAACATACAGTTGGTGTTCTTTATGTACTCACGATATCCCTAGCATACTAACATAACATAATTTATCACAATAACAATATATATCATCATATTGCCCACCCCTACTAACCAACCTTCCTGAATTCAGATAACACTACAGCTGTACATTACAAAAACCGTACGCGCACAATAAGCTTGCAATACTCCTCCTCAGGAATGTTGTTAGAGAAACATACGGACAGTACGAACTTACTATTCAGAGAGACTATGGATTTTGTGGATGTCAACATGTTTTGAGTAGGACCATTGCACCATCAGAGGTTTCCACCACAAAAGCCTCTTTATTGCGCCAGCATTAATGATAACTCGTGACCCAAAACAGGAGACGGTTACTTGAGTACACAAAACACACCAAACACATAGTTGCTACTTGCTTATGTTACATGTCTTTTCACGGAAAAGATATCCTTTAAAGGCTGACAGAGAAAGAAGAAAAGAGACCCACTTTATTTCCAGTATGTAGTGCACCAGTCAAGACATGTTTAGTGATGGAATGTGCTTTGGTGTTAAAATTTTTACCAAACTATTCCATCAATGGTATCCAGTCAGTTATCCTTAATTTAGAACCCCAAAACTCTTTATCCTGAACACTGAGTTAATAGGTGTGAACCAATTAGAGAAGGATGGAGTAGCAGATGGAAGGAATGTGCTTTATCCCCGGAAACGGTAGGTGTGCCGTACAAACACCCTTAAACAAAGAGAGAATGGCAGCAACAGGTCAATCCGTGATACTGTTCCTCAGAGAGTCCATGAGTAATCTTGAGTGTAAGACTTTCAGCAGTTTCTAAATGCTCTTCCACCCCCGGCAGCCTAGCAGCCAGAGATCATCAGGCAGCAATCATGTGAGAAACCAAAGCAGCTGTTTTGCAGCTGTGCATGTCAGTGCGTGTGCTACTGTGTGTGTGTGTGAGGAGAGCAGTACACGGGGAGGTTGGGATGTGGTCATGACTCAGTAAGATGGGTGTGTTGTCTGTGTTTCTTATTTCCTGTGGTCAGCCGGCCCGTAACTCACTCAGCAACACCGCTATAGTGATCCAGGACCTGTAAATGCGTGAGCACCGCCACTTCAGACAAGACAACCAGAAGAATATGTCAGTCAAAGAAACAAGTAGAAACCAGATGTTCTGTCAGGCATCAAATACAGGAAACACAAGCACATGGCTCAATCAACTACAGCAGCACCTGACCTTCCAAGCTGTAAGGCCCCGAGCACATTGGCTCAAAAAAAAGTATTTGGCTGGTAGTGATCTAAAACGTTTGACTGGTAGTGTACTAAAACGTTTGACTGGTAGTGTACTAAAACGTTTGACTGGTAGTGTACTAAAACGTTTGACTGGTAGTGATTTAAAACGTTTGGCTGGTAGTGATTTAAAACGTTTGACTGGTAGTGATTTAAAACGTTTGGCTGGTAGTGTATCTAAAACGTTTGACTGGTAGTGATCTAAAACGTTTGGCTGGTAGAGATTTAAAACGTTTGGCTGGTAGTGATTTAAAACGTTTGACTGGTAGTGATCTAAAACGTTTGACTGGTAGTGTACTAAAACGTTTGACTGGTAGTGTACTAAATCGTTTGACTGGTAGTGTATCTAAAACGTTTGACTGGTAGTGATCTAAAACGTTTGACTGGTAGTGTACTAAAACGTTTGGCTGGTAGTGATCTAAAACGTTTGGCTGGTAGTGATTTAAAACGTTTGGCTGGTAGTGATCTAAAACGTTTGACTGGTAGTGTACTAAAACGTTTGACTGGTAGTGTACTAAATCGTTTGACTGGTAGTGTACTAAAACGTTTGACTGGTAGTGATCTAAAACGTTTGACTGGTAGTGATCTAAAACGTTTGGCTGGTAGTGATTTAAAACGTTTGACTGGTAGTGATTTAAAACGTTTGACTGGTAGTGTATCTAAAACGTTTTACTGGTAGTGATTTAAAACGTTTGACTGGTAGTGTACTAAATCGTTTGACTGGTAGTGTACTAAAACGTTTGGCTGGTAGTGTTACTAAAACGTTTGACTGGTAGTGATCTAAAACGTTTGGCTGGTAGTGTATCTAAAACGTTTGGTTGGTAGTGATCTAAAACGTTTGACTGGTAGTGTACTAAAACGTTTGGCTGGTAGTGATCTAAAACGTTTGACTGGTAGTGTACTAAAACGTTTGACTGGTAGTGTACTAAAACGTTTGACTGGTAGTGTATCTAAAACGTTTGACTGATAGTGTACTAAAACGTTTGACTGGTAGTGTACTAAAACGTTTGGCTGGTAGTGTACTAAAACGTTTGACTGGTAGTGATCTAAAACGTTTGGCTGGTAGTGATCTAAAACGTTTGACTGGTAGTGTACTAAATCGTTTGACTGGTAGTGTATCTAAAACGTTTGGCTGGTAGTGATCTAAAACGTTTGACTGGTAGTGTACTAAAACGTTTGACTGGTAGTGATCTAAAACGTTTGACTGGTAGTGTACTAAAACGTTTGACTGGTATTGTACTAAAACGTTTGGCTGGTAGTGATTTAAAACGTTTGACTGGTAGTGTATCTAAAACGTTTGACTGGTAGTGTATCTAAAACGTTTTACTGGTAGTGATTTAAAACGTTTGACTGGTAGTGTACTAAATCGTTTGACTGGTAGTGTACTAAAACGTTTGACTGGTAGTGTACTAAAACGTTTGACTGGTAGTGTACTAAAACGTTTGGCTGGTAGTGTTACTAAAACGTTTGACTGGTAGTGTACTAAATCGTTTGACTGGTAGTGTACTAAAACGTTTGACTGGTAGTGTACTAAAACGTTTGACTGGTAGTGTACTAAAACGTTTGGCTGGTAGTGTTACTAAAACGTTTGACTGGTAGTGTACTAAAACGTTTGACTGGTATTGTACTAAAACGTTTGACTGGTAGTGATTTAAAACGTTTGACTGGTAGTGTATCTAAAACGTTTGACTGGTAGTGTATCTAAAACGTTTTACT
Organism: Megaleporinus macrocephalus; assembly: GCA_021613375.1. Lineage (NCBI taxonomy): Eukaryota > Metazoa > Chordata > Actinopteri > Characiformes > Anostomidae > Megaleporinus > Megaleporinus macrocephalus. The sequence goes on along the minus strand of CM038708.1, from coordinate 24,048,435 downwards.
GGTAGTGATTTAAAACGTTTGACTGGTAGTGTACTAAATCGTTTGACTGGTAGTGTACTAAAACGTTTGACTGGTAGTGTACTAAAACGTTTGACTGGTAGTGTACTAAAACGTTTGGCTGGTAGTGTACTAAAACGTTTGACTGGTAGTGTACTAAAACGTTTGGCTGGTAGTGTTACTAAAACGTTTGACTGGTAGTGTACTAAAACGTTTGGCTGGTAGTGTAACTAAAACGTTTGGCTGGTAGTGATCTAAAACGTTTGACTGGTAGTGTACTAAAACGTTTGACTGGTAGTGATCTAAAACGTTTGACTGGTAGTGTACTAAAACGTTTGGCTGGTAGTGTACTAAAACGTTTGACTGGTAGTGATCTAAAACGTTTGGCTGGTAGTGATCTAAAACGTTTGACTGGTAGTGTTACTAAAACGTTTGACTGGTAGTGTACTAAAACGTTTGGCTGGTAGTGTAACTAAAACGTTTGGCTGGTAGTGATCTAAAACGTTTGACTGGTAGTGTACTAAAACGTTTGACTGGTAGTGTACTAAAACGTTTGACTGGTAGTGTTACTAAAACGTTTGACTGGTAGTGTACTAAAACGTTTGGCTGGTAGTGTAACTAAAACGTTTGGCTGGTAGTGTTCTAAAACGTTTGACTGGTAGTGTTCTAAAACGTTTGACTGGTAGTGTACTAAAACGTTTGACTGGTAGTGTACTAAAACGTTTGACTGGTAGTGTTCTAAAACGTTTGACTGGTAGTGTACTAAAACGTTTGACTGGTAGTGATCTAAAACGTTTGACTGGTAGTGTTCTAAAACGTTTGACTGGTAGTGTTCTAAAACGTTTGACTGGTAGTGATCTAAAACGTTTGACTGGTAGTGTATCTAAAACGTTTTACTGGTAGTGATTTAAAACGTTTGACTGGTAGTGTACTAAATCGTTTGACTGGTAGTGTACTAAAACGTTTGGCTGGTAGTGTTACTAAAACGTTTGACTGGTAGTGATCTAAAACGTTTGGCTGGTAGTGTATCTAAAACGTTTGGTTGGTAGTGATCTAAAACGTTTGACTGGTAGTGTACTAAAACGTTTGGCTGGTAGTGATCTAAAACGTTTGACTGGTAGTGTACTAAAACGTTTGACTGGTAGTGTATCTAAAACGTTTGACTGATAGTGTACTAAAACGTTTGACTGGTAGTGTACTAAAACGTTTGGCTGGTAGTGTACTAAAACGTTTGACTGGTAGTGATCTAAAACGTTTGGCTGGTAGTGATCTAAAACGTTTGACTGGTAGTGTACTAAAACGTTTGACTGGTAGTGATCTAAAACGTTTGACTGGTAGTGTACTAAAACGTTTGACTGGTATTGTACTAAAACGTTTGGCTGGTAGTGATTTAAAACGTTTGACTGGTAGTGTATCTAAAACGTTTGACTGGTAGTGTATCTAAAACGTTTTACTGGTAGTGATTTAAAACGTTTGACTGGTAGTGTACTAAATCGTTTGACTGGTAGTGTACTAAAACGTTTGACTGGTAGTGTACTAAAACGTTTGACTGGTAGTGTACTAAAACGTTTGGCTGGTAGTGTTACTAAAACGTTTGACTGGTAGTGTACTAAATCGTTTGACTGGTAGTGTACTAAAACGTTTGACTGGTAGTGTACTAAAACGTTTGACTGGTAGTGTACTAAAACGTTTGGCTGGTAGTGTTACTAAAACGTTTGACTGGTAGTGTACTAAAACGTTTGACTGGTATTGTACTAAAACGTTTGACTGGTAGTGATTTAAAACGTTTGACTGGTAGTGTATCTAAAACGTTTGACTGGTAGTGTATCTAAAACGTTTTACTGGTAGTGATTTAAAACGTTTGACTGGTAGTGTACTAAATCGTTTGACTGGTAGTGTACTAAAACGTTTGACTGGTAGTGTACTAAAACGTTTGACTGGTAGTGTACTAAAACGTTTGGCTGGTAGTGTTACTAAAACGTTTGACTGGTAGTGTACTAAAACGTTTGGCTGGTAGTGTAACTAAAACGTTTGGCTGGTAGTGATCTAAAACGTTTGACTGGTAGTGTACTAAAACGTTTGACTGGTAGTGATCTAAAACGTTTGACTGGTAGTGTACTAAAACGTTTGGCTGGTAGTGTACTAAAACGTTTGACTGGTAGTGATCTAAAACGTTTGGCTGGTAGTGATCTAAAACGTTTGACTGGTAGTGTTACTAAAACGTTTGACTGGTAGTGTACTAAAACGTTTGGCTGGTAGTGTAACTAAAACGTTTGGCTGGTAGTGATCTAAAACGTTTGACTGGTAGTGTACTAAAACGTTTGACTGGTAGTGTACTAAAACGTTTGACTGGTAGTGTTACTAAAACGTTTGACTGGTAGTGTACTAAAACGTTTGGCTGGTAGTGTAACTAAAACGTTTGGCTGGTAGTGATCTAAAACGTTGGACTGGTAGTGTTCTAAAACGTTTGACTGGTAGTGTTCTAAAACGTTTGACTGGTAGTGTACTAAAACGTTTGACTGGTAGTGTACTAAAACGTTTGGCTGGTAGTGATTTAAAACGTTTGACTGGTAGTGTTCTAAAACGTTTGACTGGTAGTGTACTAAAACGTTTGACTGGTAGTGATCTAAAACGTTTGACTGGTAGTGTTCTAAAACGTTTGACTGGTAGTGTTCTAAAACGTTTGACTGGTAGTGTTCTAAAACGTTTGACTGGTAGTGATCTAAAACGTTTGACTGGTAGTGATCTAAAACGTTTGACTGGTAGTGATCTAAAACGTTTGACTGGTAGTGATTTAAAACGTTTGACTGGTAGTGATTTAAAACGTTTGACTGGTAGTGATCTAAAACGTTTGACTGGTAGTGATCTAAAACGTTTGACTGGTAGTGATCTAAAACGTTTGACTGGTAGTGATCTAAAACGTTTGACTGGTAGTGATCTAAAACGTTTGACTGGTAGTGATCTAAAACGTTTGACTGGTAGTGATCTAAAACGTTTGACTGGTAGTGATCTAAAACGTTTGACTGGTAGTGATTTAAAACGTTTGACTGGTAGTGATTTAAAACGTTTGACTGGTAGTGATTTAAAACGTTTGACTGGTAGTGATTTAAAACGTTTGACTGGTAGTGTAAATAATATACGTTTCCTCTTATATTCACTTCATTTGGTTTATTTATTTTAAAACAGCTGCCATTCTGAATCAGACTCTATTGTAAAGAGTGTTAGTCATTACTTTTTCCCCAAAGCCTATGATTTAAAATCATTTTGCATACATGAGTAACACAGAGAACACTGACAAAAGACATTTACAGCAATCTAGAAAACAGAATACTGACGCTTATGTAAAACATCGCTTTAATTTGCTTTTATTAAGGCATTTTAAAAGAATTCTATAACATCAAGCCAACAGGTGGATGTAACAATAACAATATGAACTACGAGACAAACATATAAAGGGATGAGGCGGAGACAGTGAGCTACTTACATTGTACACTGTACTATGGAAGATGAACATATATGAAACTGCATTCATACAAACACACACACACACACACACACACACACAGACCCATAAATACATACAAACTGTTATAATAACACCACATATACTATATTCATGATTTCCAGCCAACAGGAAACAGCCCTGCCACATCAGAGAAAACAGACATGTATAAATAAAATACATGAGGTGCTTAAATTTCATGGTCTGAAACCGGCCTTCCACTATTGTGCACTTGCCCCAAACCGTTCCACAGTGACGTTACACCAAAAATCAAACCCAGACCCAGACATCAATGCGCAACTCGTAATCACGCAAACTGAGACTTTACATAAAACTTCACAGCTGTAAACATTTACTGTTGTTTTCAGATATAAATAACGAAATTCTACAGTATATACAACCAAAATGCGGTCTCGGTTACAGTAAGTATACAACACACACATCTTAAGTCACATTATTTTTTTTATGTATTTCCCTTTTATCATGCTTTTCTCTAATGAATACGTAAATTCAATATTGTAGTACATACAGTATGTTTATAATGCATAGAATCTTAGAATGCTAATGTAATTGTTCTGTAGGGTATTATTCTGCCACTTATATTTACCACACACATTAAGGCCAGAGTCCCGTGTGTTTGTGTCTGGCAAACATCTATAAAACATCATTCTGTACATAAAACTACATTACAACTCAGTGTGCATTGTCCTGAAGTCTTTTAAGACCATTTTAGAGGTCGTCTACACAGACTGTTGCAAATACAACAACACTGACATTTCTCAAGACTGATGTAGAGGTCAATAGCATATCTGACACGCTGGGACTTTATTTAATTATTTAAAGAAGCTGTTGTCCAATTTAACTGTACATTGTTCAGGTACTATAGGTACATTTGTGTATCTTAATTCTAAAGTTCAGTACATTTCTTTTCCCAGGTGAAATATAGCCTTACATTTTAAAATGCAATAACAGTAGCAATAATAATAATAATATTAATAATAATAATAAGAAGAAGAAGATAAAGAAAAAGGAGCTTGTTTCAAGACAGAGTGTAATTAATGCAACATAAAAAAACATAACTCCCAATTAGATGGGACTTTTTAAATAGTTCCAAAACTAATGGTAATGAAGACGTTTCTTTTGGGGGGGACCACCCCAGGGACTGTTTAGTATCTTAGTTCTGTCACTGTACACCTGAACATATACTAGAGTTTTTAACAATGTAGAATTGCTTAAATATGGCAATATGGCAAATATCTTCTATTGTCTTTTCAGCAGGAAGAAATTCAGATTTGTGTGTACACGTGCATGCTTCTGGAGGGGATGGACTCACACCTCCACATTGGGATCTGATCCTAAGCCCTGCTTTATTAGAGCCTCCTCTCTCTTCATCTTTGGCTTTTCGGTGCGAGTGTGCCACACCAGCACCTGAGACAGCAAAACAAAACAAAACAGAAGATAGCAGTTATCATACCACCACAGTAGTTACCAGACATCATAGTGGTTATCAACACATTTGTCAAGATTTGCTATTTCAGTTACTGACAAGTGTACACAAAGGGCACAAACATGATTTTTCCCTTGCATTTTTTCCAACTGGCTCCTTTTAGGAGAAGACCACCAAACAAGTATATATATTATTAGAAGTCTTATACCCCAAACAAAGTACTAAAAAGACTCATCTCTGTGTGAAGCACTTGAGAGCAGTAATATAAAATATTTATTAAAATGAATCATATTGAACTTTTTATCTTCTAGCTATGAACACAGACTGGGTATCTCTACGTATTGCACTTATACTTTACTTAAGGTACTTAAGCTTGTATTTTTATTTACCTCTATCTGGGCATCAGCACTGGCCCTTGTTTCTGCCAGCGTTTGAGCTCAAGGGTAGTTTAGACTTAAACATGTTCATACTAGACATACATAGTTGACTGAATACAAAGCACTGGATAAGAGCGTCTGCTAACTGTTATAAATGTAAATATAAATGTGAAACGTACACAGATTCTAAGTTGTAAATGAAAATAATGTAAATAAAAAGAACAAACTGACCAGTTAGGACCTACCTTACTGCACAGGTCAGCTTTGGGCTCAAGCTCCTCCATGGTAACCATGTTTTGCAGGAAGCTGCTTTCCAGAAAGCCAATCTGCGCGTCACCATCAAATCGAGCTTCAGGGTTGGTCACTACCAGTTTCAGAGAGACGGCGAAGCCGGCCATGTCGATTGGGAACGGGCGACTGGGGCGCCAGCCAGTATGAAACCGAATAACTTTCCCGTTCTCCACCACAGGCCGCTCAAACTTCATCCCCCCTACCAGACCCACTGGCCAAACCGAGACCTTCTCTGTGTATCGCATCTGAGACAGAAACAAAAGAAAGTAATACAGATAAAGACACACTGATATAAGGGATCAGTAGCAGTGGCCGAGTCTAGTTTAAAGTATTCAATTCTAGCCTAGCTAGCGCACAGCAACTACACTGCTCTCCACAGCTGGCTATATAAATACCTACCATACCAGGAGTAGTTTGTTAAGGTTTCAGGTGTCAGGTGACTTGCAGAATTTTGGCAGAGGTCTTACACAGAGGTGTCAAGTAACAAAATACAAATACTTTGTTACCTTACTTAAGTAGAAATTCTGGTTATTTAATCTTTACTGGAATAATTATTTTTCAATAGACTTTTTACTTCTACTCCTTACATTTACATACCATTATCTGTACTTTCTACTCCTTACATTTTAAACATAGTCTCGTTACTCCTATTTCATTTCAGCTTGTTTTCATTCATGTACATTTACATTCCAGTAAAGATTATTAATAACATGCCTTTGTAGTCTGACTGCACCATTACAATACTTATAGACAGCTAGTGATCATATCTTCTACTCCATTAAACTCATGTTAATACTCAGTAGTGCACAGATATGCTTCTTTAATATATTTACATTGTACTAAAATACATACATTTTAATGGGCGTATATGTGGCTGAAACAGGAAGCCTAGCGCATCCCAAACTTATCAACATTAACATTTTAATATAACATTATAGTCATTATGGCTTTTAGAAGAATGGGGTTTTTGGGGAGGTGGGCTAGCGCACTATAGACCCCTGTGGTGCGGCCTAAGCTTTTATCCTTAATGGCATTTTGTTTTTCTTACATTACTTTTACTTTTATACTTTTATACTAGTAAGTAGTTTTGAAAGCAGTACGTTTACACTTTTACTGGAGTAAAAAGCTTAAGTTAATACTTCAACTTCTACAGAAGTATCTTAAAGCCCTAGTATCTATACTTCTACCTGAGTAATGAATGTGAATACTTCTCACCCCTTTGGGCTTAAACCCAAATTACCCAGAGGACACTCGCTAGGTGGTCTTCTCCCAGTTGAAAAAATGTAAGGGGCCAGTTGAAATAGTGTAAAGGAAAAAGCACCCCATATTTTTTAGAATCATTATCAAACTTTATTGTCCAAGTATGTTTGCGTCTTCTTCTTCTTATTATTATTATTATAAGTAGCACTAGTTACAGTGATAGCAGTAAAAGTAGTCATAAGTACAGACAATGTTTAAAGTTTTCGGTGTCCAGTTCAATTTAGTAAACTTGTATGTAACTGAAGGGACTTTTACTGTGAAGTTCCTGGTTAATCTGAATGAACTGTTCTTCTATGAAAAACTCCATCTTGTGATGAGAAAAGGAATTAAATCTGTATTCAGTGGATTAGTTTGATAATTCTAGTAATTCTTATTCTTGCAATATGATCTACTACTATAGCATGAATGAGTGCACAAGGCAGAATTAAACTGCGATTAGTATAAATTACAAACCCAAAAAAACAAAAACAGCACCATGTGAAATGCAAATAAAACCAGAAATCACTGATTAGTTCATTCACTTTGATCTGAATAATAAATGTATGCTCATTCTGAACGAGCATAAAAAATTTAAACTAACAACTGGAATGTTTATGAAGAGTTTTAAAAAGGGGCATTCATAAAAAAAAAAAACACAAGCACAAAACATGACGACGACAACCTCAGTTGTGCAGGTGTTTAATAAAAGATACCTGAATCAGCTCGTAACTTCAGTCCGTAAATGATAAATAAACTGATGATTTGTTAAAGGTGATGTAACATAAGCCTGAACTGGCTCCTGTCTCTTTCTTGGAACGTGTTACAGACATCAAAATTAGATTTGAGGACCAGATTTATTGATAAATTGTAAACATGTGATGACCTATATGAAGCTTTCTTACATCTAGCTAATGGGCCAGCAGTTCAAACCCCACCCAAAGGTTTTTATGTTTTTAGTTTTATTTCTATAACCAGGCGAGAATTTGGATTTAGTATTAATTCAACACTTTCCTCTTTGTACAAAAATGTTATATGTAGTAGGATTAATAGACAAATACATACCATTTAAGTTACAACTAAGTGGCTAAACAGAAATCCAAATGGTTTCCTAACAGGTGCTCAGCGTTTCACATAGAATCCCCCTCTGTATCGTAGTAAGATGCAGGTGGAACAAACTTGGACTTACTCACCTCCTCAAAGAGCTGCAGGCTATACGTGTTGTCATCGTCAGCAAAATAAACAACAGCATTCTCGATGGTCGGCCCTCTCCCCCCAGCTGCCGCAGCCATCTCCCTCAGCCAGCGCAAGCCCTCATTCCTCTGCTCAGCTCCCCGAGGCTTCAGCCAGCTGGGGTCACCCTCCTGGAGTTTCCTCTCTTTAGGGGTCAGCATGTGAAGGTGGGTATAAGTCAGACCAGAGGCAGCAAGGACGTCTCTGACTAAAGGCGTCTGGTGCGGAGCGTCCTCCACCAGGATCCAGTGAAGCTGAGGAACATGCAGGAACGTCTGGGACAAACGAGTGAGTTCAGCCTTCTGCACCAGTCTGGAACAGGAAGTGGGAAGGACACAGAGATTGAAACCAGTTGGTTTAGAAAACTAATGAACAAATGAATAATGATATAACACTTTATGGCTGCCAGCAATTCCTTTTTGTAACATACACCTCCATACCTTGCATAGGTGGGTGTTATTACATAGATGCTAGGCAGGTTCGTTTTCTTAGAGGCTTTTGTTGGTTCTGACTTTCTCATCTGTTCCTGTAACTTATGTAGCTCGCCTCTCAGTCGAGAGATGGTCCGGTCTTTAGGCAAGTCATGTTCTCTACAGTCACAGCGCTGACCTAGGAAAACAGCAAAACGGGGCAATGATTTCACAGAAACATGCACACACATTATAGTACAGTGCAAGAGTCAGAGACCACCTCTCTTTTATGATCGAAAGCTTTAAATGCTGTGTATGTGATGGTGACAGTTTTGGTGGTCTACCAGGTCTTTGTTAGGTGTGCCACTTACTCAGTCATCTTATATTCAATCTCCTTATAAATACTTCCCTAATAACTTGACCTTAATGACTGTAGATTTGACTGTAAATGAAATAAATGAAGGGTGGTCTCTCACTTCTTTCACAGTACTCTATACCCCCATTGGCCACTTCTTTTGGTACACTTTGTTGTGTCTACAAACACTGTCCATTTTATCTGCTCCACTTACCAAACAGGGGCACTTTGTGCTGCAGTCTCTCTGATTCTTTAAATACTTGGTCAATCTCCTTTCACCATGTTCTTCACAACACTTTGTCCACAGCACTGCTGTATCTGATCCACTCATACCAGCACAATACACACTAACACACCACCACCAGGTCAATGTCCCTGCAGTGCTGAGAATTATACACCACCCAAATAATACCTGCTCTGCAGTGGTCAGGTGGGGGCCCTGACCATTGGAGAACAGGGTGAAAGGGCATTAATAGTATTCTGGAGTATTTGTATGTAACTCAAGGGAATAAAAGTTTTCACATACTTTACAATTTGTCTTTCACATTTAAAGTCTATGTATGATTACTATGCTGAGTAATGTTTGTGCAAGGATCGGTATAATACATTATTCACCACTCAACGTTTGTCAAAAGGCTACAGCATTAAAATACAGCAGGCCTGCCACATCATGACTCTTATGTGTTGAAACATTTATTTTTTATGTCCCCAGATAGAATGTAATTTAACTTTACCATGTACCAACCACATTAACACATGTTGTTTCAGTTTTACGTTTGTGTACCTTTTCCCTCCTTTACCTTATAAAACTTTGGCATGGACACTGTTAATGGCCCCTGGTTCAGAAAGACTGGTTTTAGTATAACCCCCATCTTGTATTTCATTTTTATATATAAATAGTTAAACATGGCTACTTTTGCCCCCTTTATAACGAAACAAGCAGTTGGTCAGTTTTCTTTTAGTACAGGTGACATCTAGGATATGCTTAGAAAAGCAAATTGTGGCACAATTCATCATGGTATGATAATATACTGTCATACCACCTACCCCATATTCTGGGAATACAGTGCATTTAGGGTCACCACCTCCGCCCAGTACATTACTGACTACTTCAACAGTGGCTTAATTTTTGCTAAGTTCAGGGTCGGTATACTCACAGTGCAGTCTAAAGTATATAGATATCAGTTCAGCTACAGAAACTAGTCCTCAAGTCAAATGCTGCATAGTGCCTGAAGCTGCCATCTGCAGTAGACCTTCTGAAGCATCGGCACTGATTCATTCTTTATATACAGGAAGAAAGAAAGTGGTTAAACATGAAAAGACTTAAAATTCTGGACATTTTAGAGTGTATGAATTGTATTAATGGATTTTTTTCTGGGTTGGCAACCTAAAACCTTGAACAGTCCAGGATAATCCAGTACAGATGAAGTGTAGTGTAGTGTAGTTAAACACTAAATTGCTGATGCAGTGATATGGCCCAGTCTTACCTAACTGCATCAGGGCATAGATGAGCCCCATCAGAGACACCATGAAGTAGAGCAGGAACACAGTCTTCAGTTTGAGCTTCATTCTCGCGGTGAAAGTGCAGACTCGATGCAGAGAGCAGGAGGAGGACTGAGGAGACAGACTGGAGAGACTGGAGAGACTGGAGATCACTGAGAGAGCGCAGGTATCTGTTTTGAAGGAGACCGGATTACTGGTAGTGCTCCGAGGCAGGGCATGATGACATGATGACCAGCTTCAGTCCGGCATCAACCCGGCGATGTGCTATGTGTTATACAGTCAGCTAGACAGTGAACTGTGACTGGAGAGACAGAAGCCGAGAATTTAATGATTTAATGTTGTCTAGCCAGAGAGCCGTGCGAGCTGTTTCCACCAATCCCAGCGCGAACAGTGAGCCTGTTGATAAACAGCTGGTGTTCACTGACACCTCCTAACGCAACGGTACCATTTACCTCCTCAAACCAATCCACACTGCAGAACAAGTTTCTCCAGTTCTTCTTCATGTTGAGCAGAAACAGACATAAAGCGCCGAGACTGTCATCGCAGCAGAATCAGCTCATACAGAGCGCCAGCATATTCCGCCGCGGAGCGACATTCATTACATTCCCCCGAACACGAGGCGAAGCGCTGTAGTTCCGCCAAAGTGGAAAAAGAAAGTGGAGAGAAACTGTAGTAAAAGATCAACTTCAGCGATTAAAAAATCTTTAGAACTCGGTCGTCCAAATGTCTGCATATTCATCAGTCATTCAGACGTGTTTGTTGTAATGTAGTGCATTAAAGAGATACTTATTCACTCTAATGTCTTTACAGTGCTGGTGACAAGAGCCACATGGGTTCCGAGATCCACAACACAAAAGGTGTTTACCATCCAAAAAGCAGTGAAGCTAAACTTTTTAAGTTTTTAAAGTTATGTTAATAACAGTAAAATAGAACATAGCTTTATACATCACACCACTGACATTATGAGCTATACAAATGTTACAAATGTTTACATTATGCAGAATGTAAATAAAAACAGGACATATCTGATTTTAAACATACACATTCTTTTATTCTGTTTATATTTACATTTCACACAGCTTCGCAACTGGGCTGTGAATGGATTTCCATGTTAAGTATGTGTTCTGTGTCAATCTTACTTGATAAAAAGCTCACCAAAAAAAAAAAAAATAGAGTGAAAGTCATAAAGTGTCTATATTTAAAATTAGTCACATAACACATAAATGAACTATGGCACAATGGCACAGAACATACTGTAAATTTGGCTTTAACTTGATTGGATATTTTAATTAAAAAGAATATTAACTGAGCATACGCCAGCACTGGTCAACTGGTCAAAAGTAAAACCAGCATGTTGTGTTTTGGATGCTGGTCAGCTGGTCAACCACAAAGAAGAAACCTCCAGAACAACACTTTGGAAACTCTACCCCTGCGTCCTGACGCTGAAGGGTCCATATTCTACATTTTGCGTCATTGCCATATTTGGCCCATATGGTCCGGAGAGTAAAGGCGATATGTTTCAAAACCTTTACAATGCACGGAGTGCACTAAAATTATAAAATAAATAAATAAAGAAAGAAAAAATTCAGTTTTTCATGTGCCTTAAGTTGTCTCCTGAAATAGCTTGTTGATATTTGTTTGGATTCTCAATGAAAATGAGAATGAAAATCAGAGTCAAACAAGTTTCCTTTATTTGCTGCATTCAAATAAAACACTGAAAGCTGAAATGACTTTCCCTTTCCTCATCGAGAACAAAGCACAAGACAGGAATACTCATTTCTCAAATGTCTGGTTACTTTTTTAAAGATGTCATTCCCCCCCAGAAAGACTTTTGTGAAGGCAAATAAAATGAACAAGGCAAATAGATTATATACATAGCTCAAAAAAACCAAAAAAAAAAAAAACCAAACTCATGGATATACAGAAATGATTTCATAAAAGAATGCTATGATGCTTAATATAAGGAAAAAGAAAAGAAAAAGTACTCTTCTACACTAAAAGGTCCATTGCAACACACACATCAACCCCTTTATCAGATCAGATAAGATAGAGAACAGCAACATCATCCTTTAACACCAACCCCCTATATATAGCCATTATAAAACATTTGTTATAGGTTTGATTTAGTTGAATGACCTGAGACAGACTAGTTTTGAGTGATTATAAAGAATACAAAGCCATTGTATTCAGTTTCTTGAAGTAATACAACATGTAGGCAAGCTCCTTGCATTTCGTTAAAATATATGTACGAGTACCCTGAAAGAGCAGTAGAGTAAAATGGCAGTGATGACCAGTGTGACATTCACTTACACTCGCTCAAAAAAGAAAAAAAAGATCAGACCGTGAACTGCGGGGCTGAGAAGCATAAAGTGCAGCCTTGAGTTTAGCTGTGAGCATCAGGACCAGATGCACAGATCTAAGAACAAACTCACCATGCTTGTTCCTGAGGTGAGAAGAGTTTATTACAAAGAGCTGTCACAGTAGCCATTACTGCCACCTCTGTTGTCCTTAATATAACAGAAGATGAAATACACTTCTTGTACCTCCAATTACAGGATAAAACTACGAACAAGTGCAAGGAGGACCTTCATAAATGCCGTTGCTTTAGGAGATCTAATCTAAGGCCGAGTTCAGTCACCACTCCACAGCCACAGCTTCACAATGCCTCATTCATACATCTTTAGAGTGACAGAAAAGCACCATTGGTATCACGCTTCTAGAAAGACATACAAAACCTCATTCTCCACTACAGAGCGCACAGAACCTCCACAGAGCACCTCCTTTTTCTTTCTTTCTCTCTTTCTTTATTCATTTTTTTAAATGCTGCACTTTTTCACATTGATTCAAAGAGAACTAATAAAAATCTTGGCCAACACAGAGGTAGAAAAGCAATGAACACATGGCCTTAAAGAAAAAGAAAAGAAAAGAAAAAAAAGACTCATTTATACTCAAATCATATGGATATGAATTATCGTTTGTGTTCCAAATTAAATGCATATAAAACACGTGAAAGGATCTGATTATCACCCATCTAAAACTTCTAATTCGAGTACCTTATCAATTCTAACTTACTGGAAACTCTCACCCTAAAATCTGAACGCTCACAATAACATGAGGGACCCAAATATCAGAGGAGCTCTTGTCCGGTGTCCTGCACTCCTGCACAGAGAGTGACTGAACTGGGCGTAAGGGCATTTCATACGGAGGTAACTTGGGGCGCAGAGGTGATTGCTGATCGGAGTGTAGGATGAGGAGTGTTTCTGTAACAAAGGAGAGAGGGTCTGCACCCTAATGGCAGCAGCCTCCGCAGTGGCTGCCAGCATGCGCGTGACCTGACGCCTCGCCGTATTTTGTTCGTCGACTCAGAATCTCATAGGAACAGTCGTCTCCACAGCAACCAGACATACTGGGCGAGGTGTCGTCAATCTCAAATCTACAGCAGAGAAGGACACTCATTAGATTATTCACACACAAATGGTGTTTCAGCACTGTCACGGCCTTGAAAGCACCTACTCCTGAACACGCGTGATCAAGCGGTGACAATCCTTTCTCTTTCACCTCTCAGAGACATAAGAATCTTATTCCTTTTATTCCATTTGCCTTCCCCTCTCCCACCTCCCCTCAAAATGATCCAACCCAACTTGCCAATCACAGGGATAGGAGGGAAAAACGTGGGATTCCTGAGGACCAGACCAGATTTAGAAAACTTTAAGTTCAATCAGACAAATTCATATCCATCATTTGCAATCAATGGCTGTCAGGATCAGTTTCACAAAGCAAGGTAGAACAATGTAAATTGACTATAGGGTGTTATCTTCAAGACTGATTTGTTGGAATAAGAAATTTAAGGCTGGATAGATTTTTTTTAATGTCAAAACATTTATTTTTAGCCCTTATTTTGTTTTTAGCATACAATCTTAAGTGAATGTAGTGTACACTTAAAAAAGAGCATAAAAAATCATTTTCACTGCATTGAAAGGTTTTGTGGGCGGCTGCTCCAACAACCTACCTCTATTTTAGTTTGTTACATTAAACTAAACTGTCGCTGTGAGACTGTGTGTTTGGCTTTAGAAGCCGTTTGTTGTGAAGTACTGATTAACTGTTATTTACACATAAAAACAACTGAAACGGCAAATGTAATCTGTAGCATCCATATGCCTGCGTGACGCGCATGCACAAGAGGACACAATGCTTCATCACTGCAGTGAGAAAAACTTCATTCAATCACAGTCCCAGTCAGCAGTCAGCAGTAAAGACATGCAGGATAGTTCCACTAGCAACCAAGAGCTATTTATTTTGGATAAGCAGTTCCTTGTTTGCCCCAAACTATCCTCAGCTTGGTCTTCTTTACATCTGTCCAGAACACTTTGTCCCAGAACTCTGCAAGTGATTTGTATCTTGTGGTAAACCCTCTAACTTCCTTCTCTAACGTCTGGATTTTTTGCTTGTTCTTTTTAAGTTTTTTAAACAGTTTTTCATGAATATGTGTATTTGTTTGCAATCCATGTCTGTTGCTTTCTTAACAATGCAACTATAACTGTTTTTTTGCATCATCGTCCAGCCTCATACTGCTGCTGATCATTTCCGCACTCGAGACCTTTGCTGGCTCTCATGCAAGTCAATTAATAATATAATGATTTATGTGATCAATAATTAACAAAGCAGCTAATTGTGCAATTACATAGTGTAGCCTGAGATTGGAGAAATATGTATAAAGAGGGCCGTCACTTTCATGAGGTTCAGCCGAAATAGATGTAAATATTTTTGCACTTAGGATTATAAAGAGATGCTGACACACCGAGAAAATAATGAAAACACACACAAATGACAAGTAAGGGAGCTCCAACTTACTGTAAGGCCTCCCGAAAGAACTGGTAGGCCCCGTGATTGTGTTTGAATACTGTCAGCATGACCTTCTTCATCTGTGTACTGAAACAAAAAGGAAAGTAAGAGAAAGCAACTTACTAAGAGTAAAACAGAGAGATCTCACTTCTCTTCAAACTTTCAAACACAACTTGTTTTTTTTCAATGCCTTCCTTTACTGTAAATTTCAAATGTATTTTCCTTTCATTATGTATTGAAAGACGGTGGGCGTGTGTGAAAGGCACTATATAAATTAAACCTAAAAATAAGATTTTTTTTTTTTAATTAAAGCAAATCAAGTCAGTTGCAGAAACAGTAAAGAAGCATGACTAACCAATTTATTTGTATAAATTAACTATCTGAATCATGTGAGGTATTTATTGTCTATCACCAAACAACGCTTATCACCAATAAAGGCTAATACCTGTTGGCTATGAGCTGTAGAATTTGGATGAGAAATTTCCCCAATCCTTTCCGTCTGACTTTGCTCTCCAACTGGACTTCATAGCTGAGGGAAAGTTTAACTGTATTAGTCGAACATGCTATCCATCAAACAACTGTTTTGGACAGTAAAAGTTCTATTAAATAAATAAATAAATAAATAAATAAATAAATAAATAAATAAATAAATAAATAAATGCTGTCCAAAGTAAAACATGTCTCTCCATTTTTGTCCATATTTATTTCTCTACATTTTTACATTCTGTGAACATTTCTTGATGAATGCGGCAGTAGAAATGTTCTAAAATATGTCTGGTTCCACTCACTTAGGTTAAAAGTAAAGACAGTTTTTGGCCTCTCTTGTAACGTTGCTATTTTGAAGATTCATGTTTTCTTTTGGACAGCGTCAAAAAAACGAAAAACCTTACCAATATAACACTTCGTCACCGCATTCAACGTCAAATCGAAAATGAGAGAACGCAACCGGAGTGGATTCAGCATCGCGGGCCAGTAAATACCATGCCCTCTCGTCCTTCATCTCCTCCCTCTTCTCTCGCTCCTTCCACCCCCACTCGCTCTGTTCATATCTGTGTGTAAAACGTGTAACACTTGTATTAAAACACTAGATTCCATCAGTGACTTGCTGCAGTAGTGCACAGAATTACTGCATGACTGCAGTATGCAAAGAAGGGATTCTAACAGGAAGGAGATATGAAGCAAAAGCTTACAAAGCATAAAAACTAACAGATTTTACACTAACATTAGTGTTTAGTCACAGAAAATAAGAATAACACAATCACCTGTTATAATAAAGAGCTTTTACCATATACCAAAGAGCTTTTGCCATATATATTTCACTGTGATTAATCATATTTCTTGTTAAATGTAGACGTTTATTAAAGTACAAACCTAAAGTGTGCTAATTATCCATCTTTCTTCCTAGCTGCCAAAACTTGGTAGCTCCCAACTGACGGCAGACACATTTCGAGCTTAAATAAACAAACATTACTCACCATTGCCATTTAAACATGTTACAGCACCAAATTAGACGTGACAGATTTTGTTGTTTTCATAGGACCCTTAATGTGCCTCAATAAATAATTCTTTTAATTATCTAAATTTGCCTCAAACCAAGTGATGGCAATGCACCCAATTCACATAGTTTGTTGTAAAATAAATATGATAGTAAAATCCAACAAGCATGACAAATAATTACTGCAGAACTGTATACAAAGCAGTGATGAACCTGGGTGTTTCTACACTGGCTCAGTACCAAAACACCCTAACTTCTTAATTACATGAGCATCCATCATGTCATGGTTATGGTCATTTTAAAACTGTAACAGGTTTTTAAAACAATTTAGAACAATGTTGGTATATGACAGTCTCTGGTGTAGTAAGCAAGTATAAAATGGGTGCCTTAAACAGAGTGCTGGTGGTGATACCATGAGTTCAGACAGTCCCCATCACTAAGGATAGAGAAAAAGGTAAGCAGGTGCATCCCTAATATGTTTATTTGAAAGTTCTCAGTGTGCCCAATACCTACAGCGTCTGCATGTTGGCTCTGGTCAGCTCATAGGCCCACTCCACAGTGATGGGAGAGAGCGCGGACACCCGCTTGCACTCAATCTCCAGATTTAATCTGCCAGAGAACAACAGGGACAAACCAGAACAATAGTCAGTGAGCCCTAAAACCTAGAAAACATATATTGGAAAAATGACAACGCCTAGACCGTCAACTTACCCATGTCTATCATACTTTTTAAACACGGGAAAAGCGGCCAGAGGGTCGTCGAGCTGCAGGATTTTAAAAATAATCAATTTAAAAAATAGCATTTTGACTAAAATGGCAAGAAAACAAACTACTCGAAAGAACTTTGAACATTTAAGTATGACTTTGGACCTTATTGGCTGCATCCACTTTAGCACACACAGCATCCATGGCTGCCCGTTCTTCAAGCCTTCTCTGCTTCTTCTCCTTCGCTCTGTTAGACTTCCTCTGCAGACATAATAAATAGATAAGAGGGCAAAACAACAATTGCAAATGAGTCCAAACAGGCAAGATAAATGTCCAACATCATATACGGTACTACAGTAACTCCTTAAATGTGCATGTTCTGCCTGTAAAACTCTGCTTTCAGTGTCTTTGCAGGAGATTCCAGACCAATTTATTTTTTGCTTGCTTCACATGGGAATGCACATTAGAAGAGGCAAAAACAAGTCAAGGGCAAGCAGCAGAGTAAACACAGGAGAACAGTGCCCTGCTGTAAGAGGAGGAAAAAGGATGTAGTGTCAAGGTGACATGCTCTTTAGCCTACTTGGACAGGAACACATGCCACCCAGGACTGACACTGAACATTACGATCTAGGGTTATAGGATTATATTTATGATACAAAGTGTCACAAAAAATGATTTTTGATCAGCACCTCTACTCCACTTCTGAGGGGGTTTACAGAGAGAAATACAGGCCCAGATTCAGAGGAAGACGATGGAGCTAATACATCATCTGGCTTTTATTTTACGAGGACATTAAATGAGCTTTAGGGATGTAGTACTGTTCTACTACTATCTCCAGTCCTTGTGAGGGAAGTTGGGCCTGTACGGGCAGGAAACTGAGGAGCACAACCATAAAGGGCCAAATAAGGAACCTTAAGTTGACTCGAATCTACTACACACGGTCTTTTCCTTCCCAAACATCATGATCTGTAGTTGATAGTCCTGAAAATAATAAGGGCAAGTTGGGTCGGTGGCGTGTCCATTATGGCGGCCCACATGTTCAGCCGCTGCTGCTGCTTTCAGCCACTTGCTACCTAACCTCGCACTCCAGCCTGGCTCGAGTGCGTTACAGGCATAGAAACAATCCACAATATCACAGTCTGCCCTGCGATCCCACACTTAGCCATCTCCTCTGGCTGACTAGTTTGTTTTCCACTACAGTGCTGAACCGTCAGAAATGGCGCAAACGTGCCGACGTGCATTACTTGACGGCTGGACGAATTCTAGCGAGCAGCGTTACTAACTATCACAAAAGCGCCGAGCATCCTCGATACTGATGATTAGGCAAAGCCTCAACGTTTCTGGCTAACCAACGAGCAACGGGTCTCCATCGCCATCTCTCTCTCGCTCGCTCTCTCTCCTTTCACCCCCCTCCACATTGCTCTCCTCATGTTTCCTCTCGCTCCCTCTGGAGGGATCAGCACTTGGTGCGCTCCGCTACGAGTCTTTGTTCGACCTGCCGCACGAAAAGAGACCCCAAAAGCGAGCTAGCAACAGAAAACGTAAACAAAAACTCACCCCCATTTCGCAGACTTTAAAACGACCGCCGTGGAGAAACGCAGGCTCGGTGCTAACAGCTGCCTTAGGAAGTTGTCTCGCTAGAAAGCCGTGTGCGAGGAGGAGACGGGCTTTGATGCGCTGGATGGTAAAATGCTAGCTAACTAGCCTTCAGTCACCAAACAACGAGCTAGCCCGGCTAGCGTAACACGGCGAGCGGAAACAAACACTCGATATTAGCTCGCATGCTATTTTTTATTGGTCCTTTCTTTCGCCGCCAGATTGGCGCCAAGTAGCGGAGATAATTATGTTCTACTCTTTCTTTCTTTTCCTTCTCTCTCTCTCTCTCTCTCTCTCTCTCCCCCTCTCTCTCTCTCTCTCTCTCTCTCTCTCTCCCCCTCTCTCGCTCTCTCTCTCGTCCACAGCGGTCTTGGGGAAATGACGACACGGGTTTGGGGTCATGAGTTCTCTTCATGTTTCCTCATCACTGAACTGTACAGGTGAGAGGAGTGCAGCCTGTCCAACGCTTAAACACGGAGGTTTACTGATGTACACAGCTACATCTTTCTCAGGAGATGTTAAGAAAAAAAAAACAAGAACAACAAATGAAACCGTGGAGCACATTCAAAGCACCAGAATCCTTTTCTAAGGCCAGACATCAGGATCCTACAACTTACACACACAACGTTGCCAAAAGGTGGTCTTTTTTACGTTGTCACTACTAAATAATGTTGTTGATGGTATCATTTTCTGATGGTAGCAACATTGTATTCACCTACGTTATCAAAATGTTGTCAGAAAACTTTAGGTTGTAAGTAGGTTGTAAGTGTGTTTGCAGGGGTAAGGGAAAAGCCCTCGTTCTAAACACCCTGTTATCCTGTTTCTCTAGAAAGTGTTTTCCCCAACATTACTGTAGTGTAGTATATAGTATACTATACTCTCTCTTTCTCTCTGTGTATAAGTTATATGCAGACTACCATTTCAGCAGGCAGTGCTCACTCAGCACTGTCAACCTCCACAGCGGTTAAAACCCTGCAGTTTTATTTAAAAACACATACATCTACAACTCAAACATAGAACATCTACAACACAAACATAGAACATCTACAACAAAAACATAGAACATCTACAACTCAAACATAGAACATCTACAACACAAACATAGAACATCTACAACACAAACATAGAACATCTACAACAAAAACATAGAACATCTACAACTCAAACATAGAACATCTACAACACAAACATAGAACATCTACAACACAAACAACATCTACAACACAAACAACATCTACAACACAAACATAGAACATCTACAACACAAACATAGAACATCTACAACACAAACATAGAACATCTACAACACAAACATAGAACATTTACAACACAAACATAGAACATCTACAACACAAACAACATCTACAACACAAACAACATCTACAACACAAACATAGAACATCTACAACACAAACATAGTACATATACAACACAAACAACATCTACAACACAAACATAGAACATCTACAACACAAACATAGAACATATACAACACAAACAACATCTACAACACAAACAGAACATCTACAACACAAACATAGAACATATACAACACAAACAACATCTACAACACAAACATAGAACATCTACAACACAAACATAGAACATCTACAACACAAACATAGAACATCTACAACACAAACATAGAACATATACAACACAAACATAGAACATCTACAACGCAAACATAGAACATCTACAACGCAAACATAGAACATCTACAACGCAAACATAGAACATCTACAACAAACACATAGAACATATACAACGCAAACATAGAACATCTACAACGCAAACATAGAACATATACAACGCAAACATAGAACATCTACAACACAAACATAGAACATCTACAACAAACACATAGAACATATACAACACAAACATAGAACATCTACAACGCAAACATAGAACATCTACAACGCAAACATAGAACATCTACAACGCAAACATAGAACATCTACAACGCAAACATAGAACATCTGCAACGCAAACAGAACAAATACAACGCAAACATAGAACATATACAACGCAAACATAGAACATATACAACGCAAACACAGAACATATACAACGCAAACATAGAACATCTACAACACAAACATAGAACATATACAACACAAACATAGAACATCTACAACACAAACATAGAACATCTACAACGCAAACATAGAACATCTACAACGCAAACATAGAATATATACAACGCAAACATAGAACATCTACAACGCAAACACAGAACATCTACAACACAAACATAGAACATTTACAACTCAAACATAGAACATCTACAACACAAACATAGAACATCTACAACACAAACATAGAACATTTACAACACAAACATAGAACATCTACAACACAAACATAGAACATCTACAACACAAACAACATCTACAACACAAACAACATCTACAACACAAACATAGAACATCTACAACACAAACATAGAACATATACAACACAAACATAGAACATCTACAACACAAACATAGAACATCTACAACACAAACATAGAACATATACAACATCTACAACACAAACATAGAACATCTACAACACAAACATAGAACATATACAACACAAACAACATCTACAACACAAACATAGAACATCTACAACACAAACATAGAACATCTACAACACAAACAGAACATCTACAACACAAACATAGAACATCTACAACGCAAACATAGAACATCTACAACGCAAACATAGAACATCTACAACGCAAACATAGAACATATACAACGCAAACATAGAACATCTACAACGCAAACATAGAACATCTACAACGCAAACATAGAACATCTACAACAAACACATAGAACATATACAACGCAAACATAGAACATCTACAACGCAAACATAGAACATATACAACGCAAACATAGAACATCTACAACACAAACATAGAACATCTACAACAAACACATAGAACATATACAACACAAACATAGAACATATACAACACAAACATAGAACATATACAACAAACACATAGAACATCTACAACGCAAACATAGAACATCTACAACGCAAACATAGAACATCTACAACGCAAACATAGAACATCTGCAACGCAAACAGAACAAATACAACGCAAACATAGAACATATACAACGCAAACATAGAACATATACAACGCAAACACAGAACATATACAACGCAAACATAGAACATCTACAACGCAAACATAGAACATCTACAACGCAAACATAGAATATATACAACGCAAACATAGAACATCTACAACGCAAACACAGAACATCTACAACGCAAACATAGAACATCTACAACGCAAACATAGAACATCTACAACACAAACATAGAACATCTACAACGCAAACATAGAACATCTACAACACAAACAACATCTACAACACAAACATAGAACATCTACAACGCAAACATAGAACATCTACAACGCAAACATAGAACATATACAACGTAAACATAGAACATATACAACGCAAACATAGAACATCTACAACGCAAACACAGAACATCTACAACGCAAACATAGAACATATACAACGCAAACATAGAACATCTACAACGCAAACATAGAACATCTACAACGCAAACATAGAACATCTACAACACAAACACAGAACATCTACAACGCAAACATAGAACATCTACAACGCAAACATAGAACATATACAACGCAAACATAGAACATCTACAACACAAACATAGAACATATACAACGCAAACACAGAACATCTACAACGCAAACACAGAACATCTACAACGCAAACATAGAACATCTACAACGCAAACATAGAACATATACAACGCAAACATAGAACATCTACAACACAAACATAGAACATATACAACACAAACATAGAACATATACAACACAAACATAGAACATATACAACACAAACATCTACAACACAAACATAGAACATATACAACACAAACATAGAACATATACAACACAAACATAGAACATATACAACACAAACAACATCTACAACACAAACAGAACATCTACAACACAAACATAGAACATATACAACACAAACATAGAACATCTACAACACAAACATAGAACATCTACAACACAAACATAGAACATATACAACACAAACATAGAACATATACAACACAAACATAGAACATCTACAACACAAACATAGAACATATACAACACAAACATAGAACATATACAACACAAACATAGAACATCTACAACACAAACATAGAACATATACAACACAAACATAGAACATCTACAACACAAACATAGAACATATACAACACAAACATAGAACATCTACAACACAAACACAGAACATCTACAACACAAACAGAACATATACAACACAAACATAGAACATCTACAACACAAACATAGAACATATACAACGCAAACATAGAACATCTACAACGCAAACACAGAACATCTACAACGCAAACACAGAACATCTACAACGCAAACATAGAACATCTACAACGCAAACATAGAACATCTACAACGCAAACATAGAACATATACAATGCAAACATAGAACATATACAACGCAAACATAGAACATCTACAACACAAACATAGAACATCTACAACAAACACATAGAACATATACAACACAAACATAGAACATATACAACACAAACATAGAACATATACAACAAACACATAGAACATATACAACACAAACATAGAACATCTACAACGCAAACATAGAACATCTACAACGCAAACATAGAACATCTACAACGCAAACATAGAACATCTGCAACGCAAACAGAACAAATACAACGCAAACATAGAACATATACAACGCAAACATAGAACATATACAACGCAAACACAGAACATATACAACGCAAACATAGAACATCTACAACGCAAACATAGAACATCTACAACGCAAACATAGAATATATACAACGCAAACATAGAACATCTACAACGCAAACACAGAACATCTACAACGCAAACATAGAACATCTACAACGCAAACATAGAACATCTACAACGCAAACATAGAACATCTACAACGCAAACATAGAACATCTACAACACAAACAACATCTACAACACAAACATAGAACATCTACAACGCAAACATAGAACATATACAACGTAAACATAGAACATATACAACGCAAACATAGAACATCTACAACGCAAACATAGAACATCTACAACGCAAACATAGAACATCTACAACGCAAACATAGAACATCTACAACGCAAACATAGAACATCTACAACGCAAACATAGAACATCTACAACGCAAACACAGAACATCTACAACGCAAACATAGAACATCTACAACGCAAACATAGAACATATACAACGCAAACATAGAACATCTACAAAGCAAACATAGAACATATACAACGCAAACACAGAACATCTACAACGCAAACACAGAACATCTACAACGCAAACATAGAACATCTACAACGCAAACATAGAACATATACAACGCAAACATAGAACATCTACAACGCAAACATAGAACATATACAACACAAACATAGAACATATACAACACAAACATAGAACATATACAACACAAACAACATCTACAACACAAACAGAACATCTACAACACAAACATAGAACATATACAACACAAACATAGAACATCTACAACACAAACATAGAACATCTACAACACAAACATAGAACATATACAACACAAACATAGAACATCTACAACACAAACATAGAACATATACAACACAAACATAGAACATATACAACACAAACATAGAACATCTACAACACAAACATAGAACATATACAACACAAACATAGAACATCTACAACACAAACATAGAACATATACAACACAAACATAGAACATCTACAACACAAACATAGAACATCTACAACACAAACAGAACATATACAACACAAACATAGAACATCTACAACACAAACATAGAACATATACAACGCAAACATAGAACATCTACAACGCAAACACAGAACATCTACAACGCAAACACAGAACATCTACAACGCAAACATAGAACATCTACAACGCAAACATAGAACATCTACAACGCAAACATAGAACATATACAATGCAAACATAGAACATATACAACGCAAACATAGAACATCTACAACACAAACATAGAACATCTACAACAAACACATAGAACATATACAACACAAACATAGAACATATACAACACAAACATAGAACATATACAACGCAAACATAGAACATCTACAACACAAACATAGAACATCTACAACAAACACATAGAACATATACAACACAAACATAGAACATATACAACACAAACATAGAACATATACAACAAACACATAGAACATATACAACACAAACATAGAACATCTACAACGCAAACATAGAACATCTACAACGCAAACATAGAACATCTACAACGCAAACATAGAACATCTACAACGCAAACATAGAACATCTGCAACGCAAACAGAACAAATACAACGCAAACATAGAACATATACAACGCAAACATAGAACATATACAACGCAAACACAGAACATATACAACGCAAACATAGAACATCTACAACGCAAACATAGAACATCTACAACGCAAACATAGAATATATACAACGCAAACATAGAACATCTACAACGCAAACACAGAACATCTACAACGCAAACATAGAACATCTACAACGCAAACATAGAACATCTACAACGCAAACATAGAACATCTACAACGCAAACATAGAACATCTACAACACAAACAACATCTACAACACAAACATAGAACATCTACAACGCAAACATAGAACATATACAACGTAAACATAGAACATATACAACGCAAACATAGAACATCTACAACGCAAACATAGAACATCTACAACGCAAACATAGAACATATACAACGCAAACATAGAACATCTACAACACAAACACAGAACATCTACAACGCAAACATAGAACATCTACAACGCAAACATAGAACATATACAACGCAAACATAGAACATCTACAACGCAAACATAGAACATATACAACGCAAACACAGAACATCTACAACGCAAACACAGAACATCTACAACGCAAACATAGAACATCTACAACGCAAACATAGAACATCTACAACACAAACATAGAACATATACAACACAAACATAGAACATATACAACACAAACATCTACAACACAAACATAGAACATATACAACACAAACATAGAACATATACAACACAAACATAGAACATATACAACACAAACAACATCTACAACACAAACAGAACATCTACAACACAAACATAGAACATATACAACACAAACATAGAACATCTACAACACAAACATAGAACATCTACAACACAAACATAGAACATATACAACACAAACATAGAACATATACAACACAAACATAGAACATCTACAACACAAACATAGAACATATACAACACAAACATAGAACATATACAACACAAACATAGAACATATACAACACAAACATAGAACATCTACAACACAAACATAGAACATATACAACACAAACATAGAACATCTACAACACAAACATAGAACATCTACAACACAAACAGAACATATACAACACAAACATAGAACATCTACAACACAAACATAGAACATATACAACGCAAACATAGAACATCTACAACGCAAACACAGAACATCTACAACGCAAACACAGAACATCTACAACGCAAACATAGAACATCTACAACGCAAACATAGAACATATACAATGCAAACATAGAACATCTACAACGCAAACATAGAACATATACAACACAAACATAGAACATCTACAACACAAACAACATCTACAACACAAACATAGAACATCTACAACACAAACATAGAACATCTACAACACAAACATAGAACATATACAACACAAACATAGAACATACAACACAAACATAGAACATCTACAACACAAACATAGAACATCTACAACGCAAACATAGAACATATACAACGCAAACATAGAACATCTACAACGCAAACACAGAACATCTACAACGCAAACACAGAACATCTACAATGCAAACATAGAACATCTACAACGCAAACATAGAACATCTACAACGCAAACATAGAACATATACAACACAAACAACATCTACAACACAAACATAGAACATATACAACACAAACAGAACATATACAACACAAACATAGAACATATACAACACAAACATAGAACATCTACAACACAAACATAGAACATATACAACACAAACATAGAACAAATACAACACAAACATAGAACATATACAACACAAACATAGAACATATACAACACAAACATAGAACATCTACAACACAAACATAGAACATATACAACACAAACAACATCTACAACACAAACATAGAACATATACAACACAAACATAGAACATCTACAACACAAACATAGAACATATACAACACAAACATAGAACATCTACAACACAAACATAGAACATCTACAACACAAACATAGAACATATACAACACAAACATAGAACATCTACAACACAAACATAGAACATCCACAACACAAACAGAACATATACAACACAAACATAGAACATATACAACACAAACATAGAACATCTACAACACAAACAACATCTACAACACAAACATAGAACATATACAACACAAACATAGAACATCTACAACACAAACATAGAACATCTACAACACAAACAACATCTACAACACAAACAGAACATATACAACACAAACATAGAACATATACAACACAAACATAGAACATCTACAACACAAACAACATCTACAACACAAACATAGAACATATACAACACAAACATAGAACATATACAACACAAACATAGAACATCTACAACACAAACATAGAACATATACAACACAAACATAGAACATCTACAACACAAACATAGAACATCTACAACACAAACAACATCTACAACACAAACATAGAACATATACAACACAAACAACATCTACAACACAAACAGAACATATACAACACAAACATAGAACATATACAACACAAACAACATCTACAACACAAACAGAACATCTACAACACAAACATAGAACATATACAACACAAACATAGAACATATACAACACAAACATAGAACATCTACAACACAAACATAGAACATATACAACACAAACATAGAACATCTACAACACAAACATAGAACATCTACAACACAAACAACATCTACAACACAAACATAGAACATATACAACACAAACAACATCTACAACACAAACAGAACATATACAACACAAACATAGAACATATACAACACAAACATAGAACATCTACAACACAAACATAGAACATATACAACGCAAACATAGAACATCTACAACACAAACATAGAACATCTACAACAAACACATAGAACATATACAACACAAACATAGAACATATACAACACAAACATAGAACATATACAACAAACACATAGAACATCTACAACGCAAACATAGAACATCTACAACGCAAACATAGAACATCTACAACGCAAACATAGAACATCTGCAACGCAAACAGAACAAATACAACGCAAACATAGAACATATACAACGCAAACATAGAACATATACAACGCAAACACAGAACATATACAACGCAAACATAGAACATCTACAACGCAAACATAGAACATCTACAACGCAAACATAGAATATATACAACGCAAACATAGAACATCTACAACGCAAACACAGAACATCTACAACGCAAACATAGAACATCTACAACGCAAACATAGAACATCTACAACACAAACATAGAACATCTACAACGCAAACATAGAACATCTACAACACAAACAACATCTACAACACAAACATAGAACATCTACAACGCAAACATAGAACATCTACAACGCAAACATAGAACATATACAACGTAAACATAGAACATATACAACGCAAACATAGAACATCTACAACGCAAACACAGAACATCTACAACGCAAACATAGAACATATACAACGCAAACATAGAACATCTACAACGCAAACATAGAACATCTACAACGCAAACATAGAACATCTACAACACAAACACAGAACATCTACAACGCAAACATAGAACATCTACAACGCAAACATAGAACATATACAACGCAAACATAGAACATCTACAACACAAACATAGAACATATACAACGCAAACACAGAACATCTACAACGCAAACACAGAACATCTACAACGCAAACATAGAACATCTACAACGCAAACATAGAACATATACAACGCAAACATAGAACATCTACAACACAAACATAGAACATATACAACACAAACATAGAACATATACAACACAAACATAGAACATATACAACACAAACATCTACAACACAAACATAGAACATATACAACACAAACATAGAACATATACAACACAAACATAGAACATATACAACACAAACAACATCTACAACACAAACAGAACATCTACAACACAAACATAGAACATATACAACACAAACATAGAACATCTACAACACAAACATAGAACATCTACAACACAAACATAGAACATATACAACACAAACATAGAACATATACAACACAAACATAGAACATCTACAACACAAACATAGAACATATACAACACAAACATAGAACATATACAACACAAACATAGAACATCTACAACACAAACATAGAACATATACAACACAAACATAGAACATCTACAACACAAACATAGAACATATACAACACAAACATAGAACATCTACAACACAAACACAGAACATCTACAACACAAACAGAACATATACAACACAAACATAGAACATCTACAACACAAACATAGAACATATACAACGCAAACATAGAACATCTACAACGCAAACACAGAACATCTACAACGCAAACACAGAACATCTACAACGCAAACATAGAACATCTACAACGCAAACATAGAACATATACAATGCAAACATAGAACATATACAACGCAAACATAGAACATCTACAACACAAACATAGAACATCTACAACAAACACATAGAACATATACAACACAAACATAGAACATATACAACACAAACATAGAACATATACAACAAACACATAGAACATATACAACACAAACATAGAACATCTACAACGCAAACATAGAACATCTACAACGCAAACATAGAACATCTACAACGCAAACATAGAACATCTGCAACGCAAACAGAACAAATACAACGCAAACATAGAACATATACAACGCAAACATAGAACATATACAACGCAAACACAGAACATATACAACGCAAACATAGAACATCTACAACGCAAACATAGAACATCTACAACGCAAACATAGAATATATACAACGCAAACATAGAACATCTACAACGCAAACACAGAACATCTACAACGCAAACATAGAACATCTACAACGCAAACATAGAACATCTACAACGCAAACATAGAACATCTACAACGCAAACATAGAACATCTACAACACAAACAACATCTACAACACAAACATAGAACATCTACAACGCAAACATAGAACATATACAACGTAAACATAGAACATATACAACGCAAACATAGAACATCTACAACGCAAACACAGAACATCTACAACGCAAACATAGAACATCTACAACGCAAACATAGAACATATACAACGCAAACATAGAACATCTACAACGCAAACATAGAACATCTACAACGCAAACATAGAACATCTACAACGCAAACACAGAACATCTACAACGCAAACATAGAACATCTACAACGCAAACATAGAACATATACAACGCAAACATAGAACATCTACAACGCAAACATAAAACATATACAACGCAAACACAGAACATCTACAACGCAAACACAGAACATCTACAACGCAAACATAGAACATCTACAACGCAAACATAGAACATATACAACGCAAACATAGAACATCTACAACACAAACATAGAACATATACAACACAAACATAGAACATATACAACACAAACATAGAACATATACAACACAAACAACATCTACAACACAAACAGAACATCTACAACACAAACATAGAACATATACAACACAAACATAGAACATCTACAACACAAACATAGAACATCTACAACACAAACATAGAACATATACAACACAAACATAGAACATATACAACACAAACATAGAACATCTACAACACAAACATAGAACATATACAACACAAACATAGAACATATACAACACAAACATAGAACATCTACAACACAAACATAGAACATATACAACACAAACATAGAACATCTACAACACAAACATAGAACATATACAACACAAACATAGAACATCTACAACACAAACATAGAACATCTACAACACAAACAGAACATATACAACACAAACATAGAACATCTACAACACAAACATAGAACATATACAACGCAAACATAGAACATCTACAACGCAAAGACAGAACATCTACAACGCAAACACAGAACATCTTCAACGCAAACATAGAACATCTACAACGCAAACATAGAACATCTACAACGCAAACATAGAACATATACAATGCAAACATAGAACATATACAACGCAAACATAGAACATCTACAACACAAACATAGAACATCTACAACAAACACATAGAACATATACAACACAAACATAGAACATATACAACACAAACATAGAACATATACAACAAACACATAGAACATATACAACACAAACATAGAACATCTACAACGCAAACATAGAACATCTACAACGCAAACATAGAACATCTACAACGCAAACATAGAACATCTGCAACGCAAACAGAACAAATACAACGCAAACATAGAACATATACAACGCAAACATAGAACATATACAACGCAAACACAGAACATATACAACGCAAACATAGAACATCTACAACGCAAACATAGAACATCTACAACGCAAACATAGAATATATACAACGCAAACATAGAACATCTACAACGCAAACACAGAACATCTACAACGCAAACATAGAACATCTACAACGCAAACATAGAACATCTACAACGCAAACATAGAACATCTACAACGCAAACATAGAACATCTACAACACAAACAACATCTACAACACAAACATAGAACATCTACAACGCAAACATAGAACATATACAACGTAAACATAGAACATATACAACGCAAACATAGAACATCTACAACGCAAACATAGAACATCTACAACGCAAACATAGAACATATACAACGCAAACATAGAACATCTACAACGCAAACATAGAACATCTACAACGCAAACATAGAACATCTACAACACAAACACAGAACATCTACAACGCAAACATAGAACATCTACAACGCAAACATAGAACATATACAACGCAAACATAGAACATCTACAACGCAAACATAGAACATATACAACGCAAACACAGAACATCTACAACGCAAACACAGAACATCTACAACGCAAACATAGAACATCTACAACGCAAACATAGAACATATACAACGCAAACATAGAACATCTACAACACAAACATAGAACATATACAACACAAACATAGAACATATACAACACAAACATAGAACATATACAACACAAACATCTACAACACAAACATAGAACATATACAACACAAACATAGAACATATACAACACAAACATAGAACATATACAACACAAACAACATCTACAACACAAACAGAACATCTACAACACAAACATAGAACATATACAACACAAACATAGAACATCTACAACACAAACATAGAACATCTACAACACAAACATAGAACATATACAACACAAACATAGAACATATACAACACAAACATAGAACATCTACAACACAAACATAGAACATATACAACACAAACATAGAACATATACAACACAAACATAGAACATCTACAACACAAACATAGAACATATACAACACAAACATAGAACATCTACAACACAAACATAGAACATCTACAACACAAACAGAACATATACAACACAAACATAGAACATCTACAACACAAACATAGAACATATACAACGCAAACATAGAACATCTACAACGCAAACACAGAACATCTACAACGCAAACACAGAACATCTACAACGCAAACATAGAACATCTACAACGCAAACATAGAACATATACAATGCAAACATAGAACATCTACAACGCAAACATAGAACATATACAACGCAAACATAGAACATCTACAACACAAACAACATCTACAACACAAACATAGAACATCTACAACACAAACATAGAACATCTACAACACAAACATAGAACATATACAACACAAACATAGAACATACAACACAAATATAGAACATCTACAACACAAACATAGAACATACAACACAAACATAGAACATCTACAACACAAACATAGAACATCTACAACGCAAACATAGAACATATACAACGCAAACATAGAACATCTACAACGCAAACACAGAACATCTACAACGCAAACACAGAACATCTACAATGCAAACATAGAACATCTACAACGCAAACATAGAACATCTACAACGCAAACATAGAACATATACAACACAAACAACATCTACAACACAAACATAGAACATATACAACACAAACAGAACATATACAACACAAACATAGAACATATACAACACAAACATAGAACATCTACAACACAAACATAGAACATATACAACACAAACATAGAACAAATACAACACAAACATAGAACATATACAACACAAACATAGAACATATACAACACAAACATAGAACATCTACAACACAAACATAGAACATATACAACACAAACAACATCTACAACACAAACATAGAACATATACAACACAAACATAGAACATCTACAACACAAACATAGAACATATACAACACAAACATAGAACATCTACAACACAAACATAGAACATCTACAACACAAACATAGAACATATACAACACAAACATAGAACATCTACAACACAAACATAGAACATCCACAACACAAACAGAACATATACAACACAAACATAGAACATATACAACACAAACATAGAACATCTACAACACAAACAACATCTACAACACAAACATAGAACATATACAACACAAACATAGAACATCTACAACACAAACATAGAACATCTACAACACAAACAACATCTACAACACAAACAGAACATATACAACACAAACATAGAACATATACAACACAAACATAGAACATCTACAACACAAACAACATCTACAACACAAACATAGAACATATACAACACAAACATAGAACATATACAACACAAACATAGAACATCTACAACACAAACATAGAACATCTACAACGCAAACATAGAACATATACAACGCAAACATAGAACATCTACAACGCAAACACAGAACATCTACAACGCAAACACAGAACATCTACAATGCAAACATAGAACATCTACAACGCAAACATAGAACATCTACAACGCAAACATAGAACATATACAACACAAACAACATCTACAACACAAACATAGAACATATACAACACAAACAGAACATATACAACACAAACATAGAACATATACAACACAAACATAGAACATCTACAACACAAACATAGAACATATACAACACAAACATAGAACAAATACAACACAAACATAGAACATATACAACACAAACATAGAACATATACAACACAAACATAGAACATCTACAACACAAACATAGAACATATACAACACAAACAACATCTACAACACAAACATAGAACATATACAACACAAACATAGAACATCTACAACACAAACATAGAACATATACAACACAAACATAGAACATCTACAACACAAACATAGAACATCTACAACACAAACATAGAACATATACAACACAAACATAGAACATCTACAACACAAACATAGAACATCCACAACACAAACAGAACATATACAACACAAACATAGAACATATACAACACAAACATAGAACATCTACAACACAAACAACATCTACAACACAAACATAGAACATATACAACACAAACATAGAACATCTACAACACAAACATAGAACATCTACAACACAAACAACATCTACAACACAAACAGAACATATACAACACAAACATAGAACATATACAACACAAACATAGAACATCTACAACACAAACAACATCTACAACACAAACATAGAACATATACAACACAAACATAGAACATCTACAACACAAACATAGAACATCTACAACACAAACAACATCTACAACACAAACAACATCTACAACACAAACATAGAACATATACAACACAAACATAGAACATATACAACACAAACAACATCTACAACACAAACAGAACATATACAACACAAACATAGAACATATACAACACAAACATAGAACATCTACAACACAAACATAGAACATATACAACACAAACATAGAACATCTACAACACAAACATAGAACATATACAACACAAACAACATCTACAACACAAACATAGAACATCTACAACACAAACATAGAACATCTACAACACAAACATAGAACATCTACAACACAAACAACATCTACAACACAAACATAGAACATATACAACACAAACATAGAACATCTACAACGCAAACATAGAACATCTACAACACAAACATAGAACATCTACAACACAAACATAGAACATCTACAACACAAACATAGAACATCTACAACACAAACATAGAACATATACAACACAAACAACATCTACAACACAAACATAGAACATCTACAACACAAACATAGAACATCTACAACACAAACATAGAACATCTACAACACAAACAACATCTACAACACAAACATAGAACATATACAACACAAACATAGAACATCTACAACACAAACATAGAACATCTACAACGCAAACATAGAACATCTACAACACAAACAACATCTACAACACAAACAACATCTACAACACAAACAACATCTACAACACAAACATAGAACATATACAACACAAACATAGAACATCTACAACACAAACATAGAACATCTACAACGCAAACATAGAACATCTACAACACAAACATAGAACATCTACAACGCAAACATAGAACATCTACAACACAAACATAGAACATATACAACACAAACATAGAACATCTACAACACAAACATAGAACATCTACAACACAAACAGAACATATACAACACAAACATAGAACATCTACAACACAAACATAGAACATCTACAACACAAACATAGAACATCTACAACACAAACATAGAACATCTACAACGCAAACATAGAACATATACAACACAAACAACATCTACAACACAAACAGAACATATACAACACAAACATAGAACATCTACAACACAAACATAGAACATCTACAACACAAACAGAACATATACAACACAAACATAGAACATCTACAACACAAACATAGAACATCTACAACATCTACCACTGGATCTACATGTGGCTTAAATATTTGTACACAGTTAAACTATTGAGATTGTGGCTTGATGTGAAAAGGTGGACTGTGGAGAAACTTGATAAGGTTTAATCCCCAAACATGTGAAAGGGAGAGTTACTTGCAGGGTGCAGCACTTCTGTAGTGTTTATTATCAGAATTACATATTAATGCATAAGAAACACACATGTTGGTTCACTGATTTGCTTTGAATAGATAATAAATTGTATATATTTGTCCATTTTAAGTGAAGGTTTCTCTCTCTCTCTCTCTGTTTCTCAGTTTCTCAGTGAGTTACATGCAGACTGATGCGATAGCAGGACTCAGCATTTTCCACAGAAAGCATGCACATACTATTTAAAAATAATTAATAAATAAATAAATACATAAATGGCTAAATCATTGAGATTGTGGTTGGATGTGAAATGGTGCACTATAGACAAATTACAGTGGTAGTGATAGAAACCAGATGTAGCAACATTTACAACACAAACATAGCCGTTTTATTTATTATCCAAAACGACCACTGAACCCACATGTGTTCTCTGAGTTTTTGTACTGCTGACAAAAGCAAATTAGTGGCAAATGTGAAAAATACATTTTCTTTGTATAATATTTTGCCCCAGGCAACGTATTTGGAGCTTTTTTTGTCATAAGTTTATAGGAACTATATTTTAGAGACATTAGAAGTTTCAGACATCTGGTTACTATCACAGCCACTCTCAATAATTCTGACTCAGTAAGGCTCTCCACAGATGTCTGCCATTTCACATCAAACCACTCTGAATGACTCTGTTTATCTTTAGATTTAGTTATGTGGAAATGTTAAAAACTCTGTGGAAATATCTGCACATTAATTACATTGTGTAAATGCAGAACAACAGCTGGTCCCAGTGTATACAA
The DNA here is from genome assembly GCA_021613375.1 of Megaleporinus macrocephalus. Classification (NCBI taxonomy): domain Eukaryota; kingdom Metazoa; phylum Chordata; class Actinopteri; order Characiformes; family Anostomidae; genus Megaleporinus; species Megaleporinus macrocephalus. The sequence goes on along the minus strand of CM038708.1, from coordinate 24,011,164 downwards.
ACTGTATTGACAAATAAAGTTACTTGTAAGGTTCAACCACAGTGTGGGGGTTTGTCCAATTTCTCCATTTAACATATGTTTATCAGCATATGAGACAAACATTTAGAAAATGAATACCCACTCCTGCCATTTTACAGTGTTTTTGCACCGTGACACCTCTGATTAGATCAGTAAGCATATAGAAAGAGTTTGTTCTTGATTTCCTTTTAGGTCCTCGATTTAGGTTTGTAGTGTAATGTAAGTCAAGATCCTGAGATGACTATGGCCAAAATGTGATTCTCTTATCAGTGGGCTATTTTCCTGTGGATCCTGAGGAATGCTTTAGATCACTGGGCTTATCAGGCATCCACCAATGGTGCCGTTTTAGGCTGCTTGTAAGAGCTGTAGTTGTTTTTTGATCTAAAATGCTCTGATAATTGAAGTTCAAGATGCAAGACGAATTTCCAGGTCTTTATAAACAGTCTCACAGCACAATACATATTATAACCTGGCAGCTTTTTTTCAATGCATTTGATTATTTAAAAAAAAATATTAATTTGTCAACAATGCTGTGATATGAAATGCTCCTTTCTGGACAAACTTGCCAAGTGGTGATTAGAACCAGACATCTAAGCTTACTCACAGATAGTACATTTCTGTAAATTGTTATGAATATACTGTCTGATGCTTTAGATATTGTTTTATCATACACTATAATGACATAAGTATGGGGACACCTACAGGAGCCTTTATGGCATCACATTTTAAATCCATGGACATTAATATGGAGTTGGTCTTTCTTTTGCAGTTAAAACAGCTTTCTACAACATTTTGGAGTGTGTCTGTGGGGATTTGTTCAGAAGAGCATTTGTGAGGTGGAACACTGATGTTGGATGAGAGGGCCTGACTCACAATTTCAGTTTTAGTTCATCCTCAAGGTGTTTGATGGGGGTGAGGTCAGGGCTCTGTGCAGGCCTGTCATGTCAAGCTCTTCCACACCAAACTCACCCAACCAGCCTTTATGATAGTTCCCCGAAATGTTCCCACAAAGTTGGAAGCATACAATTGTCCTAAATGTCTTGGTTTGCTAGGGTATTAAGATTTTTTTTCAAACACTAGGTCCTAAACCAATCCCTGAAAAACGACCTCACAGCATTATCCCTTCTGCACCAAACTGTAGACAGCTAATGTTTTCCTGGCATTCGTCCATCAGGCTGCCAAGTAGCATGATTTCTTCACCACGTAGAATATCTAGGAGGGGAGAAATTTTACAAACCGCCTTGTTGCAACAGTGGCATCGTATTACAGTCTGCTCTTTAGAACGACCCAGTCTTTCAGAAATGTGAAAAGGCGGACTGCATGTCTAGGTGCTTGATTTTATACATTTGCGCCAATGGACTGAATGACGCATCTGAATTGAACCATTAAGAGGTGTATCCCAATCCTTTCGTCCATATAATATAGTTTTTTTAAATTAAGTTCTGTCATTTAACAATGGCGTGACGTACGGTATGGTACCCAATAAAAACAAAAAAAAAATGTTTCACTCATTGCTTTGAACTGGATATACAAAGTCTATATTTGTGTTGTAGACATTTCAACAACTGGCTGTCATCACTGCCACTGTAAAGAAATATGTTTCTCCACAATGCACTCTTTAGTATTAAACCACTCTGAAAAACTTAGTTTACATCTGAAGAATTGCATTTACAGGACATGCACGTGTATATGCAAAAAACATATACAGGGAGGATCACTATTACAAGAAGCCTTGCTCAAGGACTTAGCAGTGGTAAGATATTCCATTGACTACAGGCTCACAAACATCCTTCGAGCTAATGGATCAGACATTTAAACTAAAATATCACTGCCCGATCACAGTAACCCAAGAACTAAACAACACACAGTTCTCCACCGGTGCGCTCCATAGAAAACTGTTTTACCTTTGAAGTCATCTACCTCACTATATTTAAATCATTCAGTTTTATTACTGCCTCCACTATATCTATATATTTATCTATCTATCTATCTATCTATCTATCTATCTATCTATCTATCTATCTATCTATCTATCAGTAAACATGCCTTTGTAATATATATATATATTCTGTGCGCATGCGCGAAAGTGCGTGCAGCCTTTGCAGTAGCTCCCATTTGCGTGTTCGTGTAGTCACTTTATATTTTATTATTCTATTGTATCATAAGACTTTATATATGTGTACATATAACAAATGTATTTTATATTGTAAATTATTTTATATTGTATAATTATTATAGTGTTTATTCTTCTACACAACCGGCTGCTACTGTAATAACTGCAATTTCCCCCTGGGATTAATAAAGTATTTCTGATTCTGATTCTGAAATATTAAAAATACATGTTTACTGATGGAATAAAAAAAACTACCAGCTTTGTTCTTTAAGCTGCATTTGTCAAAACCCTGATTTACCAGCTGGAAAGCTATACTTAAACCCAGAACAGGTTCTTGAAGCACAGCAAAAACCTACAGCTGTCATTAGGTTTATGCAGGTCATAACCTCAAACCCCAAACAGAAAGTTCTGGGTAATAATCCAAAAGCCCCTAAAGATTCAAGAAAGAAAAATGCTTCATGATAAGTAATTTAATCCAATAAAGAGTTACAAGGAATGTAATCTAAGACTATATGACTTTGGCATAGTGCCAGACAGAGTGGTTTGAGTACTTCTACAAATAGCTGATCTCCTGGGATTCCGGAGCAGAACAGTCTCTAGAGTTTACACAGAATTGTGCAATGAAGAACTTTCAGAACGCTCAATGGAAAATGGTTAGGATTGGTTAAGCCTGCAGTCATTTAAATAAGCACTTTTTACAACACATAGAAAAACATCTCTGAAATCACACCATGAAGGGGTTGGGCTACAACAACTGAAGACACTATGGGTTCCATAAAGTGCTTAATTTATAAAACATCAGGTAATGGAACACGAAAGGTGGGGTGATCCAGGAAGTGGCAGTGAGGGAAAAGGTCCTGGAACACACAGACACAACAGTGCTTCAAGTGTCCATCTAACATAGTAGAATTCTATACAATAAAATAATCCTAGCTTTAATGAATGCAGTAAGGAGCTGCAACCATAAAATCTGTGAGATGCCACTGGATAAATAGCTTTTGGTGTCTAACAAAAAAAAGAGGTGCTGTATCCACATAAATAAGTTCTGGAACACAGGTACCTGAAATATGAGAGGTGCCGGATCTTGTTCCGGCAAGATCCAGCACAAATTAAGCACTGGTTCCATACCTGCAGCAGACACAGGCTCAGCAAAACCAGAGAGCTGAAAATGGTCTGATGAATCTGAATTTCGGCTGCAACATTCAAATGGTCAGAGTTATTGGAATAAACAGCATGAATCCATAAACCTAACATGCCACGTGTCAGCAGTTCAAGCTGCTGATAGTGATATAATGGTACAAGCTGGCCAAATACCAATTAAGCATTATTTGAATACCATATCCTGCTGTTCCTATTGACCATGTGCCTCTCTTTATAGCCACAATTGATCAATCTTCTAATGGCTACTTCCAGGATGATAATGTGCCTCGTCTCAAAGCTTAAATCATCACAAACTGATCCCATGAACATAAGTTCAGTGTACTTTAATGACCTCCCTGGTTACTGGATCTGAATCTAATAGTACATGTTTGAGATGTGGTACAGCAGGAGAGCCATGAATGTGTGTGCAGCTGACAAATCTGTAGCAATTATGTAAAGCAACCATGTCAACATGAACCAGAATCTCTTAAGTAATGTTCCGGGCTCCTTGTTAAATCAGTGCCACAGAGAGTTAGAGAACAAAGTGGGGTCCTACGCAGCATAAGAACAGTGTTCCTAATTGCTGGTACACATCCAGTGAACTTACTGAGCCGAAGCAACCTAAGTGGGTTTTCGGAAAACATCTTAGGACAAAGATGATTCTCAAATGCTAAAGCAAGCATACTCTCTGCCGAGCACTCTCTCTACCAATAAAGTTGATCTTAACACTAAGAAGCTGTTGAGCCCTGTGTAATATACATTTATTAAGCACTGTATTGAGTACAACTATAAACACGCATTGTTCAGTTCATCAGATCTGCTTACATATAGGCCCATCTGTTGCAACACACACTAACATGCCATCACCACAAAATATGGTATGCGATATAGTATGAATGGTGCTTAAAGGAAAAGTCTACAGATTTTTCTAAATTGCTGCATAATTAAATGCTTAACATGACAACAAAATCATTCAGAGTGGTTTGGTGTGAAAAGTTGTGTGAAAAATTGTTCATAGTGGTGGTAACAGGAACCAGCTCTAAAAGCTACCTTACAGAAGGTTAATACAAGAAATAGCTATGAATACTAAGCCGGATGTTTGATACAGTGTTGTACAGTAATTTTGTGACCTAAAGAATGTTTAAATACATTCATGGTGATTGTGTGTGTGTGTGTGTGTGTGTGTGTGGAGGGGGGTACTAAAAGGGTGTTGTAAGGTCATATTTTTTCAGATGTAATACTATTATACTATTATTAACGTTACATTAAAATCCAAAAGGCACTGGTGGTTTTGGATAGTAAACAAAATGGTTATGTGTTGTAGACATGGTGACCACTAGTTTTCATCACCAGGCACGGTAAAAAAAAAAAGAAGTCAATAATTTAAATGAACCATTTCACATTAGACCTCTCTGAATTACTTTATTTACATCTCATCCACTGAATTATACAGAACTTTTGATAAATCGGCGAAATTCCCCTTTTAATACGTCCAGTGACATTTACTAACAGGGTATAAAACCACCTGCAATTCCTCTATCTGTCCACCAGATGGCACAAGTTCCAGCGTGCACACAAGTGACGACTGAACAATCAGCCTCGCTCTCTGTAGAAAACCATCAATAAGCTACAGGTTTTAAAGCATTTGGTTAGGTAGACTTTTCTCAGGTATTTATCTGGATTTCAAATAGAAGAATGTCTTCAGAGTAGCTTGTAAGAGTCTGGCAGGCTGTAGCTTCTGTATGCTGCTGCAGAATTCACCTCCTTCCTCTATGACTACACAGACGTCGAAGAAGCCTTGACTTGGGGGTCCCATGTGTTCATCCTGTGGTCGGGCTTTTACACCGTTTGGGCCCTGAAACACACCCTCCCTCCTCCCTCCTCTCGCAGATGGCTCGTCAGTCTAAGCTCCGCCTCGACCCTTTTGTCTTCGGGTGATCTGTATGTAGCTCGACCGGGAGAGATGGCATTTTCGGGAGGGGGGGGGGTCATGGAGTTCAGCTCCCTCTTTTTAAGGGGGGGTGTTGAGGTGGGGGGCGCTTCCACGAGGCAGAAGTTGGCTTCCTATTCGCCAGCTTCTTGTTCGAATTTGTCCGTTCCACCTTAAATGGTGCAGAATGTAACCATTTAAGGTGGAACGGGAAAATTTGAACATGAATCTGACTCCAGCCTTTGTGGAGCTGCAACTTTAACATGATCCTTTCCTCGCTCTCCTCTTCACCCCCTTCAGCGACTGAGTCGTCTCGTCAGCTGACCATGTCTTCTTCACGACCACGCTGATCATTCCTCTCACTCCGGCATGATATTCTGTCCGTCATGAAGTGGCACAGCAGAACAATGGCTGGTGTGGAACAATGTATGAGCCATAGTGTAGGCTGCATGTAGTCTGTACATGTGTGGACGGTGGGCTGGGACCTGGGGGCTTAGGCCTTAAACAACATGCAGCGATAATTAACACTGAAAAAGAAGGCAGTGAGTGTGTGTGGTAGTGGTGTGTGTGGTGGTGGTGGTGGTGTGTGTGTGTGTGTGTGGGGGGGTGTTGCAGTGGAGGAAGCACAGGATGAGGAGAGAAAGGCACAGAGAAAGGAGGGGGAGGGGAGAAAAGAGGAACTCGGAGGTGAAGAGGATGGAGGAAGTCTAGAGAGAGATCAAGACCAGCAATACATAGAACAGGAGAGAGAAAGAGATGCAAGAGCATTAAATCCATTAAATATGGAGAGAAGGTGAAAGGAGAGATTTTGCTGATAAGAACTGACAAGATGTTGCTTGCGAGGGAGGGGTGGAGGGAGAGAGGAAGAGAAGGAAAGACGGAGAGAGAGGGACTATATATGGGAGGAGTCCTGTGCCACAAGTCCTGCTATGTCTGCCTACATTCCTGTTTGCCCATGAATGCTGAAGGCAGAATGGTGATGTTCACCATGGATGTGTCCACTGGGCCTACCCACCCAGCCACCCACCAAGAAGGGTGGGAGATCGGGGCATAAAAGCGAGAGAGGAGAGGGGGTCAGCACGTAATAATCAGATGATGATGAAATCAGGTCTGATTACTGCATTTTGTTCTCAGCAGCAACCCCACAATGATCCATCAGGGCGTCTAAATGTTGTTTATATTACGATCTGCCATCCCCTTTACACTGAATCACGACAAATCAAATGAGAATACAAGCTTATCTGCGACGCTGACCAATAATGAAAAGTAGAATCGCCAAGTTGTCCAGCCTTTCTCCTCTTGCATACATTAGTACAGGTCTGGAGGACCTCGGCACCGCAGTGCACAGCTGACGAGTTCATCCGCACGTACAGTGGAAAGTAGTTCCGCGCGGGTATAATGTGGGAGCAACGCAGGTGAAGTGGGTTCAAATTCCTTATTGGAAAACTGCGGCGCGTCCACGGTCTGTTAGTACGCTAATAAAACCACTTTCGTCCTTTTCACGTTTCTAAACGACGCTGCACTCCACAATGCCTTCAAATGGAGGGATGATGTGTTCTTCTTACGCACCTTAGACGAGACCATAGCAAAGGAATTACGTCCAATATCGGGCGCAAACACGAGTGGACTCCATAACATTCCCGCTCCTCTTTGTCAGACACGTAGTTTGGGTGTTATATGCCAGTGTGTGGGACTATATAACTGACATCGAAGTTAGTTGGGGAGAGGCGGCGGAAGGTTACCACGGCTGAGGGGTGCGGCGCGGTCCCCCCCGGCACATACACACGGAGAGGAGCTCCATGCAGGCGAGAGAGTGAACCGAGTGAATATTCATCGAGGATTTAAATAGTTGTTTGAGGAATTAGTGACCAAGCATCAGTGTTGTTCGCCGTTTTAAAGGACCAGCCTGTCGCTCAGTAAGTTTTAATAGAGGAGCAGCCCAGCTAGCCAGGTAACCTCATGAACTAACTGCTATCCCGGTTGGCAACTAACACAAATGTTCAGCGACAGCCACTAGCCAACCAACAACTGGAGCTGGAGGACCTTAAATGCACAAAAGAATCCTGACTTGCGAGACGGCCGGTGTCGAAAAGTGAGAGAAAAGGTGACTTTTTTTCCTTCCTGCACTCAAGTTTTCAGTTAGAAGCCAAGTCGTTTATTCACCCGTGCGAGGATCCGCTCGTTGGAGTTAATGGTCGGTTTAATGAACAAGGGAGAGGATGAAGCGCCTCGGAGTGATGTGTGAGAGAGAGAGATAGAGGGTGAGAGAGAGTGAGTTATAGACGGAGTTGTGTTCAGTGGGATGAAGTTGAGAAAACCGGAGCAACGTGACGTACACACCGGTCGTTATTTTCACTATTGAGTCGTACCGTTACGGTGTTGTGTGTGAAAATAGCGCCGTTTAAACGAGCGGCCGGGCGTGACGTCACGCGTCTGTCCAGGCAATTGACAATTTGGCAGGGTCGCTCGTTTCAAACAGGGGTCGCCAGTGCTGGTTTCCGTTACTGATACTAGGCTGGACTAACTTGTTGTCTAGCTCAGAACGGTTTAGATAAACCACACTCGTGCAAACCTTTCCGATTTACTATGACAGAGCACGCAAAGGACCCCCAGAAACGACTTTTCACCTCGAATGAACGACTTGAATAAACTACTTTTTTAAATTTCTCTTCATTTTCATATTAAATCTAATTGCTCGTACGGACGCGGTGTGTTGAGGTTTAACGGTGCTCAGCCCGGCCTCTGAGTGAGACGGTGCAGTTTGGAAGCTGACCCGTGACAATGAGGAGCTTCTCCAGAACAGCGACACACTTGAGAACATTGTTCTAGATGTAGTTGTTCTTCACTGTCTTTGTTCTGAGCTGCTGGTGGTGATGAAGGACTTTATCATAAACTGAAAAGTAAGGTCAGCTGTTTGGTACCGTTAGTTTACTGGTATGGTTTAAAGGCGGAACGTCAACGTGTTAGCCCCCCGGTAGACAAAGGCCTGCTTATTGTGAAACGTCGCGACCACCGCGTTGCCTTTATCTGCTCTACAACGGACGGAAGGGCCTAGTGGCCATTCAGGATCCCATTAAAAACTTTTTTGACCCTTATATTAACCACTGAACTGAAAGTACAACAGATTTTTGCGGTTGGTTTCTTTTATTCTTAAACGAAATTGAGTGAATACAAACGCGCCGTACTGCTGGTGTTCATTTGCAGGACTCTAAAGGAATAGTTCACCGAATAATCAAATCTACACAAGCGTCCCCTAACTCCAAACCTTCACACCAGCCAAGGAATGTTTGGTGTCCAGGTAGTCTTTGATAGAAGTTTGTATCACCCTGAATGATTTCAGACTTGCTGGCTTTAGTAGCTCCAGCTCGAACCTGAAGAGACAAACTTCAAGCATCAAACACGTTTTGGGCGATGGACTGTGTTTGGGGTCATTCCAGGGTTAGTGGTCTGTGTGCATTTTAAAGTGTTTTAGTAAAGCATTTCTGAGATGAAGAGAAGTTTTGGAATGATCTTCTATTTTTTTCTTTTTTTTTTTTTAAAGGTACTGATGATAGAGGTTGGTTGTTCATTTGGAGTATACAGCACAGTTCCGTTCCTAATAGCAGATTAAAGTTTGTATAGTAAATTGCAGGTATAGAGTTACTCTCGCAGTCTGTAGTTGTGGAGATGTAGAAGTGAACGTTCCAGGCATGTTTCTAACTTATGAGAGTAACAGGTCTTCTGTTCTAAGCCTTGTGTAAAGGTGTTTTCCATTCTTTCAGTAAAGGTGGCATCATCCAAACTAGGGCTCTCCATCTCTGGAGTTCAGAGCAGCTTGGTTACTTTACTGCTCCAACCCATCATTTGACTTACTGGATGGTTACTAAAGATTTAGTAGGTGTGTTTGAGCAGGGACGTCACTGAACTGTGCTGGACTACAAACATGGACACTTTTCATGCAAACTTTTATAAAAAAAAAAAATTCTCATGATGTTGATTCTGTTTCTCAGCCATGCCTTCAGTGATGGAACGCTCAGGGTCAGGGGTTTTGTCCCGCAGCCGAGCCAAAACAGCCACCAACGGCAACAGCCAGCATTCAGAGGAGGAAAGCAGTGACGAAGAACACTCACATGGTATGTCTGTCTGTCTGCCTGCCTATCAATCCGTGGGTCTGTCTGTTTATCTATCTATTTGTCTGTCTATGTATCTTTCTGTCTGTCTGTCTATACCAGTCATTTCCGAATCTGGTTCAGAAGTCCTTGCATATTTTAGTGTCCTCACAGCTAATTAACAGGCCCTTCCTAAGTTGATGTGTGTGTGTGTGTGTGTGTGTGTGTGTGTGTGTGTGTGTGTCTGGGCAGAAAAAAACAGTAACATTTTTCCACATTAACTCACAATGTCTCACATCCCACCCACCACTGAATGTGAAAGTTTCAGTCAGTGTTGTTTTCTCCACTTGTGCATGTGCACTAGTGTCTTTGTACTGCATGTATACATAAATATATGCTGTCTCTGTAATTATTTCTTTGTAATGAGTTTGTAATGTCCTGTTTCTATAGGACTGTTGCACCAAAATTAATAGAGGAGTTCACAGAGTTTATCATTTCATCATAATTCAGTTGTTAAGACATACGCAGACTTTTTAAAGTGTTTTGATGTGTGCTCTGTTTTAGAGAATCGTTTGTGATCTTGTCAATGCAGATAAAGCCATTTTGCTTACTATGTATCTTGATGTGTAAGTTTTACATGGAGGCTGAGGCTAAAGTAGCGGTGAATATGAAAATGAAATTATCTGGGAAATGTACTTTTTCATAATGAATAGATTGAAAAAAATCATATTTTAGGACAAACACCCATTTTAGGGCTACATTTATAACTGTTTGGTGTGAGGGAGCTTTTAGAGGCATTTAATCCTTCATTTAATATCTGGTTCCCATCACACACCACAGTGAAATACTGTGACAGAACAAGTTTTTCCAGAATGGAGCATTTCATATGAAACCACTGTCAAATACTTTATTCACATCTCAACAACTACAGAATGCAGAAGTCATGAAAAATCTGTGGAATTTCCCTTTAACCTGTGGGGATGCAGGGTACAACTGCACTGCACACTAATACATACATACTTTCTCTCTACGTCTCTTTTAACTTTGTTCTTCAATAGCAAACTACTTTTCCACATCTCCACGTTTTCCTGTCTTTCTGTACCGTGATGCACATTTACAGCCATACTGCCCCCAAGGCTTGTACTTATCTTTGTATAACATGACTCCCTCCTCTATCTCCTCCTCCCACTTCTCTCCCACTGCCCTCTGTATGACTGTGGAACTCCTCCTTACAGTGTTCTTACATCTCCATCTCTCTCTCTCCAACAGACAGCATGATCCGTGTTGGCTCAGACTACCAGGCACAAATCCCGGAGTACAAACCAGGTAAATCTGTGTGTTTCTGAGCCAGATCTGTGCTGAATGCCTGTGTCCGGTCTGAGCAGGGAACACACTACAATGTGCAGAACAGAGGTACCTGTGGGTATCTGTGCCTTAAGATACCTGGTTTCCAGTTCTGGTCCTAGACTATCTTCAGTCCAATTGGACTTTTTTCTCAACTAATCAGCTAATTAACACCCCTTTACTGAATTGGCATATATGTTTTAAAAGCAGAAACAACTAAATTAATGTGTAGGGTTGGAATAAGCCAGGTCAAGAATTAGAAAACATGTGTTTAAATTGATTTGTTTACACGTAGCATTTATATTTTTACGATCAGAGTACCTTCAAGTGACCAAAAGACTACATTTAATAAGACATTTAGATAAAAACCTTTTAGCCGTATGGGTTGATCATTTAAAATAAGTGCAGACATGCGAAAACCTTCTGCTGTGCTCTAATGAGGAGGGGGAGAGTTTTCAGTCTGCTAAACGTGTGAGCCACAAGCCTGATCCATGCTCACAATGTGTGGTCTTAAGTGAAGCACTTCAATCAAACATGGCTAATTAAAGTACTTTTTTAAAGAAAACTTTTTGGATCAGTGTTGCCAGGTACTCACAGTGTCTGTATTGATAAAGAAAACATGCCATTATGCCTGACCAAAGCAAGTTAACGCTGCTGCTTCTGCTGATGATATTAATATTATTATTCAATATTTTATTTTATATAATAATAATAATAATATTAGTGGGTTAATGCCACTGACATTTTTATATGTGATGTTGTGCAGACCTTTTCTTTACATTACACTTCAAACACTACATTACACTTTACATTACACTTCCGTTTATACACTTCAAAGCATGTAGGTACCTCACGCTGTGCATAAGTTTAGGCACCCCTTGCTCAGATCACAGTATAAGGGCACATCCTCTGCCAATAACAAACAGCACATTTTAATGCATGTACTGTTTATTTGCTACATTTAAAATATTTAATAGTAAAAACAAAACAATGTGGACTGTTAGTTATAGATGACTTAACTTTATTCACTCTGAAATTCGTTCAATCTGTGGAATTGAAGTAAATGGTTAAAAGTACTGATTTTACCATTAAAAAAAAACAAACAGAAGGTTGTGAATGGTTTGAATGGTAATAATCAGTTGGTGTTGAAGCTTCTTAAATGAAGATAAGATGATTCACCACACTGGAAGCCCAAATCGAATGTGTCTAATTTAGATGTTTACTGCAACGTCTCTGTTTGCCTGAAGCACTTGCTGTGTTTCAGATTGTGCTAAATGTTGGTCTGTTTGGCACCGTGCATGTGTGTGTAGCCACATCACTGAAAAAAAACAGGTGCATGCGTGTATGTCGGTAGGTATGAGAGAGAAAATAACTGTGGTGTTTTCCGCATTGACAGACTGCGAGTCTCGCTACAGTGACAAAGACCAGAGAAGTATGCTCGTGTGGTCGCCCAACAGCCAGGTGTCTGATGCCATGTGTAAGTAAAGTCTGTCACACTCTCTGAAAAAAATGAATTAAATGTTATGAGACTGTCAAACTGTTCGTGCTTCAGGCAGAGAAATACACTTTAGCAGCAGTTTTTAAAGCCACTATAAACTCTTTCTAAACAACATCCAGATCTGCCAGTTTAGTGTTTTGTCCCTCTTCAGGAAATATTCTAATACAAAAAATCTAATCTCAGAAAACTGGCTTTCATATATATATATATATATATATATATATATATATATATATATATATATATATCTGCATAATACTTTGAGAATTTATACAAACGGTAAGTCAGAGGCCACACTTAATGTATTATTAAGCGATTAAATTCATGTTTGTTTTTTAGTTTAAGGAAAAAAGCAGGACACATCACGACATACTCCATTTTTATCTCCTCACAATAAGTTTCTCCATTATTTAGCAGCTGTCCTTTTAGGTTGTGTATAAATATCATGATGAATGGACCAATAGAAATGCTCTAAAATAGCATTAAAAATCGGTTCAGAACGTTTGTTCTTGCCTTCTTCAGTAAAGTTACTGTTATTTTATTAAATTTTTTTTACATGTGATTTTCTGGAACAGTAACCACACATTTTATTGTTCCAGTTTTCAACATTAAGCTTTAACGTTATCTAATCTTTGCTTTTATTGCAGCTTCTATTCCTTTCAGTAAACTTATTTTCAAAGTTTTCCAGAGATATCTGAGATGTTCTTCCACACCTCAGAAGTTCAGTCTTAGATGTTGGTTGTGCAATATGGCTCTCTGGACTCCAATGTGTCCAATCCATCAGGCATTTTTTGTTTGCTTTTTTTTTTTTCAGCTTCTTGATAGCCACCCATAATTTCTGACCATAGCATTGTTATCTCCCCAGAAATATGTTGTGGAAAATGATCAACTTGATATAATCTCTGACAGTATCTACTGAGCATAATAATCTCTGTTCAGTGGTTTACATAGACCCAGCTTACCAGGTTTGATTAAGATCTCTTTGTAATGAAATACTCAAGAAACCAGATTATTAACTTGTATGATATAACTTATCATGATGACAATATCGCCATATTGACAACCACTAATTTGGAGTAACACGTTTTAGATCAAAGTTTATTAAATATTGTTGGGAATGCACCTCATTTCTACTGATGTTTTGGGGCCATCTTGCAGTTAGCAGTCTCACACAGTGTTCCTGAATGGTGTCCTCACATGTAACGATAGTACACTGTGCATGTGTAAACGCAGAGCAGATGGTTGGCCTAACAGGAGTTGAAACCCAGCACAGCTTGTTCTTATGAATTCATGGCAACTAATTTTTTCTCACATGTCAAAAGTTCTTTGCATGGCTTATTAGTGTTGGTTGATCTAATAAGTTTATTTTTTTTTAATTAAGTTTATTTTAATGAATTTAGCAGTTAAACATGATTATTCTCTTCACTCAGTGGATGAATACATCTTGATGGCCAAAGAGAAGCATGGCTACAATATGGAACAGGTAGAGTATACAGTCTGAATGGATTTGTTATGCGGCTGCAGTAACAGTGAGGCTTCATATTAAAATATACTAAAGTGGCCACAAATGGAGAGCTATTTTTTCCCTATGCTCAATTTAGTCTCTTGGAATGCTGCTGTGGCACAAGCACGACGTGGAGAAGTCACTAGCTGACCTGGCCAACTTTACACCTTTCCCAGATGAGTGGACGGTGGAGGACAAGGTACTGTTTGAACAGGCCTTCAGCTTCCATGGCAAGAGCTTCCACCGCATCCAACAGATGGTAAGAGCGAAAGGGTGAATGCATTACAGTGAAGGGGTGAGAGATGTACTGCACTTCTCTTTGCAGGACAGACTTTCAGATGGTTGTGATTCCACACTGTGCACAGAAAAAGATTCTCATTGTGTGTGTTGATGGCATTTTCTTGTTCTTTATCAGCTACCAGACAAGTTAATCTCCAGCTTGGTGAAGTATTATTACTCCTGGAAGAAGACCAGGACTCGCACCAGCGTCATGGACCGGCAGGCCCGCAAACTCGTCAGCAAGAGAGAGAAGGAGGACAGGTGAGTGGGGTGAAAGAGAGAGAGAGATGAAGAGTCTTTACAAATGTCACATAATAAAATGCAATTTGTTCCTATCAGCAATGATGAGATTGAGGAGGGAGACCCAGGCAGTGACAGTGACTTTGAGATCGACACAAAGAAAGAGGTGAGGGGTGAACTCTGCAAAGGCTATTCTACATTAAATGCACAATTACTGACAGTTGACTGAATTTAGGATATGTGGGGGAGATATTGTGAAATTCAGCGTGCAGCAAGAAATGGTATACTAAAAATGGGGGCAGTCGTGGGCTGGAGGTTAGGGAACCAGCCTTGTGACCGGAAGGTCGCCGGTTCGATCCCATGAACCAACAGGACATGACTGAAGTGCCCTTGAGCAAACCCCTTAACCCCTGACTGCTCCCCGGGTGCTGTGGTAGGGCTGCCCATCGCTCCGGGCAAGTGTGCTCACTGCCCCCTAGTGTGTCTGTTCACTTGTGTGTGTATGAGTGTTTCACTGCATGGATGGGTTAAATGCGGAAATCTTGAATTTCTCTCTGGGATCAATAAAGTAAATTCTAAATTAAAAAATTAAATTAAAATTTAAATGAGCAGGAAAATGGTCTGTAGAGGATGTGCTAGCTTACTTGTTTAACTTGGAATATATGCAATAGATAACAATAATGATGGACAATATATTGAACTGCATTGTGCTGAATAAAATGTGTGTAAAAAACATTGTGAAGATCTAATGTGGTAGGAGCAGTAAACGCCTCAATAGCAGTAGTTTATCTTTGATCATGTCAGGTAAACAGTCAGCCTAGCCTCAGTAAAACATATATATTTAAAAAAGAGAAGAAGTGGAACTAGTGCTTTTGAGAATACATATTTAGTTCTCGTTGCTGCTGTTTGAGTGGTTGTACTTTCTCAGACGTATTCGCTAGTGCATGCCCAGTTTGGTTGTTACTGACAAATTTTCAGAGCTGTCCCTTTAAAAGCACAGGTGTAGATGAGCTACGGTGTAGCAGGTCGTGATGTTAAGAGAGGATTTCTGCAGTGTTTTAAAGTGACCACATGTTCTCGTGTTCAGACCAAGCAGTCCTCTGGGGCTGGAGGTGGCAGTGACAGGGGTGCTGGGAGGTCAGGCCCAACACGCAAGGAGAACCAGGGTTCTCAATACCGGCATCACCCACTAAGGGCACGCCGCAGACCCCCTAAAGGCATGCACCTGGAACAGGACGACATCATCGCTGTCTCAGCCTCCACAGAGTCGGGGGCTATATCCAACCGTCAGCTGGACACTCAGCTAGTGTCTCTGAAGAGACAGGTAGGGCATAAAAGGGAACATAGGCAAGTAGATTGATCACCTTTTATGTAATTAAATCAGATCTGTTCTATAAATATATACTTCTCATTATAGACTAATTCATATAACAGTATTAAGTATAATGCACTACGGTTAGTCAGACCGTAAACTGTAACCATTCTTGTGCAGGTTCAAAGCATCAAGCAAGCAAACAGCGTTCTCAAGCACAGCTTGGTAGATGGCATTGATTCCATGAGACCAAGTGAGGTACATTTACAGAGTGTGTGTGTTGGTGGTGTTGTTATTGGAAACAATGAACCCATTTTTTAATACAATGATCCACAACAGGGCTATTACTTAAATGATCTTAGTTTTATAAATCTGCAAAGACTTGCTTCATAAGTCACATCTATGTTACCTTTATAGCTTCCTCATTGTGTTTATCAGGAAATAATGGAAATTTTTAAAGTACCTCTTGAAGTTATCGATTAATTCCATAATATGGATGAACATTTTAGCTTTTTTCGAGTTGTACTGAGATTTTATATATATATATATTATTTTTTGACCATACATGTACATTCTCTCTCAGCCCACCCCTAAGATTAACTCTCGCTGGACCACAGAGGAGCAGCTCCTGGCTGTACAGGGTAAGAGAGATTGTTGCTTGTTTTGTATTCTTCTATACAAGTAAAGATTAATAGGTTTGTATACCAATACTGGGCAGTCAGGAATTTTCAGCAGGCTAAGAATGTGATGTAATCACTTACTGCATAGATTGAATGAATTTGGTAGAACACCAGTGAATACTGTGCATGTGCAGTTCTAAAAGATTATTTAAAATAATAATTATAGGTAGTTTAATGCATTTGTTTCTCCATTTCTTTAGCCATCCGGCGCTACGGTAAAGACTTTGCGGCCATTGCTGATGTGATCGGGAACAAAACAGTGGGTCAGGTGAGCTCGTTCTTTGTCAGCTACCGACGACGCTTCAACCTGGAGGAAGTGCTACGAGAGTGGCAGGCGGAACAGGACGTGCTCCGGGGAAGTAGCGATGCCATGAAGGATCTGAATGGGATGACTGGAGTGGAAGATGATGAGGTGAGTGGATGCAAAAGTCCACTGGCCAGGTTTTCTTGGGCTCAGGATACAGGGCCAAGAAAAGCTTTTGAGTTTTAGACTTTTCCAGATGTGTAACTCGTGCCTGCCTATTCTGTATTTTCCCTTCAGACAAAGATGGATGGGATCTCACCTCCAGACTCAGGCAGTCCTTCTCCCTCTGAAGCAGCCAGTAACCCCAACTCCAACCAGTCCTCTCCTCCTCTGACTCAGCCCCCACCTCTACTGCGTCCTACTCCCCCGTCTGCGCCCCCAAGCCTGCTACGACAGCCTCCTCCCCTCCAGACGCGGCCACTGCAGAACCGTACTCCGCACAACCATCCCCCACCTCCACTTATTAGACCTGCAATGGCATCATCCCTCCACCAGGGTGGGCTGAGGAACTCTCCTGGAGCATCAGGTGGCCAGCTGCCTCCTTCTCTGGTGGGCCTGAAGGTGGAGCCACCGCACTAGCACTGATCAACATCAATTGAAGTTGTCCTCTTGCAGTGATCTGGGACCAGTGTTGAATATTAGGACGTTGTCGATGGGAACTGATTTTAGACCACTGTGACAGGCCAACTTCTACAAAGCGCTCTCAATGATGGTGAGATGTTCAGTAGTGGCAAGAGGGGTTGAATATAGACATGCATTCCTATAGTTGTTCAGGCAGATCGGATGAGTCAGGGATGGTGACAACCATACAGACAGCATGAGTCAGCAGTGCTGCTTGAACAACCCGGTAAGAATCCAGTCTCCCTCCCCTACAGCAGCACCGAGAGTTCCCATCAAACATCAATACACACAACCAGGTACCCGCCTCACTCATCTACCACAGCAAAAAAACAAAACCTCAGTCTCAACATGCCAAAACAGACCACCAACCCAGCAGCCCTCAGGTTGTAAGAATATACCTCATACAGTGCCCACTCGCCACCCCCGCCACAGTAACCATCAGCAGATCTACAGCCACAGCAGTGAGTTCTGACCAACAACAGGAAGAGACATTGATACTTGAACCAAAAAAAAAAAAAAGAGACCCAACCCATCAGAACTTATACACTGGATCGTCATGGTAATTAAACGCCTTGACAATTGAATAGCAGGTTCCACCAACCCCCATTTCCATGGCAACAGCAGAACATCTCAAGCCGTGCAACACTAAGGACGCCACATTGTTCAGGAGCGAATCGGGTGTACGGAAACTTGGAGCGTGCGTCCTCACACTTCCGTTAAAGAGCCATGTACTACTAGAATCCAACTGAGTGAAGCCTTTTCTTCTGTTTCTCTAACTAGCTCCCTAAGATTATTGGTAGGTAGTGAAATTATGTAGAACTAGTTAATACCGAAGCACTAAATGACCCAAATACTTGACTTTTGTTACGTAAACTCTGAAATACACTGATTTCTGAATGGACTGTCTTGCTCTTGAAGGCACAGATGGAAGACGTTGTAACACTAAAGCTGATAGCTTGTGTCAGTGGAGTTCTCCCCCCACGAAACCTTGTACGTGAGAAATGTTTACATGTGAACTTGGATTTACTTGTATGTGTGTGTTTTTGTTTTGTGTGTTTTTTTGATTCATTGTTTTTGGAATCCTTTTTTTTTTAGAATAAAGTGAAATGACCAAAGTCGATTTGTTTATTTTAACTCAAACCCAGGCATGAAATCGAGCGGAAACGGTTGTTCCTTGTTGCGTCAACTCCTACGCAACCATCTTGTTTTAATATCATTTGTGTTTTATTACTATCATTGATCATAGTCATCTCTTTGCACAAAAAAAGAAAACAACAAAAAATATACATTTGGAGTTCTTAATCCCTCTTCTCACTCCCTGACAACTTTTGAGTTCTGACAGAGGAAAATAGTAAAATTACAGCAATGGAAAATTCTGAAATAAAAATAATCAACCCTGAAGAAAAATAATAGATAATAATTATAATAATAATAATAATAATGACAATTGGATCCCCAGCACCTTAGACAATGATCATCTCATAGAACTGCAAATAATGTGAGAAAAGGGAAACAAAAAGAACAAAAATCATTATTTTCCAAAAAGATATAAAACACAGACGTGCACAGGTGTCCCCAAACCGCTGACAGACTTGGAAGAGACTCCATTAGCCCCCCACTTACTCCTCGTTCAATAGTAATGGAGTGTTTACTCCATGCCAGTTCGAGGACGCATGCAAAAAAAAAAAAAATGTACAGCTCAGTGGAAAAAACATACAGCTCGTTTTAGCACTCTCACACATATACAGTCACCTGTTCTCACACATGTACTAATGCCTGACTTTATGTTTTAGCAAAAATAAAAACTAATCATTAACAAAAATGACAGAAAAAACATGGGAAAACAAGAACTCATTTAAAGTGAGCAGTAGTAAGGCCACCTGCTCATGCTGCTCCGGCCGCGCCGCTACTTATCGATACAATCGTACGATGGTCAAGACAGAACGCCCAAAGCAACCTTTTGGTTAAACATACACTTCACTCGCTCTCGTATCATACACACACACTCGGTTCGCTCTCGTTTCGACAAATGTACATCAACACAGGTTGATTAAAAGGATAATGCTCAGAGTGACGTTTGGGCTCATTTCTTTTGCTGCCAAACCAGCGAGTGGGTTCAGGCAGGGAGTGCTTGGTTTTAGAAGGAGACGGGTGCAAATCCAGACCAAACAGACAATGTGACATCAGTTCTTTTCTTAATGAAATGAAGGAGCTGTTCATGAAGCAGCAGTCCTCATGTTCAGTGACCCCACAACCCCCCCACCCCACCCCACCCCCAAACTAGTACAAGCATACTATGCAGATGGTTGTCTTTCTTTTATGAGGCGATGGAGAAAGAAGGATCTGTTGGAGTTTCGTGTTCATGTGAGACATTCACTATACCAAGGCATGAGAGAATATTTAAAAACACACAAAAAAAGAATCTCTTCTAAGAATAACATTAAACCATAAATCACTGGTAATACGACATTGAAATACAGTTAATTTCTCTTAAGAAAAGAAAAAAAAAAAGGCAACGCAATTACACCCATTCCAGTGCAGCAAGTCACAACCCAGCCAATGAAGAACTAAGTTAACCCTAACTGTAAGACACAATCCATTGAGCATTATTCAAGTGTTGGCCCTCTAGTGGGTACTCATGGGGCTAAACCCTGTAAATAGAACCAAAGGAAGAAACATTGAGTGAGTGTGTGTTTGTGTGCAAGTGGGTGGCCGCGGCCCACCCAGCAAAAGAGGAAACGTCCTGAATCGTCATAAACTCTGTCCCACTCCTAACGTTGTATGTTCTCGTGACGAGTTGAAGACTGACATGAGCTCACAAAGCTCAAAAAGAGTTCCCAACCAAGTTCCCTCTCAGAGTGGACAACAGTAGAACAACCGTGTTTATCTTTTAACCCCACCCTCCACCCGCCCACCCCCCAAAAACGTATGGACTGGAAAATAATGTGTAAAGGCTAGTGATCCTGAAACCGAACTCAACATATACAGCACTTCAGCTTTACCTCTCCTACCTCGCGCTCTTGATCCCACACGAAATCTGTAGCTCACTCGACACTGGTGTTCACTAAACCGTAATGTGACAGGTCCTTAAGATCTCTCCTTGCTCCCTCACCTGACTTGTGTTTGAGCCAAGACAGTGTTCCCCACTCACACCCCCCTGCCTTCGAAGCTTTTACGACTCCAGGCGAAATCGCCACCCCTCCCTCTATCTGATCTCAATACGCCCCGCTTCTCCGCCCTCTCACAGTTTGAGCTCGTTGGCGATTTTGGAGGCGATGTTTTTGAAGGCGATGGAGGTGCCGGAGATCCTCTTGAAGCGCACGCCATTGAGCGACAGGCGGGGCAGCTTGCACACCTCCATCTCCCACTGGACGAAGTCGTCTCTGGCCGGGTTGCCAGCCATGCACAGCAGCATGTAGCGCTCGCGCACCTCGTACTCGCAGCTGTTGGCGTCCAGAACCTTACGGATCTCCTTCATCATCTCGCCGGGCTCCATGGACGACGTGGTCTTCATGCTCCAGGTGAAGCGAAGGGAGCGCGGCTTGGCGTTGTCCTTTGCCGACGCGGGAGGGGGCGGAGTCCCGCCTCTGGGAGAGGAGGATGAGAGAGAGTCCTTGGTTTCGTCTCCGCCCCCTGAGCCTAGAGTCCCGCCCCCGACGCTTGTCTTCTCAGACTTCTCAGCGCTGCTCAGCATGGACCTGGAGAGAGGGATGGAGAGGGGGAGGGGAGATGAAATAACGCGGGGGGGAATGTTAAGCAAGACAATAAGAAAGGGACAGAGGGACAGCAAGGCAGACAAGGATGGGAAATGATGTGTAATAACAGGGATAAATAAATAATTTGGTGAAAAGGAGGAAAAGAAGGAAATAAGCAGAAAAAGGAATCGACATGGATGTCAAAAGAAAAAACAAACGTAAAGAGAAAAGTCAAGATGGATGTAGAAAGGGAAAAAGAAAGCAATGGGATGGGATGGGTGAGGAGTAAGTAGAAGTTAGACAAGAGGCAGTGAGGCGTGAGGCAGTGACAATGATTGAAAAAGAAGAAATAAAAGACAATAAACAACAAGAAAGAACAGCCTAAGATAAAGAGCAGCTATGTTTGTGTGTTTGCTCATTAAAGGAGTATTTTGGCATTCTTACCACACAACACCTGCTAACTGGCTTCTGTAACGAGTGAGGAAGATCACTGTGTGTGGTTACTGACCATAAGCTACTGATGCAGTGGTCTCGCCGGGCTGAGATCCCGTAATGAGACTAAGAGGAAGTTAAGAGTAACAGTAAGCTAACAGTAGCCTCTGGTGCTACCAGGACAGAAATTTAACAGCTAAAGTTTTCACACACAAAACAGAGACCTGAGTTTCACTCCCTAAATGTGGGTCTGTGGGGCTTCAGTGGTCCGGAAAGAATTTGTGTGCTTAGGCCTTCTGCAGAGCCTGGGTCAGCAACCCAAATGCAATGAGGAGCTATTTTATCATGTGCAACAAAAATCAGATCTTTTGAGGCACAACATTTACTGTCATTGGTGGAACGTTTTTAAACCTGGGCTGTAAACTCGTCTCAGGATGTGCTAACGTCCTCAGTACAGGCCAAGCTTTAGCTGAGCTATAGCCGCTTCTCTCAGGACCCTTTTCCACAAACGCTGAGCGAGTTCTTGTAAAAGGTCTCATAACGTTTGACCTTTAGTTGTCTATTCTTTAAATTCCCAGCGTTCTGAATCTTTCATTTCTTTGCTGTTTTGTTAACTATTAGCTGGCCGAGACTGCTGTCTGTGTGCCAGTCTTCAGGGTTAAAGGTCAGTACATCACTATTATTATTCTAGCCATTAGTATTGTTTATTGTTAAAACAAGTTTATTGTTAAAAGCTTTCATTCACTGCAAAGCAGGATTATTTCGTTTCTCCCTAAAAACCTAATTCTGCAAGGCACATCTGAGAGAATGTCTGTATTCATTGTGGACTAACTCAGTCTAAAAACAATGCCACGCTTGTGTCTGTCCGCTTGAAAAGAGGCTGGACTGTCAGTCATATGATCCAAAGACCTGTCAGGCCTCGCATTATAGCTTTAAAATAAATGACTGAAGTTTTTGGTTTTTGCTTGTTTTTCATTGGACAGCGATGAGATATATAAATAGTTAAAAGCACTGCCCCGATGACTGACGAGAGTTTGTCGATCAACCCTTGCTTGGTCTCTGAGTATTTTAGTCCACGCTGGTCTTAAATGAGGCTGTTTTGCTATTACCAGTGTGGGCTCATACCACCTTTCACAGCTCTAGTCTGTGCTTGGGTTTCAGGTGCCGGCCTCTTACTGCTGTCCTCTCCGGGTTAATCATTTGTAATTTAGTGTAATTTAGTAAATTAGTCTATGATAAACTGAAACTCATTTGCGATGTACAAAGCTAAGCTGCTACATAACAACACATGAATGGCTTTCTCTGGATGTACTGAGAAGGTTTGTGTGTTTTTTTTTTGTGAACTACAAGCTATAGTAAACACATTACATACAAATATAGGTCTATAATCACACTCTACTATGATATGAGAACAGGTAACCATTTGAAAAACATGTTTCTGAGTGCAGCTGTCCCCACACATGCATTCTTGTTTTGATATGGCTTTAGGCTCTGACCTATGACACAATAAACACAGCAGCTAGAGATGCTGATAAATGCTGGAGTATATCTTTAAGGCCCCTTCAATCTCTTTCTGGCAGTGAGCTGATTCTCAAGTCTATCACAAACAGCGAAGGCCTCCTGTTAGAATTCACCCACAGCCTCGCTGACTGAGTAAATGTGTGGGTCTCACTCAGACTCACTCAGCTGACTAATGCCTGATAGTGTGTGTGACCTTAAGCTGACAAGAGAACAGCTCAAGTAGTTTGATCCAAAGATGCATTTGTGCATCTATCTCTCCGTGAGCAGTACTGAGCATCTGTCTCTCCGTGAGCAGTACTGAGCATCTATCTCTCCGTGAGCAGTACTGAGCATCTATCTCTCCGTGAGCAGTACTGAGCATCTATCTCTCCGTGAGCAGTACTGAGCATCTATCTCTCCGTGAGCAGTACTGAGCATCTGTCTCTCCGTGAGCAGTACTGAGCATCTGTCTCTCCGTGAGCAGTACTGAGCATCTGTCTCTCCGTGAGCAGTACTGAGCATCTGTCTCTCCGTGAGCAGTACTGAGCATCTGTCTCTCCGTGAGCAGTACTGAGCATCTGTCTCTCCGTGAGCAGTACTGAGCATCTGTCTCTCCGTGAGCAGTACTGAGCATCTGTCTCTCCGTGAGCAGTACTGAGCATCTGTCTCTCCGTGAGCAGTACTGAGCATCTGTCTCTCCGTGAGCAGTACTGAGCATCTGTCTCTCCGTGAGCAGTACTGAGCATCTGTCTCTCCGTGAGCAGTACTGAGCATCTGTCTCTCTGTGAGCAGTACTGAGCATCTATCTCTCCGTGAGCAGTACTGAGCATCTATCTCTCCGTGAGCAGTACTGAGCATCTATCTCTCCGTGAGCAGTACTGAGCATCTATCTCTCCGTGAGCAGTACTGAGCATCTATCTCTCAGTGAGCAGTACTGAGCATCTATCTCTCAGTGAGCAGTACTGAGCATCTATCTCTCTGTGAGCAGTACTGAGCATCTATCTCTCAGTGAGCAGTACTGTGCAAAAGTGGTTTTCATCTGTGAACACATTATGTAACATTGGAATTAACAAAAATAACAATTAAACATAACTAGAATATCTTGCTTTTAATAAAGTTATAGATTTGTTGGTTAACAATGGACAACCGTTAAAAAACATGTGTTTGGTTCATAAGTTATTGATACATTTTATCTATTGTGTTTTATCGACAGCACACCGGATTTAATTTGACCCCCTTGGACTGGATTATTTCGTAGTTACTGACATTAACATGTCATATGTTTATTTACTGTAAAGTATACTGACAAAATAAGACATCTTGGCAAGTATTATTTCTTGAATCAAGCTATCAGCCAATAAATATAAGATATACAGTCATAATCGCACAATCTTCCAGCATAAAATATTGGATAATTTTCTTCCTATTCAGGCTATGAAACATTCAGGTTACTTAGTTATACAAAGTCTTTGATCTTGTCTTATTAATACTTACATTCCAAAAATGTATATATTACAATTGAGCAACAGCAAGAAAAATGGTGGAGAAACCTACTTTTGCATACTTTAACGGCGATACTGACACTTTTCAAACCCTGTCCATGTGCATGGTTGATGTTCATCTCTAAAGCAGGCTGAAGTTGGCCTCCTATTAACTAGCTTCTTAGATTCTGGCACCTGTAACAAGCTGTAGCATTACAAAACAAGTGGCACCTCACAACCCCAACAGCAACCTGTGAGTACCAGTCATGCTGTGTGATTTCATTAACTTTTTCATTAACTGTTGATTCAGATCATCTTAAACTGAAAGAGTTAGAACTTTAATTTACTCTGTGTTGCTGTAGAGTTAGTTAGTGTTTCATTTTTAACACCCTGTCTGCTCTTTGGGCCATGTTCTTGGCAGGAAAGGTAGTGATCTGTCCTTCATTTACTTATTTCAGTTTATTGACTTTGAGTAGTTATGTCTGTTGTCTATGTATGCTCACTTATATGTGTTGTTTCAGTTTCAGTTTTGTTGTGTTGCAGTAGAGACTGAAAGCAAGTAGCTAGTATAGTTCAAATCATAGGGGTGTAACACCACATCTGGGCATTGCAGACATCGGAGAATAATTTAAAATGCTGAATAGGTGCGTCCTGTAGCATCTTTAAGACATTAACAAAGGCCTGATTAGCCAAACCATGTACTGGATAATTATCTGAGAAGAGCTTTGGAAATGATAAAGCTAATACACTGACACACGTCAAACCAGGCTTATTTGTATCTACTCTAATGTTAGTCTAATATCAAACAGATATATGATTATTAATGAATAGCTTGAAAATGTTTTCCAGACTTATGCACAGTACTGCATTTCTCCTTCTTTGTCTCTTTCTCCTGCTGCTGAGGCGACAGTTACGTTTCAAATATCACTCACAAACCACAAAGCAGTGGACACTTTGTGAACGGGCGCGGAGAAAGTTTGATACAGATGTAAATACTACTGGGATCAAATCTGAGTGAACTCTCTTGACCCTCCTTACTTTCCTAACACAGGCTGCAGCTGCGCCTACAAATTAGTAGGAGGCCGGACCTCTACAAGGCACGTAGGGAATTAAAACACTTAGTTTTCTGTGTATGTGTATCCAGAGAGAAACAGAGAGAGCAAGAGAGAGGGAAAGACAATCAGGGATCCAATCTGGTCCAATCAGAGACCAATCTGATTGAAGACACAATTGGTCAACAAATGAGGACATTAACATTTCATGACAAAGCATTTCAGACATACACATCAACACACACCATCCACACATGCCTTCACCCCCCAACACACACACAAACACACTTCTCTACACGCAATCCTGATTGACTACAATTCTAACTACAAACCAATTAGCACCCAATTACAGCCCCTGATCCGAGCCGATTATGACTTTCTGATTATCTACTGATTAGGAAATCATTTGAGCCGATCTGCTTTTTTTTTGTTTGTTTATTTGTTTGTTTTGTGCCTCACCTGCTCCCCTCTTCCCGACCCTCTCCCTCATATGGGTTCCTCGAAAGAAATCGCAACAATATTAGTTTTGTGGACTTATGGCAATCACTAGAACAGAGAGAGGGGTTCTAGAAACTTAGAGACATGAATATCCCCATGTGATAACTTTCATCCCACTCAGTTATCGAAAACGCTACTCATTCATTTAGATTTCATGGTCTCGATCAAAGAACCTGTCCTTGTTCAACAGACAGTGTTATTTACATGTAAACATGTAATCTGACAGCGCTCCATGATAGCGACAACAGTGAATGAATGAATGAATGAATAAGCGATTATTATAGGAAAGAATGGAATTGAAGAGAATAAACTGGGACCATCCAGGATGCCCTAAAGGAGTAAATACAAACCCATCACCACTTTAACTACAGCTATCCCAGACCGTTAAGCCCTACAGGTAGTACAAGCCCTTACTACACACACCAACATTAAAACAAACAACCACCACACACATATTATTAAGAACGGACAGGGACAGACAGTCGAACAAACACAAAACTCTGAGACAGACAAGCCCAGCAGGCACTGAGCGTCAGCATGACATCAGAAAAGTGCTGAAGTTTGACATTGGACAGACGTTCAAATTTCAGTTGAAAACGAAAACAGAGTTGATGCCAAAACCCATTTTTGGGTTGACATTGAACACCAATATTAGCCTGGAGGAGGAGACAGCCGTAATTTCAGCGTCTATGGAGAGTTCGGGTACCTTCCTCAAAGGCACCGCAGCTGTGGACAGTAGGAGTCAGGGATTGAACCACCAACGCTGTGAGTAGTGGACCACCGCTCTACCACCGGAGCCATGGCTGCCCAACATTGGAAGGTTTTGATGTCAACCTGATTTTCGTTTTTAACTGAAACGCAACATCTGTCCAATGTTAGAGTCCAACGTCTTTCTGATATCAAACTGACATTAAGGGCCAGCTGGAAGGGGCTCACCCAAAAAAAGAGTTCTACAGAGTCTCTTTACCTCAAATGCAGTTAATCAGCAAAAACATGTTTGGCTTCTAAAGTTTCTTTTGTTTTGAACTGGACCTACAGGGAGTTGGTCGCAAATGAAGCTAAATAGGGCTGTCACTATACCAGAATTATGTTTTTGATGCAGATATTGAGTGTAGTATCACATTCACTTATACCAAACAAAACAACTATTACTAATATCCCAACACCAAATTTGAATATTGGACTGGACACCAGAAAGTTCAGAGATATGTTTTTGTAGTATTTAAAAAAAAAATTCTTTCAATGCAACTCTAATGGCAAGTCAGCTTGAATAGATAACAGAAGAGATATGCAGTGTTAGAAATCTGTTTGCGATTATAAAACAACTTGATGAGGTTTGAGGCATGAATGTGATGATTTGAACAGCATTGCCGTTTGAACGATGCTGACTGGTCGGTGAGAACTAGTTCACACATCAAACAGAAGAACCAAACATGAATAGTTTGACTGACTACATTTGGGTTAAAAGGAAAATAGTTTGCATTTGCTAAATTCTTCCTTTAGCATAATAGTGTAAGTGTTAGAGACCTTCAAATGCACAGACAGACAAACAGACAGTTAATTAGACAGTCACAAGGTCAACCAAGACCTAAAAGACAGAGCCAGGAAAGAAGTTAGTGAGCACAAAACAGCATCTGCAGTTCCAAGAACAGAAACACACGGGCTTAGGGACACAATATAACCTGTAAAGGAAGGTTAAAGAAATCAACACCACCAATTTTGACCAGCAGAGGGCGCAAAATATCATCTTATGACTGAACTGCATGAAGGCGCCCTCTGCTGGCAAAAACATCACACATCATTGACACAAAGGGGAGAAGTCACTCACTGATGGGAAGCAAACACATACTGTCACAAATTAAGTTTTACTTTCTCGTTTGAGAGTCTCTGTAACCCAGGTAAGTATTTCCATACACCTTGCTGCCTACACAAGTCAATCTGGCATGTTATCAAATACAGGTTTGCATAAATGAAGGTTAAATAGAGAGACAAAGAAGGTGTTGGGATGGTGAAGAAGAGGAGGGAAAGGGGGTCGGGTGAGCAGCCCAAAGCCAGACAAACAATCTCAACTCCAGCTGCTGCCATCGTCATCATCATGTTAAAAGAGCCAGGGAGAAAAAGAAAAGAGGGGAAGACAGAGAAGGGAAAGGCCTCCTCCTAAAAAAAAGCCAGCACAAAATAACCCCTTTACCAATCCTTTTCATCCTCAACTCCCACCATCCAGTTTCTCAGATTGCAAACTCAGTTTCTTAAGATAAAGGTTCCTAGTAGGTTCCTTACTTGGACAGATGGTTCTACTGAGAAACCTTTAACTGGTGTAGAACCTTTACAATATGATGAGCTTTACAAGGTAGTTCACTTCCACAAACGTCTGTTTAAAGAACCACCCACTGACCAGAAGTGGTCTATTTACTACATGCTAGACAGGGATGTATGTACTGCTTTGCTCTTTTCTTAAACTATTATAAATTCTGGGATTTGATGACCTCAGGATGGGTTTTTCCAAGACCTACATTCATCCATTCTGCCAGTGAATCGCTATGACATCATGACCTGATTCCAATGCCCTGGGAGTAACCTGAGTAAGTAAGGAATTTTAGCCTACATGTACTCACAGGTGAGGTCACCACGTACGGAGGAGGTGGAGATGAGGTGAAAGGAAAGAGGATGGGGAAAGAAAAAGTTATGGATGTTATGTTTTTGGTGCACTGAGGGCGTTGAGGAAGAGCTTTTGGGAAGGAAGTGGGATGTTAGTACTGTCATAACACATCACACAAAAACCAAACTTCAAAAAAAAATATATATCAGAGGGGTTCAGCACAAGGAAAGTAAAAAAAAATATGAGAAGCTGCACAAAAACACCAAAAATTGGGAAAAGGGTAAATGAAAAAAGCTTCAGCAGGGGTTATCATTGTGCTTTCCTACCTTCTGGGGAACCTTAACGATAGATTTCTACAACAAAAAAAAGAAAAAAAGAAAAAAAGGAAAGAAAAAAAATGTATGCATGTAAATATGAATGGCAGGGTGACAGTGCACAAAACAGCATGAGATTTAAACCTCAGGGTGGACAGGTTACCTGCAAAATGCATTACATGAGCTTGCTGGTCAATAAATAAGTAAACACTGTGTTCACAGCATGCTATTAAACAGTTATAAAGAATTCATATCAGCACACGTTACTGACAAACACTTCTAGAAACAAGACCACCAGCACTGTGATATAACTCTGGTTTCATGTTCATACAGTTTCTTTTAAAACCCAAAGAGAAATTCTGTATATCTGAACATCTTTTTATTATTATATTACATGAGACTTACCAATGCATGTCTATAAGCTCATTACAGGACAGTATCAACATACTGACCAAATACCAATGTATCACAAAGGTGACTGACGTTTGTCCCAGAAATGTACTTTATATGATCTGAAATATTCAGATATTTCCAAAAAAGCTCGTAACGAACATGGAACAACATATGTGCAGTTATATGCAAAAGTTTAAAGGCTCCCAGTCAAATGACATGTTTAGTTGATTTTCTAAGTAAAAATAAGTGATCACATCCTCTGAAGAGCACATACGTACTTACTGCATTCTCTGCTATAAAACACTAAACACAAAACCTGCCACATTTTATTAGGGATGAATTGATACCAATGAGTTTTAGTAGTTTTAGTACTCAGTAGTTGTTAGTGTAAATGAGCATAACAGTTAAACTGTTTAAATCTAGCTGATTTAAATGAAGTATAATTGATTAGCTATGCTGACTACATTAGTTTCGTACGTTTCCTACATTGACCCCTGTTCCTCATTTGTCCCAACAGCAGTCTCTGCAGCGCTGTGATAACAGAATTCACATTTGAGGCTAACGCAGCCATGAAGTTTTGATTTGTTTAAACCTTTTCGGCTGGTTGAGCTGTAGTTTACTGTTCTCTAAAGCTGGACATACACTGTGTGAGAAATTCGCTACTTCAGTGACTCCCACTGTACGAAAATGCTCGGCCTATGCTTTGTGAATGGCAGACCCTACGGCCCTATGGACCTGTATTATTCACAACGACATAATGAGGCCCATGTACTAGCCAAACAGTCCACATACATAGAAGAACAATATGGTCTCTCTTAAGCCCACTGTACACAAATCATTGCTGTTTTATTCATAGTAGGACTATGAGTGTGAGTAAATGAGAGTGAGTGAATGAGCTTGGTATTGTTTGGTACCTATAACCAGTATCAATATCAATGCAGCTCTACATTTTATATTTGACTGTTTCCCCTTAAACCTGGCTCACACTACAGGATAACAGTGAGGACAGACTGATTTGCTCCTCCCGACAACCCCAAGAGGTCTCCCGATTTTAGGGTGACCTTAAAAGATTATCTTCCCAGATGATCCTGTAGTGTGGAGAGTCAATAATCCAATCTTTACTCCTCCGATCTTCTCCCTGTGCAGTCAGGGACGCCCCGATTATGAATCGTAAATATGAAACATGTTGAATGTTTAGTGTGGGCTGGATGCAAAAACTTCTGTGTGAAACTTTGCAGCCATGGTTTCATCTATATCCTTTTCTTTCTCTTGGCTTTTTGTGAGAAGAAAACTCTCACCACTATCATAGCAATGGTCTCGCGGTCACCCGCCACCTTTATTTACATCTCGTTCGTGAGAAGTTCCCGCCCGCTCTCACAATGTAGCAGCTCACGAGAAGCGGAGCCGTCAGTCGGGCGTAAGAAATCTGAAAGTGTGTGGTGTTTCATTCAGGGTGGGTCATGTAGTGTGGGGATTTAGGTCTTTATGTGTGGTTTCTACATCGGTTAAGATTTTTGAAAATCCTGTAGTGTAAGCCAGGCATTATATGACTAATTCAGCAAAGTAACAGTAATTGTCTATTCGTAGAGGATGTGTTACCTTGTTTTCACCTGAAAAAATAAACATGAGATGCCCAAACGTTTGCATAAGACTAATTTCATTCTCCCATAAAAGCATTAGTATGGTACGTACACTAATTCAGAATTTTGCTGAACTCCATAATGTCCATAATGAAACGAAGCAGTCAGCTACATTAAAATGAGCATCATTTAAAAGGCATCTACACAGGGAGACTTTGAAACTGACATCTCGGCATATTCGGAGCATTTACTGTCTGCACTTATATTTGTCCTTGCAGATTTACAGGCCAGCTTTTTATTGTGGCCAACAAAATATGCACAATAAGCTTCTGTTGCAAAAATGAGTCATTAATGTGATACAAAGATACTTGGTTTAAAAATCCCACCATCTTAGGGTCCGATTTATCAAAACATTGGAAACTGGAAGTTGAGAATGTCGGTGTAGTACAGTAGATCGTTTACTGGAGCAAGTCAGACGAATCAACCATGCTAAAAGGTTTGCTCAGTGTTGTAGAACCCCACTGGGTTTCAAATTAGAGTCCCAGCTGTGCCATGTTCCAACTTTGGTAGGAAGTCCTCGAGGATTTGTTGCTATTGGCAAAGATTTCATTTTGAGAGAAAGGCCACCACTGGGACAAGAAATGTGAAAGGTCACACAGCTGAACTCTAATATGTTCTCAGGTGTTGTACAATGCTGGAGGACCAGTAATTTGAAGCTGTGGTGGCTTCTTAGGAAACATTAAAAGCCATGATCAATGCAGCTTTGTTGCACAGTCATGCATTGGGTGAGGATCTATAACACTGAGAACTACCAAGCTCCTTAAATAATGACATCCTGTATTATTCTTTTTGGCTCTGGCACTGTTTTTCATTTATTAAATGTTTTAATAAAAGCAGACCCACGGAGGCTTCAACAGAGAATTATAGACCTACAGCAGAACCAGGCTCTTAGTGAGCGACTCCTTTGACAGATTATAGATTGTTATTTCAATCTTTTCCTTAAATTACACACAGGCCTCTGTGTAGACGAGGTCTCTATGCTCTGCTGAGCCAAAGTGTGAGGTCCAGCCTTGTTGGTAGCACTTTAAGGTACAGATCGGTAATAAGAGGGAAAATGATTTGGTCATTTATGCAAATTATGTGGTAACGAGTTGTACTAACCTATTAATTACATGCTAATGTTGTTGTTGCTACTAAATAGGAAGTTAGTAATTGCAGTTGTAACCAGTTAGTAATATAATGGAAAACTAATAGTGACAAGTTACACTAAACTTAAAGTTGTCCAGCTTTTACAGTATAATATCTGCTTAATTAACACCAAGTATTTCAGGACATTAAAGGGCTTTATCATAATTTTTATTAAAATTGTTACTCCTAAAACACTGCAGTAATTCTGCTAAAGGTACATGGTATTAGTGCTACAAAATATTCTGTTTCTCTGTTACTGCAGCTCAACATCAAGTGAAAACATCACTTCTTCAAAATAAATGCACTACTATTAGAACTAAATTACTGAATTCTAATTACTCATGGTTGTTCTTTTACCGTTAGATGCAGTCCCACCTATAGACATTATAGTTATATAAGAATAGATGACACAAATATATAGGATTACACATGAAATATGCAACATGTTTCTTTGTTGCATTTTTCTCAATACATAAATTACTGTAATATGTTCATCTCATTTGTTTAACTAGGTTAACTTTATCTACTATGAGAACATGTTTGGAAATCTGATTACGTATTAGGTCATACGTTCTACAGGGTTCTTATCTGTTAACAACTAAAAATAAATATATTTGTCAACTTAATTTTTAGTAACAACCGGAAAGTTAGCACATAATATTACACATCAGAAAAACGTGTTACCATAAAATGACCATATTATTTATTACCCAGTTATCACTGATGTGTGAAGTGCTACCGGTTCAGCAAAGCTTTACTGAAGTTCCTCCTACAGTTTCTCTCTAAAGCCCACAGCTCTGGCGGCACCTCAGAGTGCAGGCCAAGGTGTCCCCACCACGGATATTTATAGAGCCAGGGAATGCGATACCTCCGCTGTTACCATGGTTACTGTCACCACGGAGGTGCGGAAAAGATGGCAGTGGCAATGTGCTCAGACTGTGCTGGTACTTATGAGCAGAAGATGATGAAACAGATGAGAAATGTGAGTATGAAAATGTTTGTGTGCTATAACAGTACTCTTAAGATTGGAGACACTGATGATGTGCATTAATTGCCTAAAAACTTCAATCAATTGAGACACTGGCAAAACAGCCAACACCTCGGAGTAGAGGCGAGTATGTGCACAGACTTCAAGAAATCGAAATAGTCTAAGTTATATAATATTCCACTTAGCCCAGATGCAGGCAGTCAGACAAGACATGTTTGTCCAAATTTTACTTATAACTTTAAATTGGAGCCAAGAATCTATCGGTGCTAAAGCAGATCAGAAGTCAACAGTCACCCAGATCCTTTCTGTAAATCCCATCAAACTTTTGTCAACTTGCTCAAGGCACAATCACGAAGCTTCACAAAATCACCAAAGTCATAGTAAATGCAGGAGGGGTCTGATCCCCAATCAGCACTACTTTGAGAAGCTTTGTGAACATGGGCCTAAGTCTTCATTAGGGTCTTGCTAAGTTTTGGATATGGTTTAAATCACAGTAGGATTTGCTGTGAACAAAAGTTCTGCTTAGCTAAACGCTTCAGGCTATTTTTGACAGGAGTTGTGCCAAATTCTGCCTCTGCAGAATCTCGCTCCCCTTTGCATTCACAACCACCATGCAGGCATGTGGATGGTAGATCACCAACTTTCTGCTGTTTCTACAAACATACATCTTCAGTTTGAAAACTCTAAATTAAACAGTTATAATATAATTATATTATCATTAATTTTAAAGAAACAGCAGAAATTATGAGCATAATCTGCAGCGTCCTTATGTCAGAGAAGGCAGAATTAAACACAAGACTACTGCCTTAAATGGTTGTCTGCAGCAATCTGTTTATCTTTATAGCTCTTTATCAAAACTTTGGGAAAGTATAAAAAAAAAGATTTGGGTGACTACTGGCTTATACTGGTTTGTTAGCCAGCTTAGCTTCATAGCTGAAGTTTAAATTTAATGAAGCCAAACACCAAACAGGTCCTGGCTGACAAGAGGTAAGAGTATTTGTAAGAAAAGTACACAAGAAATAAAACCCAGAACGTTTCTCTATTTGAAATTAGCATCAACTCAGAGAGAAATAAAGTGCCCCCCCGATGGGAGCAGGGAGCAAAATCCCATGTATGCACATACCCCAACCGAAAAGGAAGCGGAGATGTGAGAATGTGTCAGATGTGCTGGTGTCTGACTTTTTCTTTTTTTCTTTATTTAACAAGAATTTCTCTCTTCCCTTGAATCACTTCTTTCCCTCCATCTGTTTCTGCCTCTAAAACAGACACTCTATTTACAGTCACTGTCAACACATTCTACAACACTTCGTCCCCTTTCCTCGGCCAGTAAGAAAAAACTTTTAACAACCTCCCAACATCTCACCACCAACCTGGACCCCACAGACCCTTTCGCTCCCTCTCCAACCCCCTGATCACCCGCACCTCCACCCAAGTAGGCAGCACACCTCTCTTTCGTCAGTTCTTACCTGCGAACAAACTTGGAGGTAAACTTGCTGAAGATGCCGGAGGTCGCTGGCCGCCTCTGCTGGCTGTTGCCGTGAGAGAGTGAGGGGGACGCAGGCGGGGCATGGTAGGGTGAGCCCTGCTGGTCCCGGGCCCCTCTCTGCTGACCGATGTGGAAGGTGTTGCGGGTGGCCACCCCTCGGGGAAAGTTGGTACGGTCCGTGCCGGCGGCGCTGCTGATGTTGTGGGCCGAGGGGGAGGCACCAGGCGCTCTCTGAGAGGGGGCACTGCAATAAAGAAATGTTTCCAAAAGAAAAAAACAAAGGGGAAAACAATTAATTTAATAAATAAAGGTACCCCCCACCAGAAAGTTGGTTTAAAAACACTTTATCCTATTCAGGCTTTTCCCGCACGTGTTATTTCATATGAACTCTTGTGAGGTTGCACAAGTATGGCGTCGCATCAATGTCAAAACTCGAGCGTGCAAAAACGGTAGGTGAAAGATTTAAACTTCATGTTTTAACATTTCGTTTGAACATTTTAACATTTAACATCGTCTTCAGCGTTGCCATAACCTATTTAGCTGAAACTACAGGGAGTAATGGAGAGATGGGGAACAGTTGGAAATGTAGTGATCAGACTTTGTTCTCTGCTTCACCACCAATTACAAAATGTGGTTTCAGAGATTTAGGACGCTGTTTGATTGTTAGTTAGTTTGTTGTTTGATTGTGAGCTACAGCAGCTGCGAAACGCGAATATCTGTGAATATATGAGCCTAACTGAACGAGCTGCAGCAGTAACGAGTGAATACGTGCTGATAAGAAGTGATGAGATTATTAAATCATTATTGTAAATGAGATAAACCAGTGTTTTATCTAGCTGTGTCTTCTGTCAGCTCCTCTGCGTCCACCATGTCTGTTGTGGTTTGAGGTGTTTCAATAGTAACGAAACCAGATGCCATCAGCCAATAGCGTTCGGCCCATGTCCCGCCCCCAAACTGTCAAACCCACCCCCTCTGAAAACTTGAGTGACAATGATGTGACGCCATACACAAGCCTTACAAAGTTACAGAATCAAGGTAACGTTAGCGTGGGAGCTAATTTACTGTCAATTAGGCCTAAGTGCTACAAAGCTGGGAGGGTGACGGCTAGGACGTGTCCTCCAAATCATGTAAAGTCAGCACAGCATCTTCTGAAACTGACATTAACACAACATCATCGGAGAGCTTAACAAGCTTCAAGGAGAACAATACAGAGCAAAGAAACGCCTGGCTAGAAGATTGCAGTCTACTGTTGTGGGGTAAACACTTCATATTCAGATCAAATCACAAAGACCACTGCGATGTCTCATAAGACTGAAGTGGATTTCTGCCAGCTTTCTGTACAGCTTGTTCAACCGTTGATACAAAAGAGCACACATGTGGGAAAAGAACAGACAGTTCATTTGTTTCCAAACCTGTACAGGCATCGTGGAGACCAGAGGGGTGATGTACAAAGTGCAAACGGTACAGGAAGGGCACCTCAAAGCTTAGAACAACAGGACACAAGTAGTGCATTCTGATAATATAAACTCTGCAGTATATCTCAACCACATCTACAAAATGTGGCTGGGTGTGAGATATAGAGAGGTGTGAAACTGACTCACTCCTGCAGTGTGCTGCTAAAATGCGTTATGTAATCCCTCAAAATAATAAAATATGCTCAGTGCTGAGAAAGAACAGAGCACAGACATCACATCCCTCTACCAATCTAAAGAACTGAAATGCTTCTCTCTCTCTCACAGACACAGGACGGACACAGACAGACACAATGTTCAAGGTAAGATCCAGGAAGCAGAATATAATGCAGGCATTTATCCTTAATCATTATATTCTTACTGAACTGAACATGACTAATAAATCATATACCGTATGTGCACGTGTCAGTAAATGCAATGTGCCTTCCTCTGCAACCGAATCTCTCGCACCTACCACTTGCCCTGAATCCTGTCAGTTCCAGTAGCCAATCAGCTGTGAGTGGTGCCAGGACAGTCTCCTGGCCAAGACATGGCATGAAGTTTTGAAAGCCCACTGCAGTCAGGTAGCGGTTAATAATGCAATCTGACCTTATATGAGCTGACTCCTTCATTTACAAACTTATACATTCTTTTCAAACTGACTTATTAGGCATGCACTGTTTATAGTACAGTACATGTGAAACAGCTAACAAGGGTGGACAGCAGGGTCTGACCACTGTGGAAATTTGTGACCAATTATAAGGAGCTAAAAGTAGTTATTATTAATTATTTACATTGCTGCCATTGGGGTAAACAACTCCCATCTCTAAAAGTAAAGAGACATTCCTAAATTGTATTGGATCACCGGAGTCTTATATTGTGTAAAATAAGATACAAGGCTTTTGGCAGAATCAGAATCAAAATGCATGGGTATTACAATAGTAATCAGAAGACGTGTAGTTTCACTGTTCGTTTAAGCTTATATAATGGTTATAACATGATTATATATCTGAGCTTATACTGCAATCATATAAATGATTTTAAACCACTTCAAAAAAGTTTACATTTTTTAAATCAGTGGAATTCCCCTTAACCCAACGCTTACTAATACGACGATGTGGTCTTATAAGTAATATGGAACCGAAAAGAAAATGTGATATTGAACAAGAAAATTATGGTAATACCTGAAACACTTTAGATTTCCATAAACACAGAGAGCTACGGTTATCTTAAAAGTATTAAAAAAAAGGAGACAGAAGCGCATACATTTCCCTTGCTAAACTATACACTTGAGCTTCACTGGCTTTGAGTCTTGAATAGCTAACCAGCTGTCAGATTTCAGGTGTCTTTGTTTAAGAACTGTTAAATATCAGGGGCTTTCAAATAAAGCTATTAGTGCCAAAAAAGCAAAGCTTGGGTTAAACTCTACATCCTCTTTTTGTGGAAATTACGCTAATGTGTGGGAAATGTTTGCACAGATTAGATCATTAGTCATATACGGAGGTATTCCCGGTCGTTCCCAGACGAGCGGCCAGAATTTATGATACGCTTTATGGCCAAAAGTGTGAGGACAATCCTTAGAATGATTGTATTCAGGTTTTTCAGTCAGGTGTACAAAATCAAGCATATAGCTATGCAGTCTCCTCAGACAGACATCAGCAGCTGAACGGGTTGTATTAAAGAGCTCACCACAAAACATAGCACTGTCATAGGAGGCCACATCTGACACAAATTTGTTTGTGACATTTCCGCCTAGACCAACAACAGCCAATTGTAAGTGACATAAATAGAGGCATTAAGGAAAACTCCTATCATGATTAGTTGCAGTAGTAAATACAGAGTCCCAAACATCAGCACAAAAACTGTACATCAGGAGCTTCATGAAGAGAGTTCCCATCGCCAAAAAGCCGCGCACAAGCTTCAGATCACTACGCACAATGCCTGATGGAGTGGAAAGTGTGCCCTCAGCGGAACAGTGGAAACATGTTCTCTGGAATTACGCTTTGCTGTCTGCCACTGTGATGAACAACTCTGAGTTTGGCGGATGCCAGAACGCTACCTGCATGGTGCCAACAGTAAAGTTTGGTGGAGGAGGGATAATGGTCTGGGGAGGGTTTTCAGGGTTTGGGCTCAAGCCTTTATTTTTATAAAGGGCGATGTTGCTGCTAAAAACATACAAAACCATTTTAGACAATTATAAGTTGAAGAGTCTGGGGTTGGAAAACCCCAGAGGCCTGTACCGAGCCCTGACCTCAACCTCACTGAATTCTTTTGGGATAGTAAGCCAAGCCTTCCCATCCAACATCATTGCTTGATCTCACATTTTTACTAAACAGGCACGAATTTCCACAGAAACACTCCCACAGAGAGTCTTCCCAGAAGAGTGAAGACTGTTAAAAGGGTCAGCCCTGTATTAAATGGTTATGCCTTTGGAAAGGGATGTTCAACATCCACATACAGGTGTTATGTGTCCACATACTTTTGGCCACATAGTGTATTGTCCACACAACACACATATACACCACACAGGAACTAAATTAGCCCGCATAGTTCATATGTGAATGTGTTATGTTACATATTCCATATGAAGTACTATGCACTATATCACATTGGCCGGATTTGCAATACTTCAGTCGTTCAACAAAACTTCAACTCTTTGAAAATATCTCTGTACTGTATAAAAGACTGAAAGTATGCAAGTCCTTAGCAAACATATACTGCCATCAGTATATGCTTGTACAAGCTACAGCGAGTATAGACATACAGCAGATATTTTCTAAAAGGGAACATTAAACCATACAACGCTGATGTAAGTAACATTACAGCATTGATGGATTAAATAATCTAGTTTTCCACAGAGAGCCACTGCATCACTATACAAGTCTCCAGTTGTCTCCATATATGTTTAATGTATATATGGCACTTGTATAGCCGCGTACTCGAACAGACGTAAGGAAGAATCATACGCAGGGAAATAGTGGTCAAAATTTCGTTTTTATCTATATAGTCTCTAAATACTATTTAGTAAAGTTCGCTGTTCTGCCGTAGCATTTGCTTGGCGTCAGTGAAACCAAGTCAACCAAAGGTCAGCTAGAGTTCAGAAACACTCACGGGCGAAAAGTCACTGTCAGTGTGAAGGCAGGATAAAACTTCTTAGCAGGATAAGAACGTAACTTTTTTTCATTGCTGCTGAAAATCAGTGACATATCCTACAACCTGACTGAGTGAAAAGATGAGATTCTCCCTACAAATACATTCACTTCAGCAACAGTGAAAGTATGACTGAAAATAACCCAAAGAAGTATAACTTAATCAACACACTACTGAAGTACACATGCTGGAGTAAATGTAACTACATGATGACCATCTCCGATTAGAACGCCTTTCATAGCAAACGCACTGAATGTTTGGTGTGCAATGATCACAGCTGCACCCTCATGTTAGGACTGTTTGAGGAGAGTCTGTCTACTGCAGACTGTGTGCTGATGATGCTGGCTGCCTCTGAAAGTTGTGTACACAGTGCTTTATGTTTGTTAAGTTAAGTCACACAAATATGGCTCATAACCGCACAGGATGAAGTAACTGCGCTGGTAATGAAACATGTTATTAGCTACATGGGTGTCAATGGTAGTGCCTGGGTGTAGTTACCTGATGTTTGCAGAAGAGGGTGACAGAACAGGTGTTGGGGTTTAGGTTAACTGGTGAAGTGATGGTAGAGAAGCTATGAGGTCATTCACAAGATGGGGAGGGTGAGAGCATGAGCACTGCTGCTGTTCACTCGACTTGAGCATCACAGTCAAAAAAGAAAGGACTGCTAATGAAGCTCAACATTCAAAACACTTCCATTCCTCATTTCCATTGTGCTTATATTTACCTTTTCAGTTAATCTTCTCTGTACAAGCCACAAGAAGACATTAGAAGACAACAACACTTGGACGCATATATCTTTCAATGTTATCTTAAATGTTCAGTCTAATCTATCAGAATCAGAAATACTTTATTCATCCCAGGGGGAAATTTATTTAAAAAAATAATAATAAAAAAATAAAAAAATTATTGTACAGTCACACAACTTTTCGTGGTTGCTAATGTCACGTATGCAGGGTACGGGTTTAACTTCAAAACTACAACCATTAAACTAGCCGTTCTGGTCCTTCCGTCTGTGCACATTAGGAGGCGACAAATCATTAATGCCACTACAAGTTTGTCTCTCGAGGGTGTACTTAAGGCCGTTCTTGTTGTCGCACGTAGGTGTGTACATTGCACAGCCTCTGATAAGAAAAAAAATCCACTATGTGTCACTGTTCAGTTTAAAATATTAACCTCTTCATTAGTTCACGAGTTTGTATGATTTCCCTCCATTTCTGGTGTGTTACTATTGGGAACAAAAAGTCTAGGATTGAGGAATTAGTCTGAAGCAGTGATTTAGATTGTCGCCTCTTACAGCATTCGCAGAAACTCGTCTCGATATGCCGCTTGTCACTCTACATAGCGCCAACGGACTGCCTATTTCTATAGAAACTGAACCGTCGCTCGCCATCTCCTAATGTAAACGTATGTTTAGGAAATAAGCAGCGGTTGCACAGATGAGTCTATTTTAGTGCTTGGTGATGATGAATAGTCACTGATCACCTCAGAGAAGACATCAGGTGAGGAGCCTGGTCATTTCCATATCTCTGGTTTCCTGAAGGCTGACAATACGATCCAGGATAGGGCACGTCACGCTCTACTGACCTGTGGCATTTTATTTCTCCACTGATCTATGGTGCTCTGAAGATACTGTGTCACACCACTACACTGATAACAAACCACAAGTAATCACCACAAACATGGAAAACTAGTCTCATCACTAAAAGCTGAGTGCAATTTACAAATATCTTGGACTGAAGAACTCATCAAGTGTTCTACAAGAATACACATTTTACACAAGCATTTAATGATGGCATTTAATAACTCAGAGCTTTTACAGTGAGTCTTTTGGAGTCACTGTGTTACTACAGGGAAATGTGCTGCAGTTGTCTGCAGTAATTTGCTTTACACTCAAAAGCAACAGGCAGAGATTAGGCTGAAAAATGTTGGAGTACATATTTAACTTGGTTCTTACCGCTGAGCATTCAAGGACAATGACGTCACCCCCAATTCTGAGAAAAATCCCCAGCCATTTCACAGCTGGTTCCTTATTTGCATCTCACATGACATTTGCTGGCATTTTGGTGGAAAAAATATTGTGAAGCCAGAAAACTGCATACAATATACTGTACTTAAAAACATTAATAATGCGTGTCTTTGTTATTGTAGTTTATTAGGGCGTTTCAATTCACTTCGTCCTTACAGCTCAAGACGTTCCTCCTTAACTCTAAAATCCTTTCTATGGTCACTAAGGTCCTCGTATGACCTTATGGAGCCCCGTCTGCCCCCTCATGGTGTGAAAAGGTAAAGGATGTTTCAGTGGTTGTGTGTGGGTCGGTGGGGACTTGCCT
This sequence comes from Megaleporinus macrocephalus, assembly GCA_021613375.1. Classification (NCBI taxonomy): domain Eukaryota; kingdom Metazoa; phylum Chordata; class Actinopteri; order Characiformes; family Anostomidae; genus Megaleporinus; species Megaleporinus macrocephalus. The sequence goes on along the minus strand of CM038708.1, from coordinate 23,969,956 downwards.
GGGCTGGTGTGTGTGCAGGTCAGCGGGGCAGGGGTGGGTTGAGGAGGACAGGGACTTGTGATGGCGGGAACGTGAAGAAGAGGATGAGGAGGAGAGCACTGCGGCTGCTGAGGCCGTGGAGGCGCGGGACCCAGGAGTGTTCAGGCTGAGACGGTAGTGCCACCATACAATTGCACACACACATCACCACACACATAGACATGGGCGTGTATGTGTGTGTGTGAGGAGGGAGGGAAGAGCATTTCATTAGAAGCCATATTCATCACACAATGGAGAGGGAGAGTGGGAGGGACACGGGGGGCGGGGGGGTAGGGGGGAGTGCTCAGAGGACACAAAGATAAAGCACAAAGGAAAGCAATGAGCTTAGGCATTGAGAATATACAGAGAGAGACAGCACAGAGTGGTACGAGGGAGAGAGAGAGAGAGAGAGAGAGAGTGTGAGAGAGAGAGAGAGAGAGAGAGAGAGAGAGAGAGAGAGAGAGAGAGAGAGAGAGAGCACAAGACAGCACAGAAGTGTGTGAGACATGAAAACAGAAACAAAGAAAAAAGAAAGGGAGCTAGAGAGCAAGAAAAAGAGAATCAAAAAGAGAGAGAAAGAAAAAGAAAAAGCACAAGAAAGACCTAGGGTTTAAAAAAGGAAATTACAGAGATATAGAACAAGAGAGACAGACAAACAAGAGAGCATAAGAAAGAGATGAGAGATAGAGGTAGAGAGGTAGAGAGAGAGAGAGAGAGAGAGAGAGAGAGAGAGAGAGAGAAAGATGGAAAAAAGAGAGAGAGGGATAGAGAGAGGAGACAGAAAGTGAGGTCAAACAAAGAAAGAGAGAAAGATAAGAGTTAGAGAGAGACAGGGAAAGAGAGAGAGAAATGAAAGAGAGAGAAAGTGAGAGAGAAAAAATGAAGAAGAGAGGGAGAGAAATGAAAGAGAGTGAGAGAAAGAGAGAGAGTGAGAGAAAGAGAGAGAGGAGGAGAGGGAGGGAGAGAGAGAAAAGGAGAGAAAGAAAAGGAGAGAGAAGGAGAGAGAGAAAGTGAGGTCAAACAAAGTGCTGATTAGGGAGAAAAGCACCAAGGAGAAGAAAAACACACACACACACACACACACACAGGGATTAGTGGAGTTTGTGGTGGAGAAATAACGTACTATCACCTTTCTGTGCAGCAGTAAGCCTATTACAGCTCCACTACAGAAATCTAACAACAGAGTTAATGGTGCCTTTTTCCATCACAAGCCAAACTAATCCTTCACACACACACACACACACACACACACATACACACACACACACACACACACCAGGAAAAGAGAGGAAACAAAGAATGTGAAAGGATCAAACGAGAGAGAGAGAGAGAGAGAGAGAGAGAGAGAGAGAGAGAGAGAGAGAGAGAGAGAGAGAGAGAGAATGATGTAGACAGTACAAAAGAAATGCAAAGAAAGAAAGACAGACATGGAGAAAGAGGAAGTAGTAGGAAGTTAATGGTAAAGGAGGGGTGGGGGAGTGATAGGGTAAAACCAAAACCAAGCACAGTACAACACCAGTTAATGATTGAAGTAAGCTCTTGAGATTAACACACAGAGGCAAATGAAATCAACGGCACCTCCAGCAGCATTTACAGCATGAACATCATACATACAGCACACAGTGATAAAGCTTTACCGTACATTAGCATAAAGCTTTCTAATCAACACGACAAGCAGGAGCACAACAAATCACACTCTTACAGACAAAGGAAACAGCTTTCTCCACAGAAGAATCAACTCGTACTGGGCTGAGGAAACCTCCCTCTAATACAAACTGCTTATATATGCATTACAGTCATCTTATCATTAAGGTATTTATAGCTAGCACATACAACTGTGTGGGCTACCCATACAGTACGCACCATATGGGCTAGCTGTAAGTCGTGATTACTTATATATTTTACTATACAGGTTATGAACTACACTGATTAACTATAGAAATAAATGATTAAAGATTCACATATTAGCTATAAACAGTAACCATTAATATCTTGGTACAGGTTATAAGTTAGCTACAAATTCGGTTCTCTAGAACGCAAGGTTGTGCATATGTTATAGTTACGTACTGTATGGGTAGCTATCAATAGCTATTGTTTATCATTTACAACAGGGGTCATGCACTGTATGTGCTGGCTACAAGTAGTTAATATTTACACATATCGTGTACTGTTAGTATGTCTTACTACATGCAGCCCAATTCTTGTACACTTGATTCTAATGTGCAGCAAACAGTGCAGTAAGATTGTAAAGGTCTTTATATGCACTAATTTTGCATGATGAATATTTTATTATACATATACACTGAATACAGAGCACATTGCACACAGAGCACAAAGCCAAAAGAATGTATATGTATATGTATCCTGAGCTTAAGCCACAATGACGATTAGGCGGGACCACTGATAATCCAGTGAGGTGGCTCCTTTAACGGGAGGGGGGGGCATGGGGAAAGATGAAAGAATGGGTGTGGAGGAGGAACGTGGATTAGAGTTAAGGGTGTGTTAGTTTTTAGAAATGCCAGGCTGTTTATGTAGGGAAGTTAAAGAGCTCCAGGGTGTATGAGGTAGTATGCAAACACTGATCCACTTTTGTGTGTGCCGGCATAGAATGGTCAGAGTGCCCTGCAATCCTTATTTATATTTAAAAAAAAGAAAAAGAAAAAAAAAGAAAGAAGCGAAATTCATTTAACCCAAATCCTCAGCAACAGGTAACAGCTGGGTTTAGAGAAGACGTTCTGTTAGGGTCAAACATGCATGAGGTTAACCAACAGCAGACGCTGAGAGGGGTGAGAGAGGGGTTAAATTTGATTGAATGAGAAACTCTTAACTGCTGGCTCACAGAAAAAAAAAAAAAAAAAAAAAAAAAAAAAAAAAAAGAAAAAGACTTGGTGAGGAGCACAGCTCATGCCTGAACCTGTCTATGTGCGCATGTGCAACCTGAAGAAATTCTGGTGTATGAGTTTCAATGCAATGACGTTATTGAATGTTATCTGCTGACTCTGCGTGTAAGTGTGTATGCGTACCTGTCTTTGCCGTTCTGGACTCCCAGCGTGGCTCTCTCGGTGAGTGGAGAGTTTCTGCTGCGGCTCGTGCCCGTGGAAAGGATACTGTTCTGTAAGGCCATGCGCCAAAAATGAGGGTTAGCAATTAGTATTTCATATCGTATCACCAATGTCTTAAAAGAACCTTGTACATGTCTAATAAACACATCTGCAGGAAAAGTAAACAACAAACAAGAACACAGTCATGTTTGAACACAGTTACATTGCAAGTTCTGTTGTTTCTCTAAGTAGAAATAAGTTAAACAGGACCCACTACGTGCTACCAGTTTTCTTTTCCCTTTAGTGTGTTTTATAGCCTTGTGGGCATGTAAACTGTCTAGAAGTTATAAAGCCCAAGGTCAGGCCAAGTTCATAACACAATCCTTACTGACCACCTACGGGCAAGCCTGGCACACCTACACGCAACGCACAGGGAAGTTCAAAAATTAAAAACTTTCCACTCTGAAACGTCAGAGTGTGAAGGTGGACTGAGTCTACCAACTTGTTGTACCTGGCTTTCATGACCAGACTTTAGCTCAAACTAGCCACAGAGGTGTGGAGGTGAAACTTGTAACAGGGTGCCAATGTGGCAACTTTAACAGAGTGGGCGAGCTGACCAATCAGAGCATACTAGGCTGATCAAGAGGCGGGACTTAAAGACACCATAGGTGTAATAGAGCGACTTAGAGTGTGAATACAGATGTACAGTTTGAAAAAATATATATGGTGTTTTGGGAAAACTGAAGCAGAAGTATGTCCAAAAAATAAAATAAAACACTGACAATTCAAATAATAAGTCCACTTTAACACTTTCGCTACAGAGAACCTATATCTGACATGTTGTGACATGTTTTTTTCTTTAAAATTTGTATTTTCTAATGACATTAAGTTTAACATATTAGAAAGCCAAACCATACTAGCAATGTAAAATAACTTTTGAACAGGCCACATTTTACATTTGAAGTATGTGGATTATCTGGTAAATACAATGGTACGTGTATTATCTGGTAAATATAATGGTACGTGTATTATCTGGTAAATATAATGGTACGTGTATTATCTGGTAAATATAATGGTAAGTGTATTATCTGGTAAATATAATAGTACGTGTATTATCTGGTAAATGTAATGGTATGTGTATTATCTGGTAAATATAATGGTACGTGTATTATCTGGTAAATATAATGGTACGTGTATTATCTGGTAAATATAATGGTACGTGTATTATCTGGTAAATATAATGGTATGTGTATTATCTGGTAAATATAATAGTACGTGTATTATCTGGTAAATATAATGGTAAGTGTATTATCTGGTAAATATAATGGTACGTGTATTATCTGGTAAATATAATGGTAAGTGTATTATCTGGTAAATATAATGGTAAGTGTATTATCTGGTAAATATAATGGTACGTGTATTATCTGGTAAATATAATGGTAAGTGTATTATCTGGTAAATATAAGTGTATGTATATTATCTGGTAAATATAATGGTAAGTGTATTATCTGGTAAATATAATGGTAAGTGTATTATCTGGTAAATATAATGGTACGTGTATTATCTGGTAAATATAATAGTACGTGTATTATCTGGTAAATATAATAGTACGTGTATTATCTGGTAAATATAATGGTACGTGTATTATCTGGTAAAAATAATGGTAAGTGTATTATCTGGAAAATATAATAGTACGTGTATTATCTGGTAAATATAATGGTACATGTATTATCTGGTAAATATAATAGTACGTGTATTATCTAGTAAATACAATGGTAAGTGTATTATCTGGTAAATATAATAGTACGTGTATTATCTGGTAAATATAATAGTACGTGTATTATCTGGTAAATATAATGGTACGTGTATTATCTGGTAAATATAATAGTACGTGTATTATCTGGTAAATATAATGGTACATGTATTATCTAGTAAATACAATGGTAAGTGTATTATCGGGTAAATATAATAGTACGTGTATTATCTGGTAAATATAATAGTACGTGTATTATCTGGTAAATATAATGGTACATGTATTATCTAGTAAATACAATGGTAAGTGTATTATCTGGTAAATATAATAGTACGTGTATTATCTGGTAAATATAATAGTACGTGTCTTATCTGGTAAATATAATGGTACATGTATTATCTAGTAAATACAATGGTAAGTGTATTATCTGGTAAATATAATAGTACGTGTATTATCTGGTAAATATAATAGTACGTGTATTATCTGGTAAATATAAGTGTATGTATATTATCTGGTAAATGTAATGGTATGTGTTTTATCTGGTAAATATAATGGTATGTGTATTATCTGGTAAATATAATGGTATGTGTATTATCTGTATGTGTATTATCTGGTTTGTGTATTATCTGTATGTGTATTATCTTTATGTGTATTATCTGGTTTGAGTGGTAAAACCTCTCAAAACATAATATGTGGATCTCAAAGTACAAGAAACAAAACCAACAAAAAGAAAACAAAACTATGAACCACAAAAAAGTAAAAGCTAAGAAAGTTATTATGAAAGTAATGGCAACAAATTAAAATTAAGCATGCAAACTATTGAGTGAGAAAAGTGGTCATACTCTCTGGTGTGTCTCTCTATCACACGCGCACACTTACAGTAGAGGGTGTGGAGCTTTTTTTGCGGTCTCCGGGGACGATGGGGCTGGGCGGCACTTTGGTGGAGCTGCTGGACCCTTTCCTCCCAGAATCCTCAGTGGTGTGCTTGTTATCCCCCTGAGGCCTTTTAGAGTACGAACCTAAAGGCAGAGAGACAGACAGACAGACAGACAGACAGAGAAAGAGAGAAAGAGAAAGAGGAGAGAAAGACAGACAGACAGGAGGGCGTTTACGAGACAGGACTAAATGAAGAGACTGTTGGGGGTCACTAACTCGCCCCGTCACTCACCCTGATCTGTGGCTCTCCGTGGTTTCTGAGTGGAGGACACACTGCGCTGTACCTTGTGAGGCGGAGAGGGGGCATTACTGTTTGTGAGGTCGCTTCCTGGACGTGGTTTTATCAACATGTTGACGCCCTCGTCAAGCTGCAGCACATACATTAGAGACGTATAGGAAACAAATAGCTGAAACAATAATGTCTTATGTTTGTATTTGTCATTCTCTATGTCAGGAGTGTTTGTGCAGGTGTGCACCTCAGAGTTCCTATAATCAAGTAGCAGGTAAGTTGCCATGATGTCATCATATTTTTGGTTGACAAGCGAATCCTGGATCTCCTCTTGTGAATATCCCATCTGAAGCATTATATCTAAATAAAAGGAAAGAAGACACGTCACAATTACTTTTCTCCATATCCCAATATTTTTCAAATACAAATGATTTCACACATTCATAACAACAGATAATATTCAAGTTTCCATGAATGAAGGTAACATGAATTTTACTCTATGCAAAGTAAAGATACTTTACAAACTGACACTGTGTGTTTTGATTGGACTGTATGGTTATTCTGTATTCTCGTAAAGGCACCTATTACAGAAAATCTTATTTCTCAAATACTATTCACTAGCACGTTCATACAGTACATCTACAGAACCCATGCTGCAAAAACAGTCTGTGATGCCGTGAGAACGATTTGTTTCCATATATCTACTTTATTCAGCCTACAGCAGCTCAGCTCAGCCCAGCACGTTCATACTGAAGTTCCAGGTGTGTTTTAGTGTTTTCTCTTAAAATCAGGGCAGCCAATCAGGACAGAGATCATTTATGGTGGGGTCAGACAATTTGACAATTTGTGGAATTCTATATGAAGATTTGACTATGAAATAGTTTTAGACCATTTTTAACTCCTATTTGGGAGTGTTTAAAAAGGAATAGAAGACCGCCTGCATATAATACAAGATCAGATTGTTTTTCCCAATTTACAGAAACAAAAACCCGTCATCAGATATCATATATCGGGAAACATCATGATGTCCCATTTCTGCCCTATCACCACTTAAAAATTAGTAACATCAGTTTTAAAGTCACAGTATTCCAACAGCCTGTTCAATTCTAAAGGAAAAATGCAAAAAGACCATGTAAAATTAAGACCTAAAGCAAAAAAAATGTAATCCAAAAAAAGAAAAATGACATGAAAAGAAATCTTACACAGTCACTTACCAGACAGAACGCATACTACTCAGTAAATTAAAAGCACTGTTTATTGAGTAATACTGTAAAATGTATTATTTGTTAAATACTGTAAATTATGTACAACACCAACACTGTTATAGACAACATATCACACAGCACTGTCTCGAAGAGCATTCCTCTCTGTGTTTGTGTGCCTCCATCTTTCTGCCCCCACGCTCCCCCCACACAAACACACACACACACACACACACACACACACACACACACACACACACACACACACACCTGTTCTCTTGGGGTCCTTGTAGTCAGGCTGGGGCTCAATATAGGGCTTCAGTTCCTCCTCCTCGTGACCCACATTCATCCAGCGATCCTTCATGATCTGCTGCTGAGAGCAAGAGAGAGGCAGAGACAAAGAGGAGAGAGAGAGACAGAGAGAGAAGTAGATAAAGAACAGAGCAGAGAAAGAGGGTTTATAATAAAATATCACCCAGGCTTATTTCAGTGCTTTACAGCTATAAAGCATAATTTCTTCTGAATAAAACATTCACTTCGGCCACGAGCACGCTCTCTGATGCTTTATTGATTACCTGGTCAATATTCTCACTGCATACACGTGACACAGTGGTGAAGGATCCATTAGTGTCAGTGGAGGCAGCAATAGCTCTACAACAGAACGTTCAGTCATCTTCAGAGGCATGGAGCAGAGCATGGACTGCAAAAGGACAGACTGCCCTGAATGCAGAGCTCTGCTCCATCTCAGCCATCATAAAGTATATGTGACTATAGTGTGACTGTGGTTTTGGACTCTACATAAGGCTGGTTTTATATTTATGATTATTATTATTATTATTTATTCCATGCATCCATCCATTATCTTTGGCTTTATGCCGCTAGTCAGGGTCACGGGGGCTGGAGCCAATCCCAGCATCATAGGGCGAAGGCAGGGTACACCCTGGATAGTTCACCAGTCCCATCACATGGCCAACATTCACGCACACACACACACACACACACACACACACACACACACACACACACACACACACACACACACGAGCAATTTAGAGTGACCAATCAACACACAAGTGTTTGGACGGTGAGAGGAAACCAGAGTACCCGGAGGAAACCCACTCAAGCACGGCGAGAACATACACACTCCACACAGAACGGCCCGGACCGGGAATCTAACCCAGATCATCTTACTGTGAGGCAACAGTCCTAATCACTACACCACTGTGCCACCATTAATATTATTATAATTCATTATTATTATAATTTAATTATAAAATTTTAAGAATATGCACACCTCCAGACTTCCTCTTTTGGTGGGGTTGAGGATGAGAAATTTCTTCAGCAGGTTTTCGCAGTCTGTGGACATGTAGAAGGGAATCCTGTACTTTCCCCTCAGTACACGCTCTCTGAGCTCCTGTGTGTGAGAGAAGGAGGTAGGAGAGAGACACAGAGAGACCGATGACTCAAACAATCAACTCGTTAGAAAAATCTTTCCGTCCTTGTTGATGAGCCAATGACATATTGTCCTCTTACTTTAAGGTTCTGCCCATCGAACGGCAGTGACCCGCTGACCAGCGTATAGAGGATGACCCCCAGGCTCCAAACGTCCACCTCTGGTCCGTCGTACTTCTTGCCCTGGAAGAGTTCGGGGGCGGCGTAGGGTGGGCTGCCGCAGAAAGTGTCCAGCTTGTTCCCCACCGTGAACTCGTTACTGAAGCCGAAGTCTGCAATCTTAATGTTCATATCTGCATCCAGCAAAAGGTTCTCAGCCTGGGAGGATGAATGAAATTGATTTGTTAGCATTTGTGTGCTCATTATTGCCGACAAACAAAAAAATGGCCCATTATTTATTTATTCTGCTTATTTGCTTACGTACTTTAATTTTTACAAGCACTGTAAAAAGCTATCTGTGTTACTGTGCTTTTAAAGGCCCACATATATTCATGAGCTATAATGTATGTAACACAGACATAAATCATTTTCAGAGGTTGATTTCACTCTTGTATATTGCTTTGTTCTCAAAGCAGGCTTGTCTGACTCAACAGAACATTATTGTGAATGGATATATCTAAATACATTGTTTGTGACATCACAAAAACAGCATGTTTCGCAACTTATTTAGCCAGAAGTACTGGCGAGTGAATGGTACCCTCTGAAACTTTAACAACGTTAAAGCAACTAGGACTCGTGAGCGGGCAGTTCTCAAAGCATTGCACTGCCAGTTATACCATGTATGACTATGTCCGTGACAAACAAACTTTGATCTGATTTGTTTACTTATTTAGCTAGTATAATTCAGTTTTCTGTAATATGGGCCCTTTAAGACGCATACTGAGAGGATGCATGTAAATAGAAAGCGGCTCAGACTGAAAATTAGGCTAGAATGAACTGAGACAGACAGTGAATGAGAGAATATATATATATATATACACACACCAGCATTGAAAGTTGGAAAGTAAAAGTTGAAGAAGAGCCAGCAAAGAACATGAGACCAACTAAAAAAAAAAGCACATGCTGTTTTTCCCACTTCAAAGATTCCTGTCTAACTCTCTCGGCTCTCGGAGCGGTTTCATATCGTCTTAATGAACGCTCTCATGCATGTGGATGTGCATGTGTGTGCTCATGTCTCTGCGGTGGGATTGAAATGCACGGGCACCCTCAGTGCTGCCACTCAAATGTTTATCCTCTAACGTTAGCCAAGCGGGAAGGCCACGTTGCTTAGCAACAGATGCAGAGTGCTAACTGGGCTTGGCTGGCAGAGTTAAATATTACCCGCCTAACACAAACCAACTTTCACAACATTACACACTCATGCACACGGCATACAGACAGGCCTGGCTTTCAGAGCGCTCTTAGTGAACACGCAGTATCAGTCAGCACCTCAACTCACACAGCTCTTTTCCAGTCTGGTGAACATGACGATCACAAATATCCACACAGCAGAGACGAGCACACATCAACATACAGTTCATCATCATATCATCTCATCAGCGATGTAGCAAAGTCTTTTATTTCCAAAACAGAAACTTTCCAAGAAAGAAAATATCCTAATTTTAATATACAGCAATGTACTGAGACTTTATCTGAAGCCTGTTTTATTAATATATACATCCCCAAGTACATCATCTTATTACATAAGGATAAGACAGTAAATTAAATATTAAAAAGATGTTAAAGGATTTGATGTGGCAGTGGTGATTCACATTCACACCCAAAAGTTTAAACACCCCAGTCAAACTTGAGGCTCTGCTGGTTTTCTAGGTTAAAATGAGTACTTTTCCTACTTATTCACTGATTTAATGCAAGCTAATTAAAAGTAAGTGTGTTTGGATAGAAAAAGGACATTTCCATATTTCACATGTCTTTCAGTTTATTACACATTAAATTATCAGCATAAGAGTGAAAAGCAGAATCTTTTCATCATTTTCAGGAAACAGAATTTCTTAGTATTTGGTACAGTATGTCAGCTTTAGGCTTTAATGGCAATGTGCACGCAAGTAGACACTGTACACAAGCTCCACTTAAAGGAATAAACCTTTTGTGCACAGGCACTTATCAGGGTTAATGCCCAAATTTGAAACTAAAACAGAAATAGTGCCAAGTCTTTGTTTTGTGTTGCCTTTGTTATAATCTGTCAAAAATCTAAATTTTCAGGTTATTTCTAAGTTTAAATGAAAAAAAAGTTTGAGTGTGGCCTTAAACTTGTGATCCCCACTATGGATCTCAACCATTGCACAGTTTAACAGTTTCCATTACTGGCAGACCTTTTCCTCAGAGTTATTTAATGATTCCACAAACTCCCAGTTTATCATTTACACCTTGTCATTTCAACAAAGTTTTAATCTTTGTATGGGATGGCTCTGGACTGTGGAGTATAACATGCGTTACATGTGTTCTCAAGGCCGTAGTTGTAGTTGCTTATAGCTTGGCGATGTGAAAAAAAGGGTGAGCTTTACTGTAATCCACTATTCTGTGTTACTACAGTAACGCACGCTGTGTCCGTACAGAGCAAATGTAATCTAAAGCTTAAACTAACTCTCCGAGATTGAGGGGGAGAGGGTTAAACTCTAACTCAGAAGCTCAAAGGTCAGAGTGACGGGGCTCTGAACCAATACCGCGAAGACGTAAATGATGGGTGTGGCATCGCCATAGGAACACAGCGAGGATTGGGTGATCAGAAGACTGTAAAATAGAAGTGTACTGATAACTGGTTACTGCTCTTTAGCAGCAGCAGAGAGAGAGAGAGAGAGAGAGAGAGAGAGAGAGAGAGAGAGAGAGAGAGAGAGAGAAAGAGAGAGAGAGAGAGAGAGAGAGAGAGAAAGAGAGAGAAAAAGAAAGAACTGTTGTGAAATCAAGCTGTGCAGTTAAACAGGCAGAGTGATGAAGTGTATTCATACATGCTCTCGAGTGCATTCTAAAAAAAACTTGAACTTATCAGGGGATTTTATTTTCTGATTAATTCATGCAGAGCTCAGATGTGGTCTAAGACGGGGGGCTGCAGAGCTATTACAGAACTAATGCAGATGAAAATACACAGAGATGATCCTGCGCTTGTTCTCTTACATAAGAGCGTCCATGTTTAAACCACGTCCTCAAAGGTCACCCACATCCACACAGTCACTCTGAATAAAGGTGGAGCCATCGCTTACCTTCAGGTCCCTGTGTACAATACACTTCTGGTGGCAGTACTGCACCGCAGAAACAATCTGGATAGACAGATAGACAGATAGATATATAGACAGATAGACAGATAGATAGACAGATAGACAGACAGACAAACAGACAAAGACAGAGCCAGAGAGAAATAGTAAGTGAAAGAATGACAGAAAGACAGCCAGATAGACAGAAAACCAACCAAGCAGACAGAAAGCCATACAGACAGACAGAAACAGAGAGAGACAAAGACATAGCGACAGACAGACAGGCAGATGTGGACAAACAGAGAGACACAGTAAGGGAAATAAATGGATGGACAGTGAGAGAGATAGACAGCACGCCAACCAGCCAGCCAAACAGAAACAGAGACAAAGACAGTAAGAGAAATTGATGGACAGAGGCACAGACAGACAGACAAAGACAAAGATGGTAAGAAAAATAGGACAGATGGACAGATTAAGACAAAGTGGCAGATGTAAACAGATGTGAGAGATGTGGACAGACAGATGAGAAAAAAAAGAGAGGTAGTTGGAAAGATGGATGGACAGAGACAGACAGAGGGATGTACAGATGGACACGGATATACAAACAGACACAGAGATGGACATAGTGAGAGAGAAAGAGAGAGAGAGAGAGAGAGAGAGAGAAGTAGATACACAAAGTGAGGAAAAAGAGAGATGGGAGAGAAAGAGAGAGAAACGACAGCAGATAAGTGAAAGAGTGAATTAGACAGTGGTGTTAAGTGCACATGGGAACTGTCCCACTCTAAATGAGACGTTCTGTCTGTAATTAAATTGTCACCATTAAATATGAACACAGCGGGACTTCTGAGTTTAATGAGTCCTGTGTCTCTCTCACACACACACCGTTAAGCAGACAAAACACCTTTTACCTGTCAACACACACACACACACACACACACACACACACACACTCACACTCACCTGTCTGAATTTGGCACGTGCCTCCTTTTCTTTCATCCTGCCATGAGCGACGAGGTAATCAAAAACCTCTCCTACATTACAGAAGAGAAGAACACAGGAACACATGAATGATACGGGGGTCAGAGGGAGTAAAAGGAGAGAAAGAAAGGAAGAAAAGAAACATGAGAAAGAAAGAAAATAAGATTGCATGAGATTATTTAAAGCCAGTGTTCGAAATGCTTAGAGGAGAGCGCTCCTCATCAGCTGATAGGATTGCTGCTGACAGCGGGCCTCGAACTGCCCCCTCACCTCCACTGGCGTACTCCATAACCAAATACAGCGTCTTCTCTGTCTCGATCACCTCAAATAACTTCACTGGAGGGAGGGGAAAAGAGGGAGGGAGAAAGAGAGAGAGGATGATCATCAGTCAAAACATGTCAACAGAGAGGGACTCAAAAGAGGGTTAAATGGGGCAAGCTGTGGCCTCCCATACACTCTGCAAGCGGAGGACGGTTACAAATGTTGCAGCATTCTGGCAACAGTGTGTGTGTGTGTGTGTGTGTGTGTGTGTGTGTGTGTGTGTGTGTGTGTGTATGTATGTAATAAAAAAACATTTAAGGTCAACTGAATTCTTTATTATGCCATATATAAAGCATAATACCACCATTTCAATAACAACTGAAGCATGACTACACACTACATACATATAGTAAAAAAGAAATCAGTCACTTTTAATATAAGCTTCCACTAAACTGATTTCCAGGCCAGGTGTACACAAAGGAACTGGAAAAAAAACAATTAATATAAAGGAATACAACCTTGGTTCCCAAAAATGATGTGCAAATCAATCTAACCCCTTAAAGTACAACAGTACAAAGACAATCTTTTATTGTTGTTTGAAAAACATATGCCTCTTTTTTAAATTGATGCCAGCAACACATTTCAAAACAGTTTCATGAGAGTTTCACCGAGTGAAATCTTGCTTTATATAGCATTGCAAGCTGCTGCAGCTGCTCCACAGTTCAGGGTCCACTTTGTAATTTTTGTTTTAATTTATAATGAGGCCAGTACTTTCTATGAGTGACCAGTCTGGACTGTAAACAGGCCAGTTAAGCGCCCAAACTCTTTTATTATGGAGACACGCTGGTTTAGTATGTACAGAGGAAGGTTTGACATTGACTTGCTGAAATGAGCACCTTCCTTAAAGATGATGTTACCTGGTTGGCAGCACATGTTGCTCCAAAACACACGTATATGTAACGTTCAGCATTACTGGTGCCTTCACAAATGTGTAAGTCACTCAAACCATATGTACTAATGAACCTCTATACAATCACAGATGCTGGATTTTGAACTGTGCACTGATAACAAGCCTGTCTTTATACGCCCAAAGGACACGGCGTCCCTGACTTCCTTTGACTTGCTGGACCACATGACACTTTTCCACTTCATCTCAGTCCATCTTAAATGAGTTTAGGCTTAGAGAACGCAGCAGGCTTTCTGAATGTTCACAGATAATGTTAATTGGATAGTGTTGCCAATTAAGCCAATTAATTGTTTGTAATGTTTTTGGTACTACAGAAGTTCACCAGTCTTTGGTTTTCCCTGTCCCAATTTTTTGAACATGTACCTGGCATCATTAAAAAATTATAATAATAAAAAGATTTTGTGTTATTTTTCTAAATAATAGTTTTAAATGATGTGCACATTAATGTAATCTGTGTGAATTTACATTTTGAACAGCATCCTAACGTTTAGAAACGGGGTTGCAGAACCACAACAGTACAATTGTGTTGAAATTATGTCCAACTGTCTGCCCCATAACACTTTTAACAGACTAGAGCTTTACAACACAAACCATGCTATCATTATCTTCCTACTGCTCTCTGAGCCTTAAAATCAAGCAGGCTGTTTTGTTACTGCGCCTGTAAGATACATGTCAATGACCTCTGTCCTGACAGACTGGCCTGTAAAAAAATCCCATCTAAAACACTTCTTATAAGTTTAATGGTCAGGGCTAAAACGCTGTAGGTGGAAAGATAAAAGAGCAAATTTTCATGGTGTCAGAAAAACACTAAAATTTCAACCTGGCGGCTCAATGAATTGTATGGACATTTAAATTGTTTACATACTACATTAAACTCAGATTTAGCTTTCTATGACAAAGGCCCTTTCAGAACTACTGGGCCAGGTTTAGTTGAACACGGGGAGGTTTTCTAACTGGTAATGTTTAAGCCCTGTCTGAATCTGCTATTCCAGTCATTGTTACGTATTCCCACTTCCACAAGTGTAAACATTCTAGTGCATACTATATAAACGAAGCACATCTATCTATCTATCTATCTATCTATCTATCTATCTTTTCTACTAATGAGGAGTCAAATATTCTGCAACATGTAAATCGGGCAGGCGTTCTTATCTTTGCTAAAGATAATCATAAAAAGTAGACATTCTATGCTAAAGTCATATTACCCAATCTTTCCATGTAAAATCTACTAAACATAACTATTTAGTAGTTCCTGTGGTCTTAGATGTGTACTGTGTGTTCAACATTTAGTCCATTTCTAACAATAATCATTAATTTTACCCAACAAAATCAGTAAAACTTGATTTTAGGATGCATCGTAAACAAACAGTAAACAAATCACACACATCAGAGATTCTCAACTATGACTAATGCTCTTAACTACAGTTGCAGTGCTATTGATGCCGTTGTGTGTATCTCCCTGGCGGTCAGAATGTCTGGCTACACTCCTTCACACACAATCGAAGCAAAATGGCTGTAATTCTCCTGATTTGAATCAGAGCAGGCCCACAGAACAGAACCACTGCAATGAATGATAATAACGAAACCCAGCCCGCTGACTGATCCTGTCTGCTCAGACATTTCAGCGCTGTCAGTAAAGCGGTGGAGCAGTTCTACTGGAGTGAGTTACTCTTCATCTCGCCGCCAACGGGGCATGCAGCGGCAAAGCACAGACGGCCACTGTAGAAAGCTGCCCATATTCAAATCCTCAATATGGAGCATTAAACTGTTGAAACGGGGCCGATTCCTCCTCTCTCTTTCTTCTGCAGCACCCTCAAAGCATCCAGGGCTCTCCTTTCATCTTTTATATTTATGAATGCTGGCTACACGCTAATGAGCTACTGATGCCATCAAGGCCATCGTGGCTACACACACACACACACACACACACACACACACACACGTTTTTCATCACAGATTTCGAATAAACACACAGTGCTGACTGAAACTGAGCATCTCACACGCGTGTAACAGCAAAGTCAGATAGTCACACTGCACAATTATACAGGGCGCTGAAGAACTCACACACTCACCTATGTTCGGATGATTTAAAAGCTTCATGATTCGCACTTCTCGGAAGAGCTGAGGACAGAGAAAAGAAAGAACACCGCTTCAGAGGATTCCTACCACAATTATCAGGTCCCCACCATTAATAAATAGGCAGACTGAATATCTTCATATTATGTTGCTCTAAATTGAGTTTAGGTTTAGCCATAAAGGGCTTAATATTAATTGAAAATAAATAAATAAATGAATAAAAAATGTCAGGAAATGCACATTAACATCCTTTACGCCATCTTTCTAACTTTTTAACTGTAGTCATAAAGGCCTCCTAAAGTTTTCATACAGACAAAGCTAACAATACAAAACAGCCACACAAAGAAAAAACTAATTCTTATCATAATATGCATTTTTTTTTTAGATTCTGCTGAAGTAAAATTAATTCTATATATAAAAAAATTGTAGAAGTATACAGTATTCATATTCCACAGTACATTAACACAGTCTTTTTTAATCATATAGTCAAAATAAAACAAATAAAAACAGTTGGGACACAAGTGGGACACTGACACAACTATTATCTTAATTTACTTTTACACAAACTATGCAGTACTTCAATCTAGCAACACCTGCAGTTAGAACAGACGTCTGTTCTGAACACAGAATGACAGAATGTAGAGGACGGGTGTGTGTATTTTATGAGTTGGAGGACTCGCCCACCCCTCACTAAAGGAAGTCATTCAGCCCCTCTTCCTGTAATTAGCCCCTTTATGCGTACCCTCAAGAGACAGATCAAAAAAGAGAAGAGAGAGAATTTACAGACTCACTTTTTGAAGACTAGAAGAGTTGAGCTGCGTCTTGTCTATGATTTTTACTGCAACCTAAAATAGAAAAACGGAAAAAAGCAGTCATTCTTTCAATTGATGATGAGCGAATACTCAGAATTGAACAGAACAATGACATGTTAAAATAAACACAAATAGCATGAGTATAACATGTAGTGATATTATGGGTGTCACAGTATTTGTCCCAGTATTATTGTAGATAATGTTCAATATCTGATTTGGTGCTGGTGCTAATAATGGAATTCTGCAAACCCATATGTCAAGGAGGATGTCAAGGAGAACTCTGTTGCTCTAACTATCTCACAAGATATCACACAAGTTCTTGTTACTTTTACCTGCACTTGTCTATTTCCATGATATATGATGATAGATTCTACACACAATAACTTTTGTCGTGGTTAAAAATGTGTTTACCAGTATGAGGGAAATTATCTTTAAGGGTGGAAATGTCTTGGAGTGGTGTCATCCTTTGCAGGCATAGAATAACGAAGGATTATTTTAGTCTTCTGTATTTGTCGGACATTGGGTAATGTAATGCAACGTGATGTATATGTCCATGAATGGGGAGCATGTAGGTCTAACTAATTAATTGATTAAACACTTTTTTCTCTCTTTATAATTTAGTTGCTGTGTCTCAGGGTTATAAATAGCTATGTTTCTCAGGGTAAGCTGTCGACAGTCAGAATGTAATTGATGTTAGAAGCGCTGTAATATTCTCTTTGTATCATTTTTATTATTTTTTTTTTTAATATTTATTATTTGTACTTTCCAATTTGCATCTTACAATTGTTACAGTCTGGTCCTTGTGTGTATTGTTTGATCTTGTTGAAAATGAATAAAATGTATTTACAAAACAAAAAACAATGTGTTTACATGCATTTTACAAGTCTGTATATGTCCAAAGTGGCACAAATGAATAGAAACATGTCCATCAGGACCAGTTCATTACTGTAAAAGAGACTGCAAGAGTATTTAATACCTGCTTTATCAATATGCAGAAATCTTCTTTTGATGGAGTTCTTTAATTAAGTAATGGCTTTAATTGAGCCATGACAGCCCTAATGAAGTCTACCGTAACGCACCCGCCCTCGCTCTTTCCTTCCATCAACAGAAATCGAGAAACTGATATGTGACTCTCAGCAACTGCCTGTGTCAGCTTTAAAACCATCTGCAGAAGTGTGACGGGAAAAGGACAACTGACAAAGACGAGAGAGACGAGAGGGACGGGGAGTCCGCGGGGAGGAGACTGAGAGTCAGACAGAAACGCACAGACGGTCAGAGAAACGGATGCAGGTCAGATGAAGGCTCTGGTTACCTCCTTCCCCGTTAGGACATGTCTGGCCAGTTTAACTTTAGCGAAGTTGCCCTTGCCGATGGTCTTCAGCAGACGGTAGTTGCCGATGTGAGGTTGCTCGTCTGCTGTTGTCGCAACTGGGTTCCGGCAGCGCGGCATGCTGGGACGCCCACCTGCTTTCGAGTCCAAAGAGGTCTGAGAAAGAGTAAAAAAAGAGAAGATCAGACACTCATAACGATACCGGTTCAACCTAAAGCTCCCTATGACAACATAACAGAGTGACAACAAGTGTGGGTGTGAAACATGAGTGAGTGTGTGTGTGTAGTGTGATCTAGGCAGACAGGTGAAGCTGGTTAGGGTCACAGACCGGGAGGCTCCAGAAAGACAGGACTAGCGATCGGCTCAGAGTGAGCTGCCACTGTAAACTCAATACCACCAACACAAAATCAACAGGTAAAAATCTCTGCGCTGGAGAAAAAGAGAAAGGCGTAAACTCAAAGCAGTGTTTGTTCAGGAACAGCTCTAGTTAAATCTTAATGGCTGGTGTTTCGAGGAAGATGTTTTTTGGACTTTCAGTAGCTGCTCACACATTATCATGCATTACTGGCTGCGTGCTGAAAGAGAAAGCAGGGATTGTGACATCTTAGAATGAGGTTTACTGTAAATAAAGCTTCAGAAGAGGTCTTTCCTACCACTTTTCAATCGGCACAGACGTTTAAGCTTCAGAGAGCAATGCAAAAGTAAAGTAAAGAGATTCTTCTAGTAGAAAGTAAGGGGTAAAGCCATTTTAAAGTAAGCGACAACTGATCCTTGCTTATACAGGGCTAAGCCTTACCTGGCTCCTTTAATAAACAAGGCTCCTTTAATATACAAGGTATTTTTTTTAGTGATGTTTAGTTAAAGGCTACAAAACTATTAGTGTTAAACTGTCCCGTCTCAACATCTCTGCAATGAGTTTCAGAATGAAGAAATATTTATTGATTAGACAAAACATTACCTAGCTTGATAAACACATATATACATATACATATACATATATATATATATATATATATATATATATATATATATATATATATATATATATATATATATATATACACACCAGGGATGGGAATCAAGAAAGACCCCATGATACAATAGTATTACAATACTTAAGTCACAATAGGAAATTACTGGGATTTTAAAGTACTGTGATAAGCTGAGTACTGCAATAACATTTCATTTATAATAAATAATTGATTCCTGTTTTCTTTTTGTTCTCAAATCTAATAAGATAAAGCTTTCAGTCTGTTCATCTTTATGGAATGAAGGGATATTGATCTTTGATATGAAACCTTGATAATCGGCAACATAATCAATAGACTTCTAAATTATTGATAAAGTATCAATGTCTGTGTGTGTGTTCTTGCAGAGGTATATTTGTGAGGACCACATGTCCCCACTAGTATAGTACAGTCTGATTTTTTTGGTAAAGTGAGGACAATTTGCTGGTCCTCACTTTAGCACATGTTATTGTCTCCAAAAGTATTTAAAAAATATATAATACAGCAAAAAAAATAGTCTTTTGGGTACTGAGGTTAAGGTTAGGGTTAGGTTTAGTATTATTTAGTTATAGTAAAACAAAGATCAATAGAAACCCATGGATGACCTCACTAATATAGTAAGGCAAACGTGTGTGTTCAGCAGTATGCATATTAACCCTGCATTTTAGCGAGAGAGCGCATCTGAAGGCAGAGACACTGAAACTTAATAACAGATTCTTACCCAACTCTTAACCAACTCTGCCTTCAAACTGAACCAGGAAGTTACAAAACTACTCGTCCTGTTTTTAATTTAACTGCATCATGACACAGAGCTAACATCAGCATATTGCCTTCAGGAGCTTTGCCCATGACATATGGTCAGACAAGATGTGTTTCGCTAAGTACAGATGTAAGAAGAGTTTTTAAACATGTGTGTACAGCATAATAAATCAGTGACAGTAGAAGAAAATAGAATGAAAGTGGAGCAGCAGCAGCAGCAGCATGTAATGCTGAATGAAATATGATAATCCCATAAGAATTTACTAGTTTTAGGACCATCCTCAACTCCTATAAGCTCCCTAATCCAATCAAATCACCTAAAAGCTCCAAACACAACTCCCAGTTCCAATCCCACCAATTTACCACATTAAAAAAGATAAAACATACGATTAAAGCAGCTAGGCCCATCTGCTGAACCTCACACCCGCTCCCTCACACACTCTCTCTCTCACGCACATACACAAAGACAGGAATTACTATTTGACAGTGCCCCAGTGGAGAACAGAGTGTTTGATACAGAATACAATATAGAAAAACAGTGATCACAAGTTTATATGCACAAAATTAAACTGAAACGCAACTAAAGAAGAAAATTTCTGTTAATCTCATAAACCCAACAGGTCAAGTTTTAGCCCCCAGAAACAAAACAAAATAAATAAAAGCACAATATATTAATATTAAATATTGTCACTGCCCCCAAAAAAATGTGTGTATACACACACACACACACACACACACACACCAAGTACATCAAGTACAAATCAAAATACTTATAACATATGTAATTAGTAATGATTATTTTGAAAATTAAACCAGGCCATACAGTAACCAGTCATTCATACTTTACAGGATAAACAAGAAAGACACGCATAAAACAGGTTTGTCTATCAGGATATAAGTCGAATAATTCTAATAATGGATCATCAACACATTTTTAAAATAAGGTGATCAGGTTTAACAAACACACAGACCAGCGCAACTCAGAAGCACAAAAAAACATGCCAACAAATAAGTCACCAACTGTGTGTGTGTTCGTTCACTGGTGTGTGTGTGTGTGTGTGTGTGTGTGTGTGTGTGTGTGTGTGTGTGTGTGTGTGTCTGTGTGTGTGTGTGTGTGTGTGTGTGTGTGTGTGTGTGTGTGTGTGTGTGTGTGTGTGTGTGTGTGTGCACCCACAGGCTGAGTAAGCCAATTGCAGTGGCAAAATGCAGGGTGTGGAAAGAGGAGACCCTGACAGAGTGCTGACAGCTACTGAGGAAAGGACTTTGGCTTTAGAGGGCAACACACACACATATGCACAGACAGACAATGTCAGGACGTGAAGTCATACATATGTCTCATTTGTATCAAACACAGCGTGTGAAATAACCTTCATCTTAATAACATGTTCAAATAAAGAAACACAGCACAAAATCAGAGACCAGCTCTCATTTATTTAATTTTCAGTCCAACCAAACATTTTTATTTATTCATTATTATTATTAATTATTATTATTATTATATTTATTATAACAAATATTGTGCTCAGACTGGATTTCTAATATGTATATTTTTAGTGTACTCACTCTTTACCTCTAGTAGAGCTTCCACTCTCCATTCATTTCAGGAAGGATACTTGTTTAAAAGAAATCTGCAGGCATTTTTTAGAACAGTGTAAGCAGTTTGTCACATTTTCTGCTTCTCAACATCCAATTTATACCAATTACACTTTGTGATGGTGAGGTCTGGACTCTGGGATGGTCAGTCCATTGTTCTGAGAGCATTAGTAGCTTCTTTGTTTGATGGCTTTCTCTATAATTTATTATCTTTTCTCAGTAAGGGCTTGTTGACAGCTACACATCCTTTCAGACTCAACGCGCTGAGTTATCTTCTAATAGTGAAGAGAAGAGGAGACCCTAACTGGCTGAAATATGAGTGGGAAAGCTTGTTACGCTCGACACGCCGTCTGTTTACAGAAAAAAATTCTGGCCTTCAAAGAAAAAACAGTCAATCAGCTTGACTGTTATGCCATGAGCGGGTGCTAGCGAGGAAAGCCCTCAGTTGTGAAGGTCTGCGCCAGTACAGTAGCCAGAACAAACCCAACAGTCAAATTTTGTGCGTCACTGAACCAAACATCGTGTTTTGTCAAGATTTTATCGTCAAATCTGTTTTTGAAACTGTAATCTGACCATCAGTTTTAAGTATCGTCACTGTCCAATAATAAACAAGCGTCTCCAAAACGATAACTTTGCAGGAGAGGCCAAAAACCACTTCACTTTCAATGTAAGTCAATGGAACCAGATGTTTTCCCAATTGATTCTGAAGCATTCATAGTTTTTTCATTGGACAGCGACGGTATTCTGATCTCTCCCCATTCAAGCTGAGAATCTGGTCCTGTATGACTGGAAATAACTGCCTGGGTGAAGATGAGCAAACAGACTTTCCTAAAAGGACTAACTATTTCTATCTACATGTAATAATAATCTGCTACGGCTGAGACTAAAGCCCAACTGCAGGAACCATACAGAAACAGTTTGTTCTTCCAGATTTGTGACACACAAACACACACAGGTACAGCACAGCACAGCCTGGTGTTCAACACAGGTGGGTTTTAGGCCTTGGCATAGTGTGTGTGTGTCCTCACGCAGCTGATACAGAAGCAGGGTGGTATGGGTGGAACTATCATTACATCATCGAGACAGCACACTCACACTGACTCACACACATACAATCTCTCTCTCTCACACAGACACAACTTGTCTTCTGTTTTCTCTTCACAGTTAAAGACTCCACATACATCCTGACTCAACTGCCTCTTTACTTCGCTCCTAAAATCTCCCCTCTTTGCCAAAACTCTCTCTGCCCTTTACTACAAGCCCAAATAAGAGCAAGAGTGAGTCGAGATCTCAAAATAATGGAGACCTTTTAGACAGCAACTGCTTCCAGTCCAGTTAGTTTTAATGAGATATAAGTCCTCGCATATTCACTGAAGCTCAGAATTCTAGACTGCTTACTGTTTGTTATCATTTTTGTTTATAATTTTATAATGTCTACATTTTGTTATAATTTGTAACATTTTATTACATTTCTTTGTTATTTTTTAATAATTTTATAATGTTTACATTTTGTTATTATTTGTTAAAAAATTTTGTTTTTTATAATTTTATGACTACATTTTGTTATAATTTGTTACATTTTGTTAATTTTTTTTATAATTTCTGTTTATAATTGTATAATGTCTACATTTTGTTATAATTTGTAACATTTTGTTATAATTTTTTAATGAAATCTTATTATATACTTATCTACATATGTTATCAATGACCTAATTACATTCTACATCAACGAGATGACTGCACTCCTGACTCTTCTTGACTTTTTCAGGAACTGTCTGAACATGTATGTATGGATGGATGTAAAAATTGCACAAACAAAACAAAAGAGTTTCCATTAAAAGGACCAAGCCTAAGATTTAAAGTTTAGAATATTGTTCCAGTGGTCCATTTTCAGATTTAATCAGATGTGGAGAAGCATACTCAGGTTTTAGGATGATTCTCATGAATAAGTTACTTGGCCTTCACTGCCTGAGCGCAACAACAATAGCTTAAAACTTTTTACTTGCTTTAATGAAGCAATGGCTTCACAATAGAACAGTTATTATTAATTTAGAGAAAATGTATCACTGAATGCATCATAGTCAGGCCAGCTGTCCCCTCCTCTCTTCTCAGAGCTAGAACCTGAAGCTAAATGTGCAGTAATATCAGAGAAAGCTGTCTGCGCGGGAGCACTTTACATTATCTGAGAAAAACGGCCCGTGTAAATTCCGCGATAAGAGCTTGTTATACCATGGTGGCATGACAGGTTTGATGAATCATCTCAAATCTGTAAGCATGGAGATCCTTATCAGAGCACCGCTGAGCGGCCTCCGACTCCATCACAGCAGCAGCTACCGGCAAGAATATCAGTCTCTTTTCCTCCTTTTCTAACGAAGCAGTTTTACAGCAGGCTTAAACACAAACAAGATCAACGCATGTTAGGCTAATTATAGCTAGACCGCTATAGAAGGTGGGAGTGTGTGATTTTACTGGATCTCTGTGGCTTTGTGTACATTTATCTACTAAAAGCAGTCCTAATTAATTTTTTCAACTTAGGAATTAAATGAGATGCTTTTTTTTACTCTGCCTTTATGACTGGTATATGTAAATCATCTGTTCGTTTCTGATAGGCTGGCCTGTATTTTGCCTCATTTAAAGAGCTTAATGACTTCAGTGTGACTGTGCAGAGTTAAACTGTCGTAGACTCCATTTCTAATATTCGATTCTGCCGCTAAGAACTTCTCACCACCATTTAGGAAGGCAACCTGCCACCGCTGCTGCAACTATAACCCTGCAGGTGGATGGAGATCCAGAATAACCATGAAAAAGATCAAGCATGTGGATGCTTTAGACAAAGACTTCAGATAATGCTACAAGGAGAAGACAAATTTTACCAAATATTTATCAATACATTTTACCAAAATTACTTAAAACAACATAAAAAGTGTCTGAAAAAACGATCAAAGCTCTTAAACAACATATACATGAATACATACGAAGGTGAAGTTGGCTTAATATTGACATTTTCTGTTGTGTTGTAGTTATACTAAGACACATTCTCTGTAGAACTCCAAAAAAGAAAAGAAAAAGGATGGCAAACTTCTTCAGAAACATCAAGCATTGAAATTATGTAAAAGCTGTTCAGGCTACAACTGGGCTGTGACATAATTTGCTGTACCATAATGATAAACCATCAAATACCCACCTCTGATTCTAGTACATTATAATTTCCCCAGAGTGAACACAAGTGCAGGGAAAGTGGCCAGTGCACACTATGGTACTGCGTTTGAAACACAGCCCTGGTGTTACATGGTAGCTAAGGTGATGGTGGTGATACAACGCACTCTCCATGTTAATCCCCGAGCAGAACAGCAGGGTCAGGCTGGACCTGTTTTGACGTGGCCGCCATTATATTATCACTGACCTTTTCAGCTTTCACAGCAGTTTTTCCACAAATCTGAGACGGGGTGTGAGTGCACCGACCAAAAGTGCCCAGAAACCTGATACACTTACAAACAGCTGCACGACGCAGCCCCCTTCACTCACTTACACACACTCCAGCATTTCTTAACAAAAAAAAAAAAACACACACACACATGCACACTGTAGGTCGTGATTGCTGTGTTGCCATGGAGATGTATCGTTCGCTGCAGCAGTCCTCTCAACACATTCATTTTTCTTTACCTTACTAAAGGATCACTCACTCTTTCTCTTCACTATTAACTGAAAGTGGCCTTAATCACAATGTGATGGTCAAACACCGGCTGGCAGGTTCAGAATACACAGAGTATCATTATTCTTAAACCCACATACACACCAGCTCAGACAACAGCCACAGCACACACACACACACACACACACACACACACACACGTATTCTGGAATTCAACATACTGCAATATTAAACATGCACTGTAACACAACAATTTTAAAAAACATGTTACCAGCCATGTTTATATACACAGACACTTGGATCACCATTCTCCCACGTTCTCTTTATTCACCCATTTACTGTTACTGTAGAAAACATATTTAAAGTAACTACTGACATTTTTTAGTACTGGTATTGTTACTGACCAGCTCTTTGTACATGCTGCTAGTTTGCTTGGTCCACACCAAACTAGGTAGGTATGGTGGCGGGTTACACTACACGTCAGCATCTTTTCTGCTGTAACTGCCACCAATAATGAATTAAAACCCATATTCAATGACACAGGTCATGCTGGGGGCCAGCCCACAATCAGGGGACTTGATTAAGCGTATCATCAGTAACAAGGACAAATAACTACACGTGTACCAAAGACACTAACAGAGGGCCTGGAAACAGCATCAGCAGCAATGGTGTGGTGACTGTAAGAAGTAATGGACATCCACGCCTCGTGCAGTTACTCTCTTAAATTCTTTTTTTTTTTTTACCAATTCTCACTATTTTTTTCTATTCTTTCACAGTGCATTGTTAATTAACCAAAGTAAAACTCTTTCCTTATTCTTTCCATTATTCTCTCCTTTCTCCATAGCCCTTGCTCCTGTCTATTAGTCTGTTCTAAAACAAACAACACAAAAACTAAAAATAATATATATTAAGCGTGCCCTGAAATCTTTAAGTATAATGATATTGTCTTTCCTCACTCTCCTTCAGATGGATGGATGGATGGATACAGAGGGGACAGAGGAAGAACTACTTGTCAGGGTTGTGCAGGTAATGGGTTTGGGGTATAAATATCACACTGTCTCTATTTCCAACTGAGTCTGGTGACAGCCAAGGACACAAATAGACAGCAGTTGGACCTTCTTTCTGTTCTCAGCACCCTCTCACCCTCTCTCTTACTTCACTGCCCACACCCCTCCCTTCTCTCTCAATCTCTTCCTCTTTCAGTAAACTGTTAACAGCTAACGAATAACACTGATATTAATGACACGCAGCATCGCAGGACCAATAACACAGCTAAGCGTCTGTAACTACAAGAGTGTTCAGGCATCTTTTCTGCTTTGCGAGTGAGCGGCAGTGGGTCACCAAATTAAACTTCGTCACGACCAGATAAGATGACTTACTGTGGCTAAAAACGCCTGTCATTTCCTAATACAGCACGTAGAAAACTTCGTACAGAAATGGTGCTTTCATAGAGACTGTTATAGTCACGCCTGCCTGAGACTCCTCTGTGTGGAAATGGCTGAAGCTGGACTTCGAGGGGGAAGCAAACAAGCTGAAGGTCAAATAAAAGAATCCTAGTAGTACGTGGTTTAGTAACAACTGTGATTGTAGTACACTGTTATATTTATCAGGTCATTTTGTACATGGCCGTTTAGCAGTTATATATATATACGGCTTGTTCCCGCCCACTGCACGCAACCGAGGTTTATTTGGTTGCTAAACCGGCCGGCTATCCAAAACATTAGCCCGAGGCTTAAAATCCGCTAGCGTAAATGCTAATAGCTCCAGTATAAAAGTACAGAATGGCCAACCACTCGATTAAAGTTGCGTATAAAATACTATTTTGTGTGGCTGTATGACAAGAAAACACATTAAAATACCAGAGTCACGGCTTGTTCCCGCCCACTGCACGGGACCGGCGATTTAGCTAGTTGCTAAGCTACCAGCCGATATCCAAAACAATAGCCAGAGGCTTAAAAATCCGCTAGCACAAATGCTAATGGCTCCAGTATAAAACTGCAGAATGGCCAACTATTCGATGCAAAGTTGCAAATAAAATCATGTTTTGTGTGATTATATGACAAGAAACACATTAAAACACCAGAGAGAATCGAAATAACTTACATATTAAAATGACTTGCCTGCGTTGCATCATAGGATTGCCTTAGCAGCTGAGGAAGCGTTCGATGCTTCCTTAAAATTGGGCCAAAATAAGGATCCTCAGTAGACAACATGTTTAAGGTATCTAAGAACTGGGACAACGAATATGTTGGGAGTGCGCATACTATGACTTAAAATGCTGCCTATGTAGACTGCTAATGAGGTTTTAAGATGCACCCATGGTCAAGTCTTAATACTCAAGTTATGGACTGCAGTTCTCCTTCAGTAAAAATTGGAATCATTTTCTCAATGTACATACAAGGCAGAACTGTAAAACCAAACTAGTAAACATGTATTTATGCACAGACAACATTAATGATGCAATAACAAATTTAATTTAATTTGATTAAATAACACGTTTATAAGAAAAGAAGCATAAGTGTGTGTTTTTGTGTGAGTGAGTGAGTGAGAGCATAATACAAAGACAAACTTTGAAGCCAGCTTAAGCTGCTTATACACAAACTAATAGGAGGACGGTGCTGCAAGAATGTCTCAAAGAGCCTCATGACAGATAGTGGTGTCGACATCTTACTGTGATCGTCTCATACACACACTAAGCTATTTATAAACGCACTCCTATGGATACTGCACTGCTGGGACAGAGTAACACAAAGACAAGAAGTGTCCTACAAAAAAACTGGTTTACAAACTGTCTATTACAAACTAGTTACACATTACTCAGCTAACAGGCCCAGTGCTCAAACAAGAGCTACTAAAGCAGTGACATCTGAAAGAGCAGAAACAGGCTTTGAGTCATCTCTCTGTGTTACGTACATACACACTTACACTCACGCACACACACAAACCCTCACATGACGTCATGTGCCATGAAAGACTCGGCACTCCCTCCGGTCAACTTCACGCCCAGCTCAACTGGAAAGGCTTGTTCTTTCGCGTACGCAACACTCAGACAAGAAATCCAATCAGGAATTGCTGAAACCAGCAGGTACAAACGGGACTGAAGAGTAGAGTATGACGTGAATTGAATGTGATTATTTGATGAAACAGTGTCAACTTTATAAAAAAAAAAAAAAAAAAGGTTACGAGATCTATAGTTAGATTGTGCTGTTTACCGTTTATCCTCCTCCAGGAAAAGAATCAAGATATCCACCAATGGAAAAACACACACCTGATACGGGACTGATCCGAACGTTGGCCTAAACAAAGTCCTATTTGCACACTGAGAGTAATAATTTTACTCTGAAAGTGGTTAGTATTGGTATATTTCATATTAACTGGTTATATAATGGACTGGTTTTGGTGCACTGCTATGCGTGTGCTTGTGTGGTTCAGTAAAGTATGCAAAGTAGCATGTCATTCTGAGCTGCAGTGGCTGCCGGTCAGTCAGCTAAAGTGAACTTACATGATCTTACTTTAACAACACACTCCAGAGCCAGAGGCTTCGTACTTGCCCTGCTGGCTCCAAAGCTCATTTTGGAGAGAGGCCAAGTGTAAAGAAGCCTAGCCGAGTGAATTGCTTTTTGCGTCTGTACACATCTTTTCTCAACCGATTGTTTTGCTCTGCCAAATTATGTCCAAAAGAAAGAAAAAGGACATCAGAAAGCCTGTGTGTGTGGTGTAGGGCTGCACAATATAGACAAAACACTGACATTAATACTATATTGCTACAATGTCCAGCTTGGATCCACACTTCTCAGTTATGGAATCCCAATTGCCAAGCTTCCACTGCACCGCACTGTGAGGTCATTCCCCCTTGCCAGCATCGATGTTAAATATTTTGGGACAACAAATTATTCTTGTGATGATGCAAAAAAACACAAGCTACGCTGACCGTGATATCAAAATGTCCTGAAATACAAAATAAACAAAAATACTAGAAATGAGGTACATACTCACACAAAGCACATGGTTAAAGACTGTCCTTCATTACTTTTACTCAATTAATTTACTTTTGTCGTATTAGATGAACACCTTGATTCATTAAAACACACAACCCACCTGAAATCGTGGTAAAACGACTGGTTAGAGCCTTCGACTGAAACTTCTCCATCTTCTGTGATACAGTATTCCAAAGGCCCGTCATCACAGCAAATATATATTTTGCACCCCTTGTGTGGTCAATCCACTCTAAGGCTACGTTTACACAGCAGGTAAAATTAGCCCAAATCTGATCTTCTCACCAAATCCAATATTCTCGTTAGGACATTCACAATGTCTTTGAAAATGTGACCTATATCCGACAAGATCACCCCACTTCAACTGACCTGCATGTGCAAAAAGTGCTTCACGAGCCAAGGTCACTCTAAGGTAAACAATTATGACTGCCAACGGATGTAGGTCCACTCCCAGAGGTTTCAGTATCATCTTAGCAGAGGTGAACAGTAACAAAGGACATTTACTTGAGTATTGTACTTAAGTACTTAAGTAGATTTTATGTATCTGTACTTTTAGTCCACCACATTTAAAAGACTAAGGTTGTACTTTTCACTCCACTAGGTGTTTATGACGGTTCTAATTTCAAGCTCTGAAGTCAGTGGATGAATTCATGAGAAACCATGTGGATGTTGTTCGAGGCTGTAACAGTTGCAGTTTTTATGCTATGGTTGGTCAAATGGATTTTTATGGATGCCAAGTTTTATGGATGCAAGTTGTCGTATTGGGACTGATTGGATTGTGTCTCAAATGGTTTTCAAGCGAACTAGTTGCTGTATGTGTTCTCCTAACTTTTTCCGCAGTTGTCTATAATGTACAGTAGTTCTTACTGCTCATATTCTCTGCAGTAGATGTGATCTGAGATGAGATAATATGTTTGTGAATGTGAGATGAATCCGGTGATGAAGGCAGACAGAACTGCAGCTGTTAACAAAGAACTTGGAAACCAATTGGTTTACAACACCAGGTCCTGTGTGACTCCACTGCTGACGCATGCTAATAGTTAGCCAGTGAAAATGCAGAGTTACTGACTAATGTCAATTCAAAAATAGGTTTTAATCTTGTTTAACAAACTTGTTTAGCAATATTAGTAACAATAGAAAGCAGTGCATTGGCTGTTTTAGTATCACTGGCTCCTGTATATACATTCTACAACAACACGTATGAAAAGAAAATTTACTTTTGACTCCAAGTATTCTCCAGAACTTTTATCTCAAGTACAAATCTGACTGAAAGCCTACACTTATGTTGAAAGTACATAGGAGTGTCTGTACTTTTACTTGGACACCTTCGCCAGCATCACAAGGAGTAACTATAAAAGTTCCAAAGGCTGACAGCTGGGCCCTTGTTTTCCTTAAACTTTGCTTTCAGACTTAAAATTTTTCTTTGACACGGCAGGCTCTTTTCCTCATGATGTTCAGCCATTTCTTTTTAAACCTCTTTAAACAAGTAACGGTTGCAATGAGTGCCTTCTATTTTTGTTTCGTTCAGAATCATCACCACATATATTTGAGGACTCCTCAATTCTGAGTCACATTGCTGCATATCTGACGTCTAAATTTGGTTTGACAATTCAATTAAACCACTTTTAAAACCCAGAAAAATACAAGTATACGTATACAGTACATGGCACACAGGCTGACCAGTGATCCCCAAGCTATTCTACAACAGTTACTTAAAAAGCTGTTGGTGCGTACAGACTGTGCCTTTCTTTGACCTTGTGTACAAGTGCTAACTGCCACGAGTCCTTCGTATAAGGCAGAGTTTTCTCCCTAGTGCTAGCAGTAGCAGGTGAAAGCCAGTTTTCTATTAACTTTAGAAGTGAAGGAGAAATACAGGACAGAATAAAAGGAAACGTATCAGCTTTTTAACATCATACTAAACAACAAAAAATTAAACCTGACGTTTCTGCCAAAGGCCAATTTACTGGTTTATACAGGACTGTAATTCACCACAGTAATTATAGCTGAGCTATTGAGACTGTGAGGCAGGTTGATGTCTTGACACACTTGGTTGTAAGTCAGACTGGCATTTTGCTATATTCATTTATTCATATTAGGTTTTAGTTTGTGTTGTTTTGTTAAATCTGCATTGTTAAACAACAGATCCAGTACAGTCTGTTTTTTTACATTATAAAAATTAAGCTACTGAATTCATACAAAATCTTGTCCCAAATTCATGTGAAGATGTTTGGATATAGAGAAATCTCCATACAGGAGGGTGGATTCTGACCACATTAAGACCTTGCTGTGCAAGTTGTGTGTAATTGTTATTATGTTGTAATTTAGTATTAAAGTTGACCGATTTGTTTACTTTCTCTATGTACAATGTCTTGGTGACTGTACTGTGTGATTCTGTAAACACCAGCCCTGTCTGTGTCTATGTGCCAGAGGTACATTGTTTTGTTCCACCGTATATTGTATATGGTCGTTCTTGAACTTCCTGAATGTCCAGCTTGACACAGAACTCTCTTACAATAACAATGTTAAGATACTTCTCTCATGCTGTCAAGTAGCAAAAACCTATTGGTGAAAATGTGGGACTATGTGGGTAAAACTGGTGAAAAAGTTATGGAGTCTGCAATTTCTCTGGGATTTGTAATTTTTTACTTCTATTTAAGTAACTTGACGCATATTTGATTATTTTTCAGTGAACTGTACATAGTTGAGAGACAACTGTTGCCTGGGACTTAGTTTAATGTGAACCTCCAAAATGCAACTAATTTAAATAGCTAATTTCTTTTAAAGGTACATGTGGATAAATCAACTGTTAATTATTTAAACATTTCTCTAGTCAGTATATAGCTACCGTAAGCAAATGTCTGGCCCTGTATCTGGCTTTTTACCAAAATGTGCTTTGGCCAGTGCACAAAATCTGGATTTGCCATGATTGCCATGAGTGTAACAAACATTTTATTACTATCACTGTTGAAAGGGCTCCACGCCCCACCCCCACCAGGGCAGTTGACTTGTAGTTCTTTGCATATGATAGTGGCTGCTGAAAACTGGCAGCCTGAACTGGACTAGATTCAGAGGTCAGCTTGTAAAGTGGCTAATCAAGTAAAAGATGCCTGAAATGGTAACTGACGCTCAAGACCTACAGCACTGAGAAGAACTGGCAGTTCATTCTACACTGCATTGTTGGATGATGCTCTCTTTTCCTTGCTCTGCCATTTAGTGCAAAAACATAAATATTTTATCAGACCAGTGATGTGGTGTTGGCTATAAATGCTGTGCTCTAATACTACTGTTAAAACGATGTCTTTTGCCTGCCAAGCATTGAAAACATTAACAGAGTCATACCTATACTCGGGCAAAGTCATTCCATTCCATCAAATTTGATGTGCATGGTCAGAGTCTAGTCAGATTTGGTTATATGGCCACATTGCTGTCATAGTAATGATGCATGTGTGCTTACCCTGATCAGGGTGTGGCTGGAAAGAGTATGTTTTTTTCTTGTTGCAAATTTTGACTGTAAGAAACACTGTAAACTAAATGACATAATACAGAATTAATTTTAAGTAATCAGACATTGAGCAATACTTTGAAAAATTAATTTAAAACCACATACAATAGTGGCATAAATTTGGCTGGAAAAAGTCAGAGGTTTGTGCCATTCAGACATCAGAATAAACTTCCTGCTCAAATGGGACATTGGATTGCCCCTTGTCTCACATGAAAGCTGGAAGGCTTATACAACCAACAACCTCTGCTCTCACCTGATCACTCAATGTTCGCTTTGTCAGCTCATGCCTTTACAGAGCAATAAAAATATGAATTAAACATGAATTAAGCCTGCCAAGGACACTGTGCTGGTGTATCCTAACGGTATCCTGACTTATAATACATCTAAGACACATTATACATCTCCAAATATGTGTAAACATTTCATCTCTGTGCATGGAAATGATTAAAATAAATGAATGAATTACCTCATCAAACTAAGATCAAAGACGACTGGGCGATATTTAACCATCATTCATAACACCAAAACTCTGGTCTCGCTGTTTTGACACAATTATATGTAAGATACAGTGAACCATGCTGAACAGAAGGGGTCCGGATGTGCCAGACATCTCCCTACGAATGTGCTGATCTAGGACCTGCCTTTTATACCCTACGGATATACGAACATGTGGAAGCAAATGGTGACGAGTCAGATAATCAGCGCTGATTCAGATGATGGTATTCAGAGGATTATTTTCACCATAATCACCACCATTTTGTTATCTTTAGCTGACATGGCCCAGATTATCAACATTACAAATGACTGTTTCAGGTTGAAAGTGACTGGTGATTTGCACTGACAGCTTCTAGCATCAAACAGGTCCTACAAAGTATCCGGTCTTCCATTCTAGTCCAACAGCCCAACCACAGTCCAGGAATGCTAAGAAAGCATGTCTGATAGTTACGTATTTTTGCCCATCACTTACTAATGCTTATGCTAATAAGTACTAGCTCATGTTTCCATTGTATGGAAAGAAAGCCTGTGTGTGATCTCACCAAGCCTTTGCTGGGTACTATCTCTGGACTGCACATTTTAGTATTCTCACTGCTCCAACGCTCCTTCTAATCCATCTATCCATCATCATCTATCCATCTAATCAGATAATTAACTAGCTCATTCTGAGTTAAAGGAAGCATATCAAGCTAGAAAACATGAGAATATAAAGACAGGGCTACTCCAGGGCCAGGGATGAGAACCACTCCAATAAACGGTTAACTAAAAAGTTCAACAGAACTGGCTAGGAAATTCCCAGCATAACCTAGTTGGGGAGTTCCATCCAGCACAAGCTTTAATTAACCTTTATTATGGCCTAGTTCTTAGTAAATTTAGACAAGATCAGACTGGTTACTTTTCTACTGGCAGGCCTTACAGTCTTGGTTTTGTGTTTTGTGGCATGATGGCGTACAAACAGTATGCACAGCCTTTCTTTAAGGAGCAGGGAACTAAAATTCTTGATGCAACTAACTTTGTGTGCCATTGCACAAGCCTTTCAAACACAACAAATCCATACGGTTATACACCACTGTAATCATCACACTACTTAACAGCATGATCCTATCATTTAAGGTATGTTGCCAACAACAAATCTATGCTAAGTAGGGCTGTCATCAAACAGCAGATACAACAATATATCATAAACAAACTCTTGGTGATACACACACATACAGAAAGAGTGACGCAACCACGGCCACATCAATATGTCTGAACACATTTAAATGTGTGAGCAAGTGTGTACAAGTGAAAGTGATACTCTATTCAAGTCTAAGAGTGCAATATTTTGAACACATGAATCTGAGGTGAACCTACTCTTAGCACACAGGGTTCCATAGTAATACCAAAAAAAGTTGTGACCTGGAACAGCAGGTCTTTAAAAAACCCGCATTCAACACATTCTCCATATCAAATAAAGCAATGTCAACATTAACTTTTGTTTTGCTTCTATTTATATCATTTCTCTTGTTTGCTGTCGAGCAAGGATTCGTGAAAAAACCCGGGCAATGGTGGTCATTATAATGGACTCTTGCCAAGAGCTGCAGCCATCGCAACATGACACACAGACGCCTTTGACACACCGTCAAAACAGATATTTCTTCAGGCTATGTTGAGAAGTTTGTCATATTTGCACTATAAAACCTACATACTGCATATAGTTATTGGAGTTTATATGGCTCTTTGAAGAACCATTACTTTTACTAAATAACCTTGAAGAAGCCCGTTTTGGGTGGAGAACACTCGTTTGGTCTAGCATGCTGTTCTGTGTTTGAATCACATCGTGAAGCTTGTGCCATTATGGATAAAACGTAACTCCAATGTAACTTAAACCATTTGAAAGCCCTAAAACAAATCTATAATTATATCATTCTTTTTTTCAGTCAAAGTAAACAAAGTTACAGTGACTGGTTGCAAACACACTTTCCATGACAGAGGACTTAAAGTAGTGGCTATGTTCTCTCTCATTAGATAATATCTAGTAATAACTTATAAATAACACTCATTATCCTCCAATACGGGACACCTTATTCCACTCAACTGATGGAAAAGGTTCAGGAAATAATATAAAGTGAATTAATGTCATTGGTAAGTGTCTCTTTGTGAGAGAACACACAGCAAAGGTGGTAAATGGTGGTAAAAACCACTAGCTCATGTACGGGGGATCAAGACTGAATATTTTAGAGAATTTTTCAAGTTCACTACAAAATGGGCAGGTCTGAGAGAGCCTTCATCTAAAATAGCAGCAACATTAGAATCCATCAGTCCTCTTTCAGGTATAAACTTTCACTTGTAATGATTTGGTTTAAACACACTAACAAAACCACAGCACACTAGGTTTTATTATGTTACAAGAAAAAAAAACAGCTGTAGGCGGTCATCTTCCTCAAAGTCCAACATCTGTCCTACATTCAAATTTGAAAGGAACAAAAAATAGATATCATATTAGCCTGCTCCTGAATGCAGCACTGATGGATTAAGAAAATAATAACACATTTTATAGCACTCCTCCCTCTTATGGAGCTGAGGCTCACCCACATTTCAGCTGCATGATTAACACCACTGACTCATCTTTCACACGTTGAACCTCGATTAAACCAGACACACAAGATCCCCTAAAGCTTGGAGTGAGAGCTCCTGGAGTGGAAATAAGGGAGAAAGGGAAATACGGGCCTACATCTCTTATCCTTATTAAATCCCTGAGCTGAACGTGTGCTCAGGTACACCGTACCTCTGGTCACTTCAGTCAGTTTTAGTCATACTAGCATTAGCAATCAATGAGCATAGATATGCTCTTCCTCCTGCCTCTAGTTCAAATTCCATGCAGGAAATGTTGAGAGAGCTTTAGTTTTATGACACTGTAACAGAGATAAAAACGAGATGACGCAATGAAAAATGACTTGTTCACATGGATTAGGTTTAGTTTTAGGCTTATATTAAAAGTGTTCTAACCACTTAAAAACCCACTGGTCTAGGAAAAGGCTGAAACTGTCTCCAGGCCCCAATTTTGTGGCCATAGATTGAGCCTAGTCTAGGACTAAACTGTAACACATAAATGGTGATTTACCAGTAAGAAAAACCTATTTGTCTAGAATTAAGCTTAATCTGAGTACAGGAAACCTGCCTGTTTCCCGATCAAGGATTGAGCCCAGTCCTGGATTAGACAGGACTCTGAGTAGGCTCTTTCAATTTCCATTGTGGTCCAAAAATGTGGTCCATGACTAAGCTTAATCCCAGTCTGGGAAATCGGCCCCAAATGAGAGACAGAGACACCCCTCATTGTGATGGCTGCAATATTTGCACATTTCTTCAAATAAAAAAAAAATATCGGCTGGAAATTGTCTCAATCCCAAGGCGTGACACAAACTGAGACATTACGGAAAACGGAGCTTGTAATTCATTTGGAATTGCTCATATCCTCCTCAGGTGCTCTGTAGAGGTGGGGAAAAGAGTATATACAGCATAGTATTTCGATGTTTTTGCCACACTGTATCAGCACACAGATACCAAGTATAGCTAGTTTATTATATGAATGTATATTGAAGTAAGACTTTGTTTAATAGTAATATATCCGTCGGTCTGTTTGACAGTCTTATTTTGCTTCAAGTGAGACAAACAAACTGACAATTGATCTCAGATAAAATAGATCTGGACAAGATTTTCCAGTGGGAACAAAATCTGCAGTTGATAAAACATAACATATGGCAATATGTGTTCCCAGCACTCAGTATATTGCAATGCTTTTAAAATCACAGTAATATCTAGGCCTGATGCCATATTAATGCTATATAGCTCTATAATCATATAAAGCTGGCCATTTTAAAAACTACACTACTTTACGTTGTTTTACGCAAATAACACAAAGCCTGTGAAATGACACACTACATCCAGGGGTCAAGGCCAGGAAAACATGATATTCTAGACTTCTTGGCTATTAAAAAATGGGAGGAACTTTTATAGAAAAGAACTGCATTTTCAATCACAGACGCAATATTAGTATGAAATATCCGATCAGATAGTTTCCCCAAACTGTTCAGCCCTAATATTAATGTATGGTGATCATGTCTTATCACGGGGCCTTTGGTGATTTCCACCAGGAGTACTCTTGCTATGTTCAGGATCATGTAAATGATGAGGAAACAAATTAATCACCAGTGTAAAGGCATCCGAAGAAAAGAAGGCTTGAGGCTAAATAAGTTAATGGATGACATTTCTGCTGGTTTGATAGTATAGTTTTAAGTTTCGTGGACTTGAAGACTGTCAGGGTGTCTGAACACAACCAACTTCAACACTGTTAACAGACAATCTGTGTCTGGGGTATATTTACACTACACAAGCTCGGTTCAACAGCAATATGATCCACACTGAGGGACACCAAAACATGCCCTCTGAAGTATTGCTGTATATGTAGATGGCTCTGCGGATGTGTAATGAGTGGAACATGAATATGAATGAGTTTTAGAGTCTCACCTGGCCAGAGGAATTTTCTATGACACCTAATCCTTGAGTCCGGGTTGACATTTTTGGTCAGGGATTCTCAGAAACGGATCCGAGGGAGAGAGTTTTATTTTTTCCAGAGTCAGACACACATTTAGCACTGAGGCTCAGAGAGATTGTTTCCTGGATCCCGGCTGCTGCGGCTCAAGGAAGAGAGACCAGGGATCCCAATGAGCTGTTAGCTAAATGCTAGCTCGCCAGCAAAGAGCCAGCCACGCAGACAGAGATCAACAAGTTGAGTCCCACATTAGTCCATGTCAACAGTGGAGGAGGTTAAAAACCTAAAGTTCATCTGCTAGCTATGTTAACGAAGTCAAGTAATTACCCGTCCTTTAAAAAACACAGAGTTCAGTTACCCTGGATAAAGTCGACGACATATAGCTAATTACTCAGGTTTGGTGTGGAAGAGCGAGTGAATTTTCCTCCTCAGGTAACTTCAATACGACTAAAGCACATTAACGTGCTTAGAAAACAATGACTACAGCATCCATTCTCTAAAACAGATGAAAAGGCTTGACGGCGAGGCGAAACCAGGCTGGTGTGAACCTTTTCTGGCACATCAATGGCAAAAATCAAGTATGTCAGGCCGACCGGGATCTGTTAGCTAGCCAGCTAATTTGACACTCGCTGCGGAAAAAAAACAAGACAATGACGGACAATAACGAACCAACGCGCCCTCACACAAACCCGAGCCCGCCGGAGCGAAAAACAACGAAAGATAAAGGATAACGAAACGGCAATGTCACAAGCTTGAGTAGTTGCCTGGCTAAAGCTAACTATTGTGGTGTGCCGTGGAAGTGAGCCAGCTAATGCAGGCGAGGACCAGCAAAATCTTAGCTAGCTAGACGGTTAGCTTTCAAACGGCTAGATCCCCGTAAAAAGTCCGTCAAGCAGCAGCAGCAGCTTCATCCACAGTCCTGATCCTGATCCGAGCTCGGTCCCTCCTCATTAAGGGGAGAAAGGACGACGTGTGTGGGGGGTAAAAGTGGCTAACTACTGTCCATGGTAAACATCCAGAGTGGTCAAGTTGTAAAATCCATTGTGGTCACGGATCTCAGAGGCTTTCTTCCGGACTGAGGGCGAGCGAGGGAGGGAGGGACGGCGGGTCAGGCTGGGCTGTGAGGCGCAGTGTCCGAGCACCAGGCTCAGTCAGGCGAGAGACACCGGAACAAGCAAAGCAACATGGCCGGCAGACGTACATGGAGGGGCGGTGAAGAGCGGAGTTCGGCCTCCATCGGCAGGAATCGTAAACACGCACAGCAGCAGGACCGCCTTCAGGAGCTCACTGCGGTACTCACCGACAGACTGCGGGCGTCGGCTGACACCAAGCGGCCCTCGCCCAGTACCAAGCACAGCAGCTGCTTCATCGAGACCGTCACTGATCTTAACAGAGGTGACGATATTACGATACTATCGATAACGTGATAAATTGCGTCACTATCTGCTTTCCTGACGGTATCAGGGGGACCGACAGATCTGCCAGAGCGCTGACATTTAAAAGATGAAACACATAGATGTTTATGACATTTCTGTATAATTAAACCATTACACAACATCACGGGCACAACCTGTCGCATTCATACAATAGGGGGTAACACAGGCACTCCATCTCCCTCTCCAATACACTCATTAAGCCGTGATGTATCGACCTTGATCTCCTGGTCCTAGCTTCTACTGCACTGGCTGGGGCTCTCCTTGTTTTAATAGATTTGTATTCTAAAATACTACTCAGTTATCATGCTAGTGTTTTCCTTGTGATGAGAAATATTAGAGGGATGACTGCCATTAATAACACAAGTGGCAGTTCCTCAACAAACCTATTCAGATAACAAGAAACAGCACAAGGCCAAGAGGCTCAGTGGAGGCTTCAACCTGGACATCCTTTTTTATCCTGCCATGGTGCCTAAATAACTGCAAAAAGGCTTTAGTTGGATTCTTACGCTGCAAGTTCAGCTTTAAACATCATCCCTTTCCTCACCTAGAACTACCTCCAGCGGTGGAAAGCAACACCCATGTTAACTCTTGTTTTGTTTCTATTGACATCACTTCTTTTATTTGCTGCGGAATGTGGATTTTTGCCAAGAGCTTTAGCCATCGTTGCCATTTACTCTTCATTTCATTGTCCCAAGTGCTACTTCTTCACTGATTCAACTCAATGGTAAAGTGACTCTGTCACATTCTGAGGTACAAAATGGTATTATAAGACAGGACAGAGCTAGTTGGTTAGCATGCTAACTTTAGTAGATATCTCAGCAACACAGTACATGGATGTATTTGACATGCTGTCAAAAACTGTTGATATTATTTAATTTTGGAATATTGAATCTTAAAATCTTGGATATTGCTCCTTTAAAGCTGTTTTGCTTTGCACAAGTTCATAAATTTCGTAAACAAATATGATGCACATCTTAATAAAAATGTCTTTAGGTATCAGGTTTTATTTTCCCTCCGTCACCCACATCTAGTTCTTATTAAAGGAGTCTAACAACATACAGACACAAGGCAAAAGTTTTTATTTGCCACCATACAATATTTCACAAAGCAGTTCTTTCCTCATGAAAATGTCATTTTAATGATTATGTACATCTTTAAAAACAAATATTTTCAGGCTTGAATTAAACAATACAATGTCTTGCAGCTGCTGTTATTAGAAAAGGATATGTGCTTCGGTCTTCCACAACATGCCTTCCAGTCGAAAGACAGAGAACTAGCCAACATTCCCTTAACCATTCTATTCATAACAGACAAATGTAGCTTGTTTATTCAACTCAATGAGCAATCAGCTCTAACACATCACAATGTAAAACATGAGAACTTCTAGAATAATAGCATAAAAAAGTCACGATTTTTTTGATGCAAAGTTTAAGCAGAGACAGAAAGACACAAGCACACCACGTTCTGAACATTCAGCCTTATTCGCACAAATCCTTCACTGACATGGTGATTAGGTCTGAGAAAAAGCTGCCCTCGTTGTCTCCGCCCCCAAATATGAGCAGGGTTCGTGGGGAAGACTCTGAAAACTCCTCCTCCTGCTCATCACTGGAGTCCTGTAATAAAAGAAAGCAAAACCATGGAAGACCTCTACGAGTTCTGAAGACAATGTATACGTGAAACGCAACGAAGAGACCTAATCTGGTGTTATTAAACACACATATTCTTTACAGGTTCAAATCCCTTTTCTGTGGATTTCCAGGACGAGTGAAGTACCTTCCCGCATGCTGTTGCCATGGTGATGATGGAATGTCCAGCTCGTGGCACTGATGTTAGCTGAGGGAGTGTCAGTGAGGTCCAGCAGCTCGTATCTATTTAAGATAAAGAAAAGAAAAAAAAGAAACGTCAACGGTGAAGAAACAGTGCTCCGCGTGTAAGATCAACATTACAAGAACAAGTACAAGGACCTTGTTTAAAAATCATCTGCACACACAGGGTTGACCTTAAAACGTGACAATTCACGTTTGAGCAGTGATTAATTCAATTAGCGAGAATTTAATGTAAAAACAGATGAACGCGAGTTGTGTTCCGGTAAATGATTAACTCTTGTGTCAAATCTTCAGGCTTTAACCACCAAACTCATCAGTGCAGCTTCTTCTAGAAGCTACTGCAAGCTGGCTCCTTGAGAGACTTCCTTTATCTAACCAGTTTACTCAGTGAGTCACAGACAAACAGCTGCCTCAGTACAGATATACTGACTCAGTACTGCAAATCATACCAGAGCATAAATCAGTGGTTCTCAGTCTTTGTGTTACCTTTCATTGCCTGTTGTATTTTTAGGCTTGGTCAGTTTCGCAGCTGATGACATCAACTGGGTGTCACAATGCTATACTGTTTGGTGTAGTTTATCTTGCTGATAAATAAGACAGCCAGTATTAAATGTGAAGCAAATCTGCAAGACTGCAAGTTCTACATCAACATTCACACTAATAAGGCTAATTAGCAGCTCCGCCGTAGACGTTGTCAGTAGAGCACAACCCAATGCTCACCTGAGTTGAAGATAAACGTGTCATTCAACGCATCGTTCCCATTGTAGCCTCCATGGACCAGGAAACGAGAATCAGACAGGACAGCACAGCCATGCCAGCTATGAAATTATGGTCAGAGAGAGGTCACTATATTAAAGGTGAGTCAGCAGACTCAAACACGGAGCTGAAACAGTAATGTTAGTGCAAGAGTGCAAAATTCAAACACTATGAATACCTTCTTGGGGAGGGAGCTGATCCACTTGTTTGCACAGCTGAAAACTCCATTAAGCCTAAAAAAAAAAAAGTTCTCATTAACCAAAAATCCAAGTTACTTAAAAAAAAAAAAGACATCAATGAGAAGCTGTCCTCTGCTGTCACGCGGTTCTAACTATAAAGCTGTCAGTGTTAGGTAAATTAAGACATAGTGAGTGTTGGGAAGGGGGAAGAAGACAGTTCTGTGTGGACCAAATATTACATCACTCCAACACACGGCTTTGAAAATTATATAGATCCTTTTTTGACCTTTAACTGACCTTTATTTTTCTGAAATAAATGGCTTTATATAATTTATATATAACTACTGTCACATCTGTTAATACACATATGCACCTTCCACAGTGTTGCCACACTAACATTAAGAGTGAGAATGTTTAGTTTAAAGACTAAGAAACCTCACTTCTGGCGTACTAATGAAGAAGGCCAGACAGCTACTTTTAACTGCTAATAAAATGATAATCACATTTATATCTATAAGCCACTACACATCAACAGAATGTTATACTGCTTTGTGAATGGGATTCCTAATAGTTGTGTCTGTGAACTGCATGCTGTACTGGTAAGAAAACACTGATGGATGAAAACAAAAAATGAATACAAAATGGTGAATTCTGATGTGACAGCAGGGGGGTGGTGGTGCAATGCTGCACAGAATATTACATAACACGATAAATAGCATCAAATACTAGTTTTAGGCCACAATGTCCCTTTGGTTTTCTCTACAATGACAATCAATTGCAATGAGAGAACAATAAAAGATATTGAAATATATAGGGCTTACACAGATCCAGCTGAAACATGTCATTAAAACAGACGGGAGTGTCCCAGCCGCCGAAAATGAAGATCTTGCCTTGCATCACACAAGCAGAATGCCTGGACAAAGACGACGAATGAATATAAAAACTTCAAAACCTTTTTTTTTTTTTTTTACTCCAAATTAAATTAGTATAATTAGTTTCCTTAATTTATGCTCCACTTCTCTGAGCGGTAAATATTATGTACAACTGTCCCATTTTCAGCTCTATACTGAGGTGATTCACAATCGCTCTTCCCCACAACATCTACTTCATGCTGCTGCACTTAGTCACGTTATTTCTTTTTCACTTGATTTTTCATTCCTTAAATTCACACCCACCCAGAGCGCGGCGCAGGCTTGTTTCCGTTGACAATAGGC
This sequence comes from Megaleporinus macrocephalus, assembly GCA_021613375.1. Lineage (NCBI taxonomy): Eukaryota > Metazoa > Chordata > Actinopteri > Characiformes > Anostomidae > Megaleporinus > Megaleporinus macrocephalus. Next base: position 23,926,768 of record CM038708.1, on the reverse strand, counting down.
TGGTACCAGATGGCCATTTCAGGGTTGAAGATGTAGAGAGAATCGCTGCAGCCATCAGGCTCAGGGTGGGGGCGGGGAAATACCCCTCCAAACACAAAGAGCTCTCCCCTGAACAATGTGCAGCTGTGATAGGCCAGAGGAGGAACTTTACCTTGTGCCTAGAAAAGCAAGAGTGAGAGATTTTAGTGAGTTTGAGGGTTTTTTTTACTGACCCTATGGACTACATTCACAGACAAGTAACCTAGCCTAGCTGTGTACTATGCTTTTAATAAAGAATCCTCAAAACTTCACTTACTGTATAGACATCCAGCATGAAGTGTTCACTGAGAGGTCAATTAAGACACTGATGAAAAGTATTTAATTATAATTAATTCCATTTACCTCCACCATAGTCCAGCGCCAGCTCTGTGTGTCCAGAATGTGGACATCATTAAACCATTTCTTATGTTTGGAGCCCCCAAACACAAAGATCCGCTTTGATTCTGCGTCATAGGTCGCTGTGTGACCAATCCGAGCCTCTGGCGTGGGGCCCTCTGCCAAAGTTTCTGCTGGCACCCATGATAGGTCCTCTAAAGATGAAGATTAGAGGATGAGCAAGAAGTTTAAACCTCTATAGGAAAAGTCAGATGATAAATAAATAACCAATTAATTAAATTAATAAATAAATGACAACTTCAAAAGCTCACCTGTACACAGCTTCCAAATGGGGTCCTTACAGAATTGCATCCTGGCACCTTGTCCTCCAATCAGTATGGCTGTCTGGGGGTCAATTGGACATAGTGTTTGACCCCAGCGACCTGAAGGACTGTCTACAGGAGCTTGAGGAGGCACATGATTACAAACACTTAAAGATTACACTTGTGAACAAACATGACAGAAAAAGGTACACATGTACATGCAGCCAATTACAAGTTCCCAATATGAACCCCATAGTGTGACAGTATCAGTGATCCTTTAAGACATGGTAAAAGCCTGGACTGCATTAATTTGACCAAAGCCATTTACTCTGCTGGATTATGTGAGCACACAGTGTGTTTACGGGTTTATTCACAGATTGCAAGCAATGATAGTATCAGTATGGTCAATATTGTGATAGCAATACAAACAATATATTGTGCAAGCTTTATCTGAATGTGAGCCTCTAACATCTGACTCACCAGTCTGTGTAGGGGTTTTGGCTTGTTTGCCCTTAGCTTTAGGGTTCTGAGGGGTATGATTGGCAGTTTGCTCTTCTTTCTGTGGGAACAGGCGGGTCTGTCCTGTACGGAGACTGTTCCTGCCTCGTCTGTGCGGCGTTGCCTTCTCTGAAGCATTCGGACAAATATTCTCTTGTCCTTTGGCTTTATCTTCCTCTTCCTCCTCGTCTCGTGACCGCTTCCTTTTGCCAAGCCCTCCTCGAGGTACCAGAGCAGTGGCATTGCACTGCATAGAAAAAATTATTTTAGAAAAAACTGTGTGCAAGTATGAAAAAATAAATAAATAAATCACAAAATGTAACCAGACAACTGAGAAATAAGCAAGCAGCGTGGCTCACCTCAGGAGTGTATTCTTTCTGTGAAATAGTAAACGCTGCGTCAGGTTCACTTTTCACCTGAAGCATAAAGATACAAATGAGCTTAAAAGTTAAAAACTGAGTGACATCACCAAGAAGTTTCATGATTCTAGATAGTACCCACCCCCTCAAGTTGGACAGTTAGTGTTGCTCCATTGGACCATGCACCATCTTCCCACAACTCCCAGGAGAAGCACCTGAGATTAGAAAACTTGGTTATCTGGGTAATTCAAGAGAATCTTGTTTAGAAAACGGAACAGAAGTTCAGTGAAGCAGTCTTACTTGCTGAACGGTGTTAACTTGCCCAGAAGGATAAGGACATCGTTCTCATCATTAAGCTCTACTGTAACACTTGTGCACTTATCCCATCTTCCTCTGGTGAAGAGTACAATCTGCTGGACGCCTGGCTTTACAGCAACACTGCACTTTCCAGGTTTACTAATACTGTACACACACATTTAGAATAAACACATTAGGCCAACATTCCATAAGAACACCTTGCATTAGACAGAAACACAATAGTGTAGCTCAACCCGATATAACATACTGTAGTTTCTCCCAACCCTGCAACAGCAGCTCTGCAGTTTAATACCCACTATAACTTCAAGGGGCTTGTTAATGATCTGAATAGTAAGATTAACCATGTAGTACAAGGAAAGAAGACACTAAAATATAGAGTAAGTAATCCCCATGACTGGGATCACTGATCCAATATTAGCAAGAGGGGGGGAAAAGAGCTGTTTTAATAGGTAGAGAGTGATTTCACCTATTCAGTCATAGAAATGTAAACAACTTCACTCATTGTGGTGCAAGGTGAAATGGTTAGTTATAGAAAAACTCAATGACTCCTACTTCTTTGCAGTAGTGATAATATACCAGATCATTCTAACATAACACAAACATAGCATTTTATTTACACACACATTAATAATGCTGATTTATTTCAAAAGCTGCTTTCAAAACTAAAATAAAACTTGTTTCAGGCATAAAGCAAAAAAATGTTGGTTACAATTTTATCTAATTTCTTTCAGTGATGTAGCTTTTAGAAACATTCAAACACTTTTGGATGTCTGGTTCCTATCACCACCATGGCAAACTAATCTAACTCAATTATAAATCTGCAACAGGGCATATGACAGCAACCCACTCTGAATTACTTTGTTTACATATTTACTATTTAGTTACACATTTTTAGATATTCATATTTAAGATATTTTTAATTGTGGGACTACATCCAAGGTATTTAATCAAGGTACATAATCACTAATCACAGAGAGAGTTCAGTGCAGAGGTTAGCCTGGCGTTTTAATCAGGTGTTTAAATTAATATAATTAAATAATATAAAATGTAAACACTTCAGAAGTAACAAACAGTTTTCTGTGATCCGTTAATGATGATGGTGATAATGATAGCAAGGTGGACCTCCGACCAGAGTCAGGCTGACAGACATGGGGTGTTGTTGTTATGTTAGCTTAGCCTTAAAGCTAGCCTATGAACTGATCATTGTCCGTTGTCAGCAACGGACAACAGACATTATGTTTTAGTGGAGCAGATGTTTCATATACTTTCTCAGAATCGAAACAGTTTACAATTTTACAGCTTTTTTCAGACTCTGTCCCCTGAACTGCTTTATCTTACTCTGTATTTAGACATACAAATCAATAAAACAGCGACATCAATAGAAAGATGTTTCATTTAATTTGCTTGCTTCAGATTTGACTATCAAGGTAAAATCGTAATTAAACACTGAAAAGGTAAGAATTGCGAAGTTCAGCTCGTTATATTTTAGTAAACACGGTAAACAGGTCTCCTTACTTTACAACCTGCCGAGGCGCTTCATCTGGTCCGAATAAGGCAAACACGCCGAACTCATCCATCTCCTTGTTTTTCCAGCAGCGTCAAATTAGCACACGTTGTGTGAAAACGGAGACTTAATGCTGTGGAAGTTACTAAAATAACTCCAAACTTCAACCGGAGCTGTTAGTGCGACTGCGTCTCCCGCCAAACCGGGCAGCGAATCTGAAAGTCGCGCCACTACAGGACTCCAGCGGAAGCTTGACTCGCCCCGCCCACCAGGTGACTGACAGCTGCTCTAGCCAATAGAGCGCCTCCTCATTTTATAGACAGAAGCTGCTAATAGTTAACGTTCAGCCCAGAAGACTTTCAGAAATAGTCTAGGCAACATTTGCAAACGAATATCCTGTAAGTCGAACGTATATGTGCTTTCCAGAAATATTTTTTTTATTTCTTTTATGCTGGTCACTATTAATTGAAATCCTTGAAGCACACGTGCTAGCGATTGTTTATTTTCAACGTTAGCGGTCTGTTTGGCTACTGCTAATTTAGCTTGCTGGAATGGCGGCTAAACATTTTCAAAGTTTTTTTATTTAACACTTGATTTATTTACATATTTTGTCATAATTTGCATACATTTAGCTTTTTAGCCGTTACCTGAGTTTTTGCGGGATAATTGTAAAGATTAATGCGAAGCATTTCTCAGAATGACTCTGCTGCTTGTAAAAATAACTCATTAATTCACTAATTATTAACTCTAATTATAATTATTAACTCACTAAACATGTCGTAGTGTGGAAACAAGAGTCTGGATGTGTTGCTGAAATGTAAACGTGTGTGTGAAGAGTTTCAGCAGCAGGTTTCAGCATGGTGGATCATGGAAACTGTGGAGAAGGGAAACGCCTCCCACGGATGGCAGCCTCCCTGATGATGCGCTTTGCCTCGGAGCGGGAGCCCACCTTTGGTCTGCACAGGGCCAGCCTCAGGCCTCCTCCCCCAGGCAGCGAGTTTGTGGACCCTCCCCGTGCTCTTACTGGAGAATGCAGACCCAGAACTCCTGACCTCCTGCCGCGTCAAGCTGGCTCAGAGAGTCCCTCCCGATCTAGTCCAACCCCTGTTGCCCTCACTCTGGAGCCACCGACCTTGCTGGAGGAAGAGGATTTGGACATGAATCAGATGGACTGCCTGTCTCTCAGGAGCCTGGGTAGCACCTCCGAAGGGGAGAGCACCTTAGTAGGTCAGGGTGACCCAATAGAAAGCTCCCCCAAGAGAGGGACAAGGACTGGAGGTAGGCTGGGTGTGCAGCATGTCCTGCTGCCTATGTGTAGTTCTATGCGTTTAACATTTAAAGGGTTTTTATCATGGAAATCCTCTTTTCTTTGCTGTTTTGGTATGAGTTAGATGTAAACATGGGTTCAGCCCATGTATGGAAACTTTCCCATTCAAATTCTTTGTGGTTGTGGTGTTACAACCATTACAAAAAAATTACATCTAACTGCAAATTCAGCATACAACAGTTTAGTGCGCTGGTGTCATACAGTGTGTTGCTCCAGCAATGTAACAGATTTACAGCAGCCTCTTAAGGGATCCATTATTTATTTTATCACTGCTCTGAGCTTATAAGTTTGTTTCTTACATTTCGGTTCTGAAAATGGCGTTACTTTAGCTCTGAAAAGCAGATGTCACTTACAAATAAGTCTTAAATGCTCTATAACAAATATGGTCTGCTTTCAGTAATCAAGAATGAAAAATGGTCATGTTTTAATGAAATGTGTTTAGGAGATGAAGTAAAACAGAAAAATATAAAAATATGATTTAGGTAATGGTAATAGGTTACTATGACCACATGGCACATTTGTAATTAGATTGATATGTATTTTGCATGCCTGCATGTTTTTTTTCAGTGAGGTTTACGGACTGGCATAAGAATCGTGTTGCAGCCCTGTGTAGTGAACGCTTTGACAGACTGCTGAGAGAATGCCCAGAGTACCACAGCACTAAAAGCTGCCTAGCTGCTTTCATACTGGAGAGAGGTGGGTGTGAGAGACTGCGAGAATGAGTACAATAGGTTATGTGTCTGCGTGTCTGTGTGCAAAACACTAGCGCAGCCTGTGTCTGAATAAAGTCAGGGTGAAATTGTTTCTTTGTATCAGAGGTGATTGACACAGGAGGGCAGTGTTGTGAGCAGTATGAAGTGGTGGCACTGGGAACAGGACAGAGTTGCTGCAGCGACTGGCTCTGCTTCACAGGCTCTGTCGTCCATGACTGCCATGGCATTGTGATTGCACGCAGAGCTCTCATGAGGTAAGAAAGTGAACTCTCCCTGTCTGTATCATTAAACTGATGAGATGTAAACAAACACTTCAGCCCCTTTAGGATGGTGGTTTCATCATAGTGTATCATGGAAACAGTGAAAAAGGGAGGGTACATGTTCTGTTCTAGAGAACCTTACCAAGTCAGAATTGTTCACAGTAGTGGTGTAAGGAACCAAAAGTCTGACCTCTAAAAGCTACTTGACAAAGATATAACATGAAATACACTTCTTCATGTCTGAGGCATTGTTTTATGCTAGATTTGATGAGAAAAAATGGAAAAAAAAAATAGATGAAGAAAATTATTCTGAGTTTTTAATGTGAAGTGGCTAATTGTAGATAAACATACCAGCTATACCATTTTTACAGTGGAGGTCATTAGAAACTAGTATGTTACAGTAAATATGTATTTTATTTACTATGCAAAACAAAAAAATGGTCCACATACGTAAAACATCCAGCCAAGAGCGTGAACATAAATGGTCAACATAAATGCAACAGATGAGCTATTGTCTTTTCTTAACATCTCCAAGGTAGACCAACAAGGTAGGATTGTCTAATAGAGTGGACACAGTGTTCAAAAACTCCAGCAGCACTGCTATGTCTGATCCACTCTTACCAGTGCAACACACACAAACAGTGCGTCATCACATCAATGTCACTGCAGTGCTGAGAATGATCCACCACCCTCTGTGTGGGTCCTGACCATTAAAGAACTAATTTACTAAGTAGGCAGAGAAACAGTTGGATTGTAGTCTACAATTCTAATTCTAACTGTAGAACTAAAAATTGCATATATGGTAAGTGGAGCTTAAAAATAGACGGAGAGAGTAGAAACAAGGAGCTGCACCTAATAAAGTGACTGGCCAGTGTATGTACTGTGATGTAATGATAATGATTAAATGAGGAAAACAAATGACTTACAATGCCTGGCCTGTGTATCTCTGGGCTCTGGTAACTAGGTTGTAAAACAATGTCTCAAGCATCAGGCAGTATTCATAAATAGTTCATGTAATAACTTTGAGCTTTTTTGAAGGTAATAAACGTCTCAGACGTCTAGTTCGACCACTGTGAACAATTTTGGCTTGGTTAGTTTCACATCACATCAAACTAGTTTGAATTGCCATGGTTACTACTTGATTGAATTATGTAGAGATGTTGAATGATTGATGGAATATAGTATCCAAATATTCTCATATAGAGCATGATCACTTCTGCTGTTTTTTGAGAGCATTACCATTTTGTCTGAACCAACAAGCTTTGTCTTGGTGAGTTAAATGGGAATGCCTGTGTAGAAATGCGAGACAGATGTTTTTAGAATTGTTTAATAGGAGATCAGGTTTAGACCTGTAAGTGAAGCATATATATATATATATATATATATATATATATATATATATATATATATATATATATATATCTCGAGATTTTATTCCAAACAATTTTACAAATTAAGTCCTTGTTCACTTGTATCTGCACTGATTACTACCTCAAATGTGATCTGTATCAGACCCATATACTCCTAGATGTTTTTATTGTATTATTCCTACAAGCTATTGCCCAGAAACCCAATTATGCTTTGATATTTTTGTCTCTGTTTATCAGGTTTTTGTATAAGCAGCTCATGTTGTTCTACAGCTCTGAGTCAGGACTTAGAGAACGCTCTATTTTCCAGAGCACTCCCACAGAAAAGCTGCTTCAGGTCAAACCACAGATCTATCTGCACCTCTACACCAGCCAGACACCAAAAGGAGCAGCGCAATGCATACTAATGTGAGTTAACTGTCAACCTTGACTTATTCCACTGCTACACATGTTTCTGCATCTGCAGCAATTATTTTACCTCATAAACTCGACTACACATTTAAAAGTTCTTTAGTGGAAACAGTGATTGAAACATGAACACTCCAAGAAGGATTTGAAAATATATACCACCAAGAGCTCTGTAATGGTTTCATCATCTGCTTGTAACAACAGTGGAACTTTTTTAGTGTTTTACAGAACTGGCTTTATAGATTTTATATAGGACCCTGTACGACACATTTTCCATCAATGTGAGGAACCGTTTCACAATATAAGAACCTTTTAATCATGCAAGGTTTGAGTGTTCATGGCTCACATGGAACCATATTCTCTGCTAATGAACCCTGAATCTTTAAATGTGTATCATTCAAGTGTTTGCTCGATTTTAGATCCTTGCACTTGAAACCTGGTGGGGTCTTTGATAAAGTTACACGGACCAAATATAAAATCCAAAGCAGAGGTTGTGAAGCTGACGACTTTCCAATTGCAGTTGGTCAGTAAATAGTTTAACTTCACAGGAAGTCCCAGAGCAGCGGATATCCATCACTGAAGCTGCAGTGCCACACCAAAGGTTCTCTGATTCCCGCTGCCTTCGTGCCTCCCAGCGTCTGGGGCTCCCATATCTGCTGCATGTCGGACAGTGCGAAACTCACCCGCTGGACTGTCATTGGAGTACAAGGGGCGCTGCTGAGTCACTTCATTAAGCCATTATACATCACTAGTGCCATACTTGGTGAGTTCATAAACATGTTTTCTGGCTGCTTAAAAAAGAAAAAAAAATTTTTTTTATTTATAAAGACCAGCGCTTAAATTTGGGCTTAAATTTGTGATGCTTTTTCACTTGATAGTTTTCTTTGAGTTTCTTTTTTGTTGTTTAGGCGACTCTAGTCACCACGCAGAAAATGTATCCAACATCATTAACAAGCGCCTGGGAACTGGTGTGACAGATCTGCTGCCCCCTCCTTATAAACAAACCAGCATCTTCTTCCAGAATGGAGAGTGTGTGGGGCCTACTGTCAGCTCAGACCACTGCAAAGACCTCAGTGTCAACTGGTGTCTAGGAGACTCCAGCATTGAGATTCTGGACAGCACCACTGGTTATGCTATCAGCTGGTAAGAACAGTGTGAACAGTGGCGTGCTTAAGCAGTGAAGTGGCAGATTAAACAGTGTTGACCAGAGACGATTGTAGGCTTAGAGGTTTAGGAGAACAGCTCATGTATTTTATCTAAGAGAAAAATAAATAAGTCCATATCAATTTATTACATTCATTGAATATTGAGCTTCTGTGGGCTAAAGGGTGACTAGATGAGAATGAGACACATTCATGGCATGAGACTTAGTGTGTCATGACAGAATAATTTAGATCAGACACACCAATTCTAATAATCAGTTATCAATATTATTACGATTATCAACAGATTCTGAGCATATGATCAAGATCATGTCAGCTTTACTCTGCCTCTATTTCTGGAAATAGAATCTAATATCTATAGCTGACTGGCTGACCACACACACACACAGTTACATCATCTCTTCATGTCTCATCATTTTGTAACATTAATTAGCTAATACACAAACAGACAGCTCTACTCTAGCACCTTGGCTTTAACAACAGTGAGTGATACAGTCAAACATATTCCTCTGCAAAACTAGACACACGACACCAGTAAAAAAAAAAAGCATCAAGAGAAAGAGAAGCAAGGGAAGAGGGGCTGCAGTATTTTTGTTGTTAAAATAATTGGTTCAACCATATACTGTCTATGGTTTTAACATTTTCAGCGTGTCAGAGACAAATTAATGTTAAAAAAAAACAAACATTTTTTTCTACTATAATCTTTAGGGGTGCTGGGGCTCAATTTAGGGGTGCTGTTGCTTGTACAGAAGAAAGTAAAGCTAAAAAGTAGGGTGTGCAATATATATTGTTTACAATAATAACTGACTTTATCGAGTACACTACTGACTGAGGAAAAAACAACAACCATCAAACAACCAAAGCCTCGACTCCACACGCTTTAGTACAGTACAGAGTGTCCATACTGTGTGCTAGCATAGACTAAAGCTAGCATAGCTGCCTAAACAGCACACCAAAACCTGCTCCAGAGGAAGAAACTTGTACACCGCCAGCCTCGCAGTCTATCGCCTTAGATTTAAATCCCAGGCGAGGAGCCACCACTGTTATTATTTTTATCCTTTTTTTTTTTCTTTTGCCAGCTCTCCCTTTGTGAGTGGGCCCAGCTTCTCCAGTAGGCTATGCAAACGAGCCCAGTACTTCAGCTTCAGAAAAGTAGCCCTGGTCTCTGGTCAACAAGATCTTCTGTCATTTGCGACCTACCACAAAGCCAAGGTAAGTTGTCAGATGGTTTTCCTGGACGCTGGTTAGGCTGAAATAACTTTCTGTAATTGGTGGTGATTTTGCATTACATGTCCCACAGCACACACGCACGGTCAATCAAAAAAACTGACCCATGTTACAGTTTTCTCAGCTCTGGTCCTGAGAACCCACTGACCCCTGCCCCAAGACGCCTGTTCCAGCTCATGAGGGATGGGTGTCCCAAAAGCATCTTATCACAAAGATTATTCATAAATAGTACAGCAAGCATTACACGTTCTACCACTTAAGATAATCTTAATGTTAAAGCCGCTTTTCCAACACATGGTATCGGCTGAGCTCAAGTCAACTCGCTTTTAATTGTTTTTCCTAGACAGTCCTGGTGCCGGGTATTATTTTGCTATCACCTCCTTCGAGGTTCCAAGTAAGCTGAGCAAAAAAATAAAATCTTTTTCCTGTTGCCGCAGTTTTATTCTGCGTCACTATAATGACCAGCTATATTGAGGATGTACTGTACCTGCAGTGGAAAACAAAGTAGCTGTTACCAAAAGTGAGTCACGTTTTCATAAAGCAGAACATCCCCATAGGATGCTTTTGTGAAACTGTCCTCAGCTCATTATCAAGCCCTTCATGAGCTTGCTGGATTAGCTGTGCTGGGGTACGTAAATACTGCACGGCACTGGATCCCCTGGACTGGGGCTGAGAACCCTGAAATGGGGTTTAATGCTAGAATTCTGTCTTTATGGTAAGATGTTTCATTTCTGTATTTGTATTTATATTCTCTTGAAGATGACTGCCCACCTGTATCAAAATGCCAAGACTGTGGTGAATCAGCAGTTCTTGGCCAACAACGCTGGACCATGGAACTCCAAAAACCTGGTGGACAGTTTTAGCCGTTGACTATTCTGCCTCCAATCTCAGCGTTCTGCTTTTACAGAAGATATACCTAAAATCTGGTTAAACTAGACAGTTCACTGGGTGATGTATCCATTTTTTGACTTTTAGGTTCTGAAAATGTTATTGTTAAATTTCTAAAAGCAGTCAATCCTTTTTTCAGTGTTTCAGTGTTTTCGGTTAAAAATGGTTAATGATTGGTGTTCAGGGAATCTCTGTCTCTGCTGCTTTTTATGTTACTTTTACTGTTTTATTTATATATATATATATATATATATATATATATATATATATATATATATATTTCTTAAAACACTTCTGTCTAAAACAATAGACAACAGGCAAATATATTTTGGTTCATGTTTGATTTTTTCAGTTATATGCCAAGCTATGAGGTTTGAAAAAACATTTTATAAAAGAGTGAGGTTTTTATGTCATCATATTACTCAGGGTGTTCACTCAGGGTGTTTAATACTAAAATCCATAAACACCACATCAGCAGTCCATTCTCTCTGTGTTTAATGTTTCTTAGTTTTAATGTTTTTCTCTGGATGAAAGCATTCAGGCTGGAGTTCAGACAAATGAGAGAGATATGGAAAAAACATGCTCTGTCATTTTGGTCTCGCAGGAAAGCAAGGTAATAATGCAAAACAAGCAAAGTAAACTACAATGCACAGCAGAAGCCATATGTCAGCAATGTCCAGATATACTGCCAAGTGCATCTGAAATGATAAACGTACTCTGACAAGTCAAGCTTTCCAATCGTTCATGGAATATCAGACATTGTGGAATATTCATATTCCTACAGAATAAAGTGTAAAGGACCTGAGACGGCACATCTTTGAAGGTACTACTACAAGTGAAATGTATTTACACATTTTGGAGCAATGTATTCTGTCTTTTATACATTTACATTTACGGCATTTAGCAGACGCTCTTATCCAGAGCGACTTACAGAAGTGCTTAGTGTTCAGTTAGAGTATGTATCTCTATCTAGTACAAACAGGTTTAAGTCCAAACTACTCTTATACTCAAACACTGCCATAAACACAGGACCAGTGCTGATACCTAGAAAAAATACCTAGCAAGAATGGAACACCTACAGAGAAGAGAACAAATACAAGACTACATACAGTACAAGGGCAGTACTTAGCCAGTGGTCCTAGTAGATCAAGTGCAATTACAGTTTACACCAGTACTTTAGTAGATTAGTGTTTATAAGTGCTTTACAAAGAGATGGGTCTTCAGTCTGCGTTTGAAGACCGCGAGAGAGTTCGCTGTTCGGACAGCCAGTGGAAGTTCATTCCACCATCTGGGCTCCAGGACAGAGAAGCGTCTTGTCGTGTGTCTTCCATGAATCTTGAGTGATGGCGGGTCAAGCCGAGCCGTACTTGAAGCGCGAAGGGCTCGAGGTGCGGTTCGACTTTTGACCATTGCCATAAGGTAACGAGGAGCTGGTCCATTCTTGGCTTTGTAGGCAAGCATTAGAATTTTAAACTGAATGCAAACAGCTACAGGAAGCCAGTGACCACATTTCACAGTGACCAACCAAGCCACATTGTGCATGTGTTAAAAAGCATGGCTGTGTAATCGGAGAGTGTAGACGCCTGCAGTCAGTTCTGGCGTCTACCATTGAAATCATAAGGCACATTATGAAGCTCATGTAGTCATGTATAAACTTGTTTTATAGAAGATAAAAATCCACTTTCAAAACTGGATTATAAAGTTACTATTGGTTAAATTACCTGTTAAAGGTGATATAAATAGTGGAAAAAACATTCTCCATTTCCAACGCTGGGAAATGTGGAATGACCTTTTATTTACAAAAGAAAAAAAAAAGCTCTGACTGTTTAAGGCTGTTCCAGAATTCTCTGCTTTGCATTTTCTGGAGTCAAGTTATGAGTACCTATTACATATTAGATCTTGGTAGTGTGATGTGAACAGATAACTGTAGCTAAATTAACTTGGCTCAGTAACAGGACAGCTGAACCGCCACTGATAGAAAAAACACCATAGACAATCTGGTCATCAGCACATTGTAACAAGGATGGTTCTCAGATGACCGGTCACAGTCCATAACTCGGCACGGCAAACACAGTTTTAGGTGAGTGCTAACCCACTAAATTAATTTAACATGTTTACCCCAAGTGACATACTGCTGATGTGCACACAGAGCCCAGCCCTTCAAAATAAAAGTCTGTGAACTTTATATAAAATAAATAATTATAACTAAATCAAACTGTCCACTTAGGACGCAACACTGATTGACAATCAATTTCACTTGATGTTGTGCAAATGGAATAGACAATAAAGGAGTGGTTCTGCAGGTGGGGACCACAGACCATTTCTCAGTACCTATGCTTTCTGGCTGATGTTTTGGTCACTTTTCTGGCTGATGTTTTGGTTGGTGGCACCTTTACATTGGTGGTAGCTTGAGACGGACTCTACAACCAACTGGTAGTGCAGCTTATCCAGGATGGCACATCAATGCGAGCTGTGGCAAAAAGGTTTACTGTGTCTGTCAGCGTAGGGTCCCAAGGCTGGAGGCGCCACCAGGAGACGTGAAGGAGGCCGTAGGAGGGCAACAACTCAGCAGCAGGACTGATACCTCCGCCTTTGTGCAAGGAGAAACAGGAGGAGCGCTACCAGAGCCCTGCAAAATGACCTCCAGCAGGCCACAAATGTGCATGTGTCTGCACAAATGAATAGGAACCGACTCCATGAGGATGGTATGAGGGCCTGACATCCACAGATGGATGTTGTGCTCACAGCCTAACACCGTACAGGATGCTTGGCGTTTGATGGAGAACAAATTGGCCACTGGCGCCCTGTGCTCTTCACAGATGAAAGCAGGTTCACACTGAGCACATGTGACAGACGTGACAGAGTCTGGAGACGCCGTGGAGAGCGATCTGCTGCCTGCAACATCCTTCTAGATTGACCGGTTTGGCAGTGGGTCTGTAATGGTGTGGGGTGTCATTTCTTTAAAGGGCCGCATAGACCGCCCTCCATGTGCTCACCAGAGGTAGCCTGACTGCTATAAGGTACCAAGATGAGATCCTCAAACCCCTTATGAGACCACATGCTGGTGCGGTTGGCCCTGGGTTCACCCTAATGCAGGGCAAAGCTAGACCTTATGTGGCTGGAGTGTGTCAGCAGTTCCTGCAAGATGAAGGCACTGAAGCAACGGTACACAATGGCACCCCTTCCCCAGACCTGAATCCGATTGAGCACATCTGGGACATCATGTCTCGCTCCATCCACCAACGTCACGTTGCACCACAGACTGGCCAGGAGCTGGCGGATGCTTTAGTCCAGGTTTGAGAGGAGATCCATCTAGAGACCATCTGCCACCTCATCAGGCGCATGCCCAGGCGTTGTAGGGAGGTCATACAGGCACGTGGAGGCCACACACAATACTGAGCCTCATTTTGACTTGTTTTAAGGACGTTACATCAAAGTTGGATCAGCCTGTAGTGTGTTTTTCCACTTTAATTTTGTGTGTGACTCCAAACATTAATAATTTGATTTTTGTTCTATTTTGTTGTCAGCACATTCAACTTTGTACAAAACAAAGTATCCAATGAGAATATTTCATACAGATCTAGAATGTGGTGTTTGAGTGTTTCTAAGGTGTGTGTTTGTGTGTGTGTGTATGTATATATATATGTGTGTGTGTGTGTGTGTGTATATATATATATATATATATATATATATATATATATATATATATATATATATATATATATATATATATATAATGCATACACATACACACACACACACACACACACACACACACACAGCATATAAACAAGGCACAGGCGTTCCCTGTTGCCACGTTCAGGTAGCAGGTATTGGCCTGTATCTCTGTGCAGCCTCTGGACCACGGGGATGTTGCGGCCCCTCTGAGTCACAGAGTCACGGGGCTTCAGAAGCTTCTGAGAGCTTCAACAGTGCCTCAACCGAGAGCCGTACAGGGGTCTACCTTTCTACTTTCGTGATTCTTCTCTGCTTCAGCACATTTTTGTTACAAGTTATACGTTTTTCACTTTGTCTAAAGAAAAGTACAGCCGGTGCGCTGATGTTTAACACGTGGAAAAATTTTTTTCATACTGTCATCAAAACGGCAAGCAGCGGCAGATCTAGGCGCACGCATGCGCAGGTGGAGCCAAAATTGAACCTCTCTTGTTGAATCCGAGGCTTGGGAGTCGATTCTTGATAAACAAATACCTTATCAGATAATCGACTGTTTTGTCATATTTTTTTGAGTTGGTGACCCCACTAAACCCACCAAAGCTTTCACTGGTTACAGCACATCTTTAGCACCGTGAGGAGTGTTTCAACGTTGTTGACGACATTTCCTGTCCTGGTCTGGTTTAGTTGTTTAGTCACGCAGCCTTGCTAACTAATCTTTCAACGCTGAAAGATCTGAGAGGCCATAATGAGGAATGTGACTCATCTGCAGGCTAGTCAGCTCCTCCACAATAAATTTGTTGTTGTACTTGGAGGTTCAAGTAAGTATAAAATGCAAAAGGTTCACAACCGCGTACAAGGAAGGTAGTGTTAATCATGACGTGCAACATTTGAATTTTCCTCTAGTTCAGCGGTCAGTGTACAAAGACCTGGTGCTCCTGTTGCAGAGAGATTCGTATCTGACCTTATCACAGCTAAAAAGAAAGGTATGTCTTCCAAATCATCACATCTCTGTTCTGGTATATCTATAAGTATACAGACATTACTGTCCTGACCCATTCAGGCCAAAACTATTATTTACATTAGCAGTCAAATGATATAGCTCATTTCTGATATTTGAATGCATTTAAAACTAGTTAGTGAAGCAATGTTTTTGAACTGAGCACTGAGTCCTACTCTAGGACTACCTGTTAATCACTTGATCTGTAAACCATTGCTTTACAAAGATCTCCTATAAGGTGAGAGCATAGGGGATATAATCATCCTGCATATTCCACAAAGCAGAATTTCCCAATACGCTGAGAAATTCCTCGTAGACTCTTGTTATAAGTAGTAGTGATGTAAATGCTTCAGCTTCTGCTTTAAGCCAGTTTCGTCATGATCTCTCTCGTCAGGGAGAGCTGTCTTTTGAACAGGACAGCTTAATTGAGGGGGGAAGACTTGGTCACATGACCAACGGCACAGAGTACAGAGAAGTACGTCAGTACCGGACAGACCATCACCTGGTCCGGTTCTACTTCATCACTCGGGTCTTCTCCCGCTACATGGAAAGCATCCTTGCTGACTTCAAACGTGACCTGAAACCAGATGTGGTCATAGTCAACTCCTGCGTTTGGGATGTGTCAAGGTAACAGTGTATAGCATGTAAACCTAAACTACCCTTTTTCAATAGTACTTTGTTGTAATAGCTTTTTTATATGAGATCATTGTTTTTTCTCTGTTATGGAAAACAGCTTTTGTATAAGGTTTCTAATGATACCCTGTATCAATGTAATGAAGAAGTGTAGTCATTAAGGTCATTAGGCCATGAAGCCACAGGGATTTAATTTTTTTTTTTTTTAATATTCTTTCTTGTGCATTGTAAACAGAATTTTAGCAATACATGCCCAGTTTGAGTGTCCATTCATGCCAGTTGTTGTTTGCAGTAGTACAGTGTTGTGGGTGGACAGATACAGGGAAGATGTGTGTCAGAACACCTGATAGATAGAGGTTATATTAACACACACCCCACCCTGTAGCATGTGACAGTTGCAGTTTACTTCTAGCATTGAGGAATTCTTTGTGTGCGTGGGTATTACTAAGTCTGATTTCTGATTTTAACTATTTTTGACTTGCATTATTGTGTATACAGCTTCTGGTCATCCCTACATACTGTGCATTTTCCTCTGTTCTGGTGTTTAGATACGAAAGAATGTGGGTCAATGGGTACAAGGAGAACCTGCACAAGTTCTTTGCAGAGCTGAAGACCGTTCTACCAGAGAAAAGCCTGGTGATCTGGAATATGACCATGCCTTTGGGCAAGAAGATCATAGGAGGATTTCTTGTTCCAGAAGTGGGTCCTTCCTCTTTAACTTGGGCAAAGATGGACTAAAGCAAGGCTCATCAGTTCTGGTATTGGAAGGCCAGAGCGCAGTTTGATAACTTCCCTGCAGGAAAATACCTGCTTTATTAGTTCCATAGCTGATTTAGTTAGTATGTGGAACTTTGTTGCATACAAAGCTAATCAGACAAAGCTAATCAGACATCCCAGAACAGAATAGACACTTTGGATAGTGGTAGGCCTTCTTTCAGTAACAATTCCATGATCAGATCAATAATAATGGATTTTTTTTGTCCTCATCTGTTGATTTAGATTGAGTACTTGGGCCCAACCCTCCGTTTTGACATAATCGAAGCAAACTTTTATGGTGCTGTGCTGGCCAATGCGTACGGACTGGACGTTCTAGACTTGCACTTCATGTTTCGATTCAGCCTCCACCACCGCATGCAGGATGGGGTTCACTGGAATGCCGTGGTGCATCGTCAGATCACATGTTTGCTGCTTACCCATACTGCCCAAGCCTGGGGTGTGGCACTTTACAGCCACACTGCCAGAGGTATGTTTAAAAAAAGAAAACTTCACCAACAGTTCAAGACTTCCTTTATGTCCTTTCACTGCATATAGGCATAAATTTGCAAATGTGCAAAGTAAAAGTTGGTACAGATTCAAGAACATTGGATGTACATTTTAAGATGTATTCCAATCCGTCATACATTGAGTATATATACAAATCTGAAATATATATTTCTGTGTATTCAGCCCATACATTACTCTTGTAAAGGTTAATGTTGTTCTGGTGGATGAATACAAGCCAGTAATTAGCATTTCTGTATTTCACATGGTTATATGCAGCACCAGGTAAGCAGCAATTGTAAAAGGCTTTTTGACTGCAGGACTTTGTTTGCTGTTACTAGCAATGTTCATCAGTAACCTCACCTTTCAGAGCAGAATAAGATATGTTTGCTGAATTATAACCCAGCTTCATATTATAGGGACTACTCTGGTTATTTTGGAGGTAAAGAGCTCACTGCATGGTTTCATGTTGTTATTACACTGTCCACTACTGTACACAGTTGTACCTGGTTGCATATTCACAAAACATATTTTGCTAAAACCTGAGTTTGCTTGATTCTAAAAGGTTTTGACATGAAAAAAAACCCCACTTGAATGTTGAATAATAGTTATTCTAAATATGATTGCACACAAACAGAGTCTGGTAATCAGTTTGATATACCTCAGTCTGTATACCTCTTAACCAATGTTTACCTTTTTTCCAGCAGGCACATATGATGGCAGAGGGGATTACATGGAGTCCAGTGCCTTCTACACAGGTTAGAATCAACTAAATATAATCCATAATGATGTGAAAATGTTGTGCATTAATGAATGACATGAATCCGTAACATTGTAATTGTCAAAATATAATTTTAATAAGCTTACAATAATTAGTATATAATAAAGACTTCTTTAATGTCGTTTCTCAGGGCCAGCCTGGCAACAAAGACAGCAGTATGACGGCTATAGACCTGAGTTCTATGAAGATGGATTAGCTACCCTCTCTCAGTTGGGTGCTGGTTTCTTTAACTTTGGAAACCTTGAGCAAAACAACACAGCTCGCCATGGTAAATGGCACATTTACAGCATGTAGCATCACTAATTTTATTTACTGTATCTCATCTGATATTGTACCTTCTTTAGGTCATATTAACAAGTTTTTTTTCTCCTTTTTTTGGGTTTTAGGTGGCTGTTACAATGCTTTGCCTTCATCAAGTGTGAGACCTGTTTCTGCTGCCCCCTCCTGTCCAGCGAACAACTTTGTGATGAGGCACAAGCACACACAGCGGCAGTACAACCCATACACTCGCCAAAAACCAAACCGCTATAACCCCTACAAATACTAAAAACGGACATCTGGTTTGTGTGGGAGTGAAACATGGTGGTTTTGATTTTGTCACACAACAGCTCCAGGAAATATGTCCTTGATTTGCCTTTTTAGAAGTTATGTTCAAGGTGTTGTCTCGTTGGCAGTAACATTCTTAATCATACCAGGCTTTTATTGGTGTTATTGCATTTGGACACCATTTGCATTGTGTACAATTTCTTGACCTACATTTACTTTTTGTTTGAAGCAGCTATGCCACTCACAACAAACATCCTGCCTTTTGTGAATACGCTGTTGGGTGGCACTTAAGCAAGTTACAATAAAGACTTTTCTGTACAGTCATAGCAGTTTAGCTGTAATCCATAGACAAATGTAGAAGCAAGCGTTAAAAATTCTAACCATTTGTTCTAGTAATCATTGTGACCTTACAATTACTGTATGCATTTTCTGAGAACTGTCTCGGTCATAATGTGGAATATTTAACAGTCATATCTGTACAGAAATTCAATAAAATAAACCAAAATTACAAACTTTAGTCTCAGTTTCCTATATGAGGGGATGTTTGACCCATTTCGTCTCTCCAAATTTCTTTACACCAACGTCAGCTGCCACTTCACACACCACAGATATGGACTGAGATTGGTACCTTTAATTGACTGGCATTATCATCAGCATTGCCACATAGTCACCAGCACGTGAAGCTCCAAATGTCTTGGTTTTCACTGAACACACATGGATGCCATGTGTTTACAGGTAACTGTTAGCATGTACAGCTAATACAGTCACACTGGCTTCCTCTCCTTTTTTATTTTTTTATTTTTTTTACCATCTAGCATTTATACTTAAGTATTCTATATTTTTCTATTTCATTATGCCAGATATAACAGAGCCCATGTCTTGTAAAAAGTCCCAACTTGAATTCATCTGTCCACAGAATATTACCCTAAAAGTCTTGGCAGTCATTTAGATTGTTTGTTTTTAGAAAACGTGAGACGAGGCTTTGTGCTCTTTTTGGTCAGTGGTGGTTTTGCACTCTGCAACTTTCGCATGGATGGCTTTCTTATAGTGGAAGCATGTACAATAAACTTAAGTAAGGAAAGTAAGTCCCTCAGTTTGTCTGGGTTTGTCTTTTGTAACCTCCTAGAAAAGTCATTAATGGATTCTTCAAATTATCAATTCTACATCATATTTAACTGTCTGGCATAAAGAACTGGTCAAATAACAACATTACACAGATACCTGAGAAGCCTTGCTGTGGATCACACATCTCTTGCTGAAATACATATTTTGATATTTAAACATACTCATTTTGATTTCTTAAGAATTATACATAATTAATATATCATGTTGCAGGTTGTCTATTCTAAGTTGTCTATATAAATCCAATAATAAACTTAAAACCCATGTGCCAAGGGCCTCCCCCTTAAAGAAAAGACGTTGTTGGACAGTTTCTAAATATCAATGTTATTGTTGTTATTGTTATAAAATATGTTCCACATTCATTGGTCCTCTACTATAAAATCAGACTGAAGGAGTCACATTTTACCTCACACCTCTATTACATTTTGCATCAATGTGCAAGTAATTTACAAACATCAGTGTTCATAGATTAAAATAGATTCAAAATTTCCTAATAATTCAGCCCTTGAGATAAGTCATTCAGAGTGATCTGTATGAAATAGTTATTTGTAGGGAAACTTACGGCCTCAGATTTCTTTACAGTGGTGCTGGTAGTAACCAGAGGTCACAGTGCCTGCAACACAAGTACAGTCATTTTGTAGTTATCTAAACCACCAGTGAACCCACAGGTGAACCCACAGGTGCCTTCTGGTCTGTTATATGTAATGTCGATTATGGCAAAATAGTCATAAACTTGAGAAAAATATGATTTCTTTAGGGACATTTCAATCCAAGACTTTATCACAAAACTATTATTAAACAGTGTGTCAGACATCAGGTACCCTATTCATAACCATTTCATGGAATGAAAGCGGGAGCTTTAATAGGTCGTGTGGTTCCCATCAATTGTGAATAAATCTGACTAGACTGCTTTCTCTATAACTGAGAGTTTCACATCAAACTCCTCAGAACGACACTGTTTACATCGGAACCGTTTAGAATTTTGGAGAGAAAAAATATATTCGTTAATATTTTTTGACTGTTACATTGCCTGCCAACCAAGCCCGACTGGTTTGCTTGGCACAGAATTACTTCACTGCGGTTATTAATATTATTAGTAAATGTAAACATCGGTTATCTTTGCTGTATTTTCGCCGAACAACAGTTCCTAAACTGGGTATTATATGAGTTAAGCACGGCTATAAATGAATTACCTCCGCAACCGCCGTCACATAACGTTAGCAGGAAATACTGCCTCCTGATGGTGACACGCTATACAAACGACTAGGCCTTTAATTTAACACGACGTTTGACGGCGTTCGTGTCGTCGCGGACTTCATTGATGAATCGGTCTCGGTCTACATAAACGCTTTTATTAAAAAGACAGGCAGGCAAATCAGTTAAGGTACGTTTCAGGCTAAAACATGCGCTGGTAACCAACAAATTACTTACACATCATGCGCCATTACCATCAGAAGCCAGAAAGAGATTAGCTGCCCGCGACGCTCCCAGTCAGTCAGGGACCAACGCTCTGTGGCGGTTTGAACACCAACAGAGATTCCAAGAAGGGCTACAGCATTAACTCCTCCACTAACTCTCGTCCTTTACTGGTTTTGCTTTGTTTTACTTAGTTATTTAGTTTCTTTACTGCAGTAGCACTGCTAACTAATCGGCTACAACACCGTACAACAATGCGAGAGGCCGTGGTGAGGAATGTGACTCATCTGCAGGCTAGTCAGCTCCTCCACAATAAATTTGTCGTTGTACTTGGAGATTCAAGTAAGTATAAACAACCACCTGTTAAGCATCGAGACGTTCCCAGCTATAGTATATAAGTGTGCAAGGAAGGTAGTGTTAATCACGACATGTGCAACATTTGAATTTTCCTCTAGTTCAGCGGTCAGTGTATAAAGACCTGGTGCTCCTGTTGCAGAGAGATTCGTATCTGACCTTATCACAGCTAAAAAGCAAGGTATGTCTTTTTTAGCTAACTCTTCTGTAGTATAAGTATACAGACCCTGAAATCCTGACCCAGAGCTTAAGAGTTTTCCACAGTAGACCAAAGATGTTTATATTTTGCAGTCAAGCAATAAAGGATTGTTTCTGATATTTGGATGCATTTAACTCTAGAGTTAGTGGAGCAATGTTTTGGAACAGATCACGTCCTAAATCTAGAGGATTTTCTGTTAATCACCAGATCTGTAAACTCTTGCTTCAAAAAGATTTCCTATAAGGTGAGTGCATAGGGGATATAATCGTCCTGCAAATTCCACACAGCAGATTTTCCCAAGGAATTCCACGTAGACTAGTGTGAGCAGTAGTGATGTAAATGCTTCAGCCTCTGCTTTAGGCCAGAAGGTTTCATCATGATCTCTCTCGTCAGGGAGAGCTCTCCTTTGAAGAGGACAGCTTAATAGAGGGTGGAAGACTTGGTCACATGACCAACGGCACTGAGTACAGAGAAGTACGTCAGTACCGGACAGACCATCACCTGGTCCGGTTCTACTTCATCACTCGGGTCTTCTCCCGCTACATGGAAAGCATCCTTGCTGACTTCAAACGTGACCTGAAACCAGATGTGGTCATAGTTAACTCCTGCGTTTGGGATGTGTCAAGGTAACAAGAGTAAAGTCTGGACCTATACATACTACTACCTCTCAGTCATAGATGTAGAAGTCTCATCATCTCTATGTTACATGCGTATCAGACTTTATTTCTGTTCTGGTGTTCAGATACAACAGAAGGTGGGTCTCTGAGTACAAGGAGAACCTGCATAAGTTTTTCGCAGAGCTGAAGGCTATCCTGCCAGAAGAAAGCCTGGTGTTGTGGAATATGACCATGCCTCTTGGCAAGAAGATCATAGGAGGCTTTCTTGTACCAGAGGTGGGTCCCTTTTATTTAACTTTGGTGAAATTGGCCTTAAGCAGAGGTCATCATTGTGTTTTCTTTTCGTTCTTACGATTCAGATTGAGTACATGGGCCCAACGCTGCGTTTTGACATCATTGAGGCAAACTTTTATGGCGCTATGCTGGCAAATGCCTATAGCATGGACGTTCTAGACCTGCACTTCATGTTCCGGTTCAGTCTCCACCATCGAATGAGGGATGGGGTCCACTGGAATTCTGTGGCGCATCGTCAGATCACATGCTTGCTGCTGGCCCATGCTGCCCAGGCCTGGGGCGTAGAGCTGCCCAGCCCCACAGGTAGGTTAAAAATGTGTGTGTATGTGTGTGAATAAAAACATTACATAAAGAGTATGTGAACCTGAAATACTAATTTTACATAGGCTCCCCTCCTCTAGTACTAATTTATTAGAACCCTAGATACATCATATATGTACATTTTTTACACTAATACAACAGTTTTTCATATAGATTTATAGATTGGGCTCCATTTGTTTCACTGCATGGTTTGTTACTGCATTCATTAGTGTGTAAGACCCCTACAGGACAGCCGTAGAGCAGGTTTGGGTGGTGGATCATTCTCAGCATTGCAGTGACATGTGTTGTGTAGGGCTGGGTATTGCCACTGATTTCCTGGATCGATTCGATCCCAATTCACAAGGTCTCAATTCAATTTGATTTCTGGATATTTAGAGATTTTAGGGATATTTCAGTTACAATAATATGTTTTGTTTGGATATGAAAAGAGATTTTCGGAGAACTAATGTGGTAAATGTACAAGGAACACTCAACCTACCATTACTAAAAACATTAGTGTTTATATGTTTATATACTGTCATGGTTTCTGAATCCAAAATGTAGCCAGGCATCTGCTTTTAAGTTCTGGGGTGGCTTCACTTGTAATCCAGCCATGCTTAACTGATGTGCGCCCCCAGCCAGATCTCGTTGCGCGGGGAGCGTTCGGGGGGCTGGAATGCTAATTTTAAAGGTCGATCTCGGGTTTATACGAATCAATATCGGATTATTCAAATGAAGATCGATTTTTTTAAGCACACCCCTAGTGGTGTGTTAGTCTGTTGTGTTGGTATGAATGGACACAGCTGTGTTGTTGAAGTTTTTTATGATGGTCCACTGTGTGAAGACATAATTTGTTTCAACACAGTTTGTAGTCATCCTCCTGTTCTTTCATCAGTGGTCAACGTCTAACCACAGGCTGGATGTTTCTAGTTTGTTCACTGTTCTCAATCCAGCATGTACACTAAGCTCTTAAACAAGGACAGTAACACTGCAGTGTGGGATCCATTGTGTGCAGAACGCACACCCTAATATGTCACTGTCATATCAGTGTCACTGCAGATCTGAGAATGATCCATCCTGCAATAATATCCACACAGCGGTGGTCATGTGGGGTCAGGGTAAACAATAACAGTGTAAAGGGTGGCTAACAAACAGTTACACTACGGTCTGTAAGTGTGGAATGACCAGGCGTATGCAAACAGGCACAATAAAACACAAAAAGAGAGTAGATAAAATGTGGGTGAACATGAAGACGTAGTCAGTGAGTGTAAAGGATGTAGCCAGAAATGTTGCTTTAAAGGAGAAATACATAATTTAGATTAGTATTATGTTTGAACATGTGTTCTTTGTGAGTTAACACAGCTCCAGTCAGCCATTTCAGCTAACAGCTTATGAAAAGTTTGTGAATTGATTGTAGTTTGTGTGTTTTCTTTCATTAGTAATTTTAATTTTTATATTCACATCTTGCAGATCAGAAGAAGTGCTTGCTGGATTGTACCCAGACTTCATATCAAAGCATGAACAGAACATCTGGTTATTACGGAGGTAAATACTTTACTGCATACTTCATGTTATTATTTATTTGGGCTACGGTTAATGAAGTTGGTCTTCACTAAACTTATTTTGTTAAGAAACAAGTTTTCTAGCAAACATTTTCTACCAAAGCCTACTCCAGTGAAACGTCTGGAAAGAAGTGTTCAGGAAGCGTTCTTCAAAATTTTGAACAATGCATTGTTTTCAACAGCTACATATGATGGCAGGGCTTATAGTAATCTTTCCATGGAGTCTAGTGCCTTCGGCTAAACAGGTTACAATCAAACTAAACATGTGTACTGCAGATAGTCAATTATTATTTGGAAAAAAAGTCTTTGGATTTCAATTGTAGTATTTATAGAGCCCCTATGATGATAGGATGATTTTTTAAAATAAGCTTTATTAACATATTGGGGCCACAGTGTGACTTTCTCATGACGATGTGGCCTCAATATGTTAGTATGTGGGCACAAGAAACGTGAGGCTTTAATATGTTTGTGTCCATATCTCATTAAGAAATAATCAAAGTGTCAGTTTTTACGAACTTTTTAAATGTATTTTCTCAGCACCAGTCTGGCAACAGTACCAGCAGTATGATGGCTATAAACCTGATTTCTACAAAGATGGATTAGCTACCCTCCCTCAGTTCTGTAATGGGTACTTCAGTTTTCCAAAAAACACAGCTCACAACGGTAGGTGTTATTGTACCTTACCTGACTTTGATGCTAATTAACTGTATGTTTTATCCTCTAGTTCGTTATATTAACATATATTTTCCATTCTCTAATTTGGGTTCAAGGTGGCAGGCGCAATGCTTTGCCTTCATCTAGTGTGAGACCTGTTTCTGCTGGCCCCTCCTATTCAGCGAACAACTATGTAATGAGGCAAAGGCACACAAAGCGGCACTACAACCCGTACACTCGCCAAAACCCAAGCCGCTATAACCACTACAAATACTAAAAGCGGACATCTAATTTCTGTAGGAGTGGAAGTCTGATGTCTCCAACCAAACCCTCAGAATTTTACTAGTTGTAAATGTTCACAGGATGCAACAGTGCATGCAAGTCTTTTGTTCTTTTGTTTGAAGTAAGTTGTCAAGAACTATAAAGATTTGTGGTGTACTAAAATGTGCTTTATTTGCCTTTTTAGGAGTTGTTTTCTTGTTTTGTGTTTCGTTGTTGGGTCTAAAGTTCTTAATCATACCAGGCTTTTATTGGTGTTATTTTATATGGACACCATTCGTATTGTCAACAATTTCTTGTTGTTCTATCTAATTATTTTTTTCCGATGCCTTGCCACTCCCAACCAATACGCTGCCTTAGACTGGCATAATATTGTATTGGGTTAGATTGGTTTTGGCATCATGGGTTTTTTTTGTTGTTGTTGTTGTTTATTTTAATCATGGCACTTGTTACAATAAAGACTTATCTGTAAAATCATGGCAGTCCAGCTGTACTACTACTTACAAACATTCAAACAATAGTCTTAAAGTATTAACACACTCTTACATTTAAATAATGTGCAAAGAAGTTTAATACAAGAAAGCAAAATGATAAGAGGACCACCTTTGGTAGTTACCGTGCCATACAGGAACATTTAAGGTGTCAGAATTGGCTTATACGAGGGGAAATCTGATAGCAGAAGTAAGTGACCCCTCGGATGTCTCCAACCTCCTGTACCCCCACTTCAGCTTCGACCTCTGAATCTCGACTCTCCTTCTCTAACCAAAGCAGCCTGGCATCAGGATCTTCATCTGAGAACTGTAGTAGGTGTCCTGAGGGTCTCAGCACTTTCAGACATTGCCTTACAATTTGACCAGCCTTGGCTTGCCCTTTCTTAGACCTCACCAGTGCATCTGTCGTCCCCTTGTCCACTATTAGGGCCAGGCTCTTTGGCCCGAAGTGTCCTTCTAGTTCTGTGCAATCCAATTCCTGGAAGACCAGGGTGGAGGATGGGTTGCAGGGTTGTACTGGTGTGTTTGTTGCATGTTCCTGCATTAGTCGCACTGCCACTGGAGAGATATCTGCACAGGTGACCTTCACAGCACAATTCGAGTGCCTGTAGATACAGGGCCCTAACGATGATGTCCCACAACCAATATCCAGGACATGTAATGGTGCAGCAGTAGTGGATGATGTCTGCAGCAGAGGCAGGATGCAGTCTTTGATTGCGTGGAAGCCAAAGAACCACTCAAAATTCTTGAATGTTCCTCTGCTGTTTTCTGTGTAAAACCTGTCCCATGTTGCTTTCTTGTCCATGTTTTCAATGAGGTCATCTGTAGATACACAAGAAATATTAAATTAATGGGCATGCAACGTGCAATGCATAGATTCCCAACCGTGGCCTTAAAGAGTACATCCTGTTATGTACATTTTGGTGAATACCCTGTCCTAGGATCTTGGGAAGGGCTAGTTGGTTAGCTAACGTGTTGTAAGTGAGGAGAATTCCAAAATATGCAGGACCGAATTATTCCACAATCATTGTACTACCATAATTCACAGGCAGGCAAGTGCTATCCAACCCTATTTTATTTCTATTCTCAAGAAAACTGCAATTCCCCTTTTAAACCTCACTGAAATAATGTATTTATGTAATATGACCAGAGATGCGTAATGTCAATATTTCAATTACATTCATATTTAAAACTTGCACACCTTGGATGTACCAAATATGATGAATCTCTTGAGATACAATACAAAGTCTTTATACAGTTTTCTGTGTTTTTTTAATCCAGAATTGGTTTAAAGCCATAGTATGAAAAAATTAAAAGCCTGAAGCCTGATTGTTGTGGAGGTTTAAGTCTTTCAAACCCACTAACATTTTTGAGTTTTTATAAAAAAACATTTAATTCAATATAAATATCTGAAGAGTCGCATAGTGGAGGCATTCTTGGTGATGTCATTGTACTGTTTATTACACATTTAATTAAAACTCATTACTAATAAAGTACACAGCACTGTTGAGTTTGAGATCATTTAAAATCACTGATATATATATATATATATATATATATATATATATATATATATATATATATATATATATATATATATATATATATATGAAAAATGAAGCTATAAAATCGTCTACAGGGTGATCAAGTCTCTTGCAGATAACGTATCAGGAAATCACTATAAATAAAGCACTGCATGACATTATTATCATGATCTTTTAAAATCAAAATTAAATTTAAAATTGTATGGTCTTCCTCTAACACCACACTGAAATACCTGCTGGTCTCTTGGTGAGCTATACAGTATTTCAATCAGGGCTGTATAATTATCTACATTAATGAGATGACGGGTGATCCCAAACTTTTGAACGCCACTGAAGCTCGTTTTTAGAAGGTAAAGGCTGAACTACACCAAATAATCGCCAAAACCTCCGAAACAGATCAGAAAACTTTCAATCAAGGTCAAGAAGTGAAGAACCGGAGCTGACTTCAAAACAAATGGACCCGCAGTGTCCTCCACCGTTACTGACTCTGAGAAATAAAGAAACTAAACTCTCAACTGACTTGTCAGGCTGGTGTGGTGTCCGCGCCAGACCACCTCCTGACGAAAACTCCTCAAAGACGCCGAAAACCTGATTATTCTCAGCATTTTAACAGACTTTAAATATGAGTTGATTTTAAAGGGCCGAACACTTCAGTGCTGAGCTGAGCCGGTGTTCGGACTCCGTTCACTTCTTGTTCGTATTTTCTCGGTCCACCTTAAAGGGGTAACCGTTGTTAACTGCTGCACCATTTAAGGTGGACCGTATAAACTCGAACAAGACGCGGCGGATACGAAGCCAAACGACCCAGCAGTGCTGAAAAGCTGATGGGAGAGGTGTAAACGCGACCCGTCTCCCCGTTCCACCTTAAAGGCTGCACCGTTTAAGGTGGAACGGGAAACCTGGAGCACGAAGCTAGCGAATAAGAAGCTGACTTCAGCTCCGCTGACCCGGCAGTGCTGAAAGGTTGACAGACGAGGGAGGGGGAAACACAACCCCAGTGCAAGATGGCGGACGAGCAGCAGGAAACATCCCAGGGAGAGATGGAGGGTGAGTGAATGTAGGAACTGTCTGTTAAAAGCGAAACCTTTTCCTCCTGACATGGTGCTGCACCGGCGTGCCGGGAGCTCCCGTGTTTACAGCTCTGTGTCTGTCCCGCTTCGAAACCCGCCTCGGAAAAAAAAAACAGTACGCACTGTGCCTGTCCGGGCCGTGCTGCAACATCCAGAGGAGGAGAGAAAAGAAGGGATGAAGGACGCCACAGCTCCTCAGTCTGCAGACACAGGAGAAAAACAGATGAAGATGGAGAAGAATTCAGCGTGTCACGGTCGCTCTTGGCTGACTTTTTCACGTTGACCGCGTTTGTCTCGACTGTCAGTCGCCTCAGTGTAAATAAAGCAGTGGCTGCTCTGTTGCTGCTTCAGACAGCGCAGCGATGCGTTTATATGATTGTATCCAGCCTGAAGGCCGACGACATTTATCTTACGTTTTTGCGGCGCCTTTTATAAACACTAGCCCGAACAACAAGCGATTTAACAGTAAAAACCTCGGCAGGTATTACTTTAGAGTTCTTACGTCAGAAAAAGAGGTGGACATTTAAAGGGGAATTCCACCATGTTTTTCAAAATTTGAAATGAAAAGATTTTAATGAGATCAGTCATACAGTGGGGTTTCATGTGACAAGGGTTCTCGATGGCAAACGTACAAATTCTGACACCTTTACATTGGTGAAAACCAGTAATATCTACAACACGAATATAGCCATTTTGCACACTATCCAGAACCATCTGTGAACCTATGCATGACTGAGTGTGTATGGGAAACAGATGATGGTCAGATTTGCATAAATCTGAAAAAAAAAGCTTTTCTTTTTTTCTATGAATGTACTCCTCTGCCATGAATAGAGCAAAATCTTTATCCCAAAGCTATCATAAACCAATGTGTCAGACACCAGGAAACATATATCTAATCATTTTATGTAATAACTTTAAGTAAAAGAGCTGTTAGCAGCATTCAGATCTTCAGATGACTGGTTCCTATCACTGCCACCAATTTTGGCTTTCTCTGGAACACATTCCACACCAAAGCAATCTGAATGACTGTTTACATCTCATTGTTACCTGTATTATTTTGGAAAAACTGGCAATCCTCGAGAGAGAGTGAGTACAGCCTATATGTAGCACAGTTCTACGAATATGGAAGATTCAAAAGCAGTTTGACCAGTTTGTTTGTTTGTTTATTTGTTTGTTTATTTTTATTTTTATTTCTGTCTAGTTAATTTGAGATGTAGACAAAATCGTTTAGAGTGGTTTGATGTGAAATGGTTAGATGTAGAGAAACTCACCAACTCTAATTATTTTCATCAGATTTCTAGTGGTGATAAGAACCAGGGGCTATGATGGTGATAGTAGTGGGAAAAAGTGGTAAAGCTGAAAATCTTCAGGGACTGGTTTGACTACATCCTGCATGTACCTTTTTACCAAGAACTGATTTAAAAAATACATTTTACTTCAAAACCTTCTCAAAACCATCCTTCAGTTATGTCTCAGGCAGTGTATTCATATTCATAATGTCACGTGACCATCTTGTGTGAGAAACCTTTTTGAAGGTATTAAATGGTTAACTTAACTACTGGAATGCTGGAATATCATATGTGACTGAGAACTAATCATTCCACATCAGTACCTGACCTTGCAGCATTTACATTTACAGCATATAGCAGACACTCTTTTCCACAACAACTCACTAAAATCCTTGTTATCTGCCTAAAGAATGTATCCTAGGTAGTACAAATAGTACAAATAGTGCAAACTAAACTTGAGCTCCGACACTGCCAGAAACAAAAGCCAGTGTTAATACTTAGAAAGAGAGTTTTAGTTGAATACCTCTGACCCCTGATTGAATTAAGTAGAACATTAATTTTCCTAACTAAAAGGTTCCTGATGTAAGAAGTGCAAAGCTTTCTATAATGACCTAATTGGGGATAAAATTCCAGCAATTACATAACAACTTTGCTTGAGTCAGCAAAGGCAGTGTTGAATTAAGCCACTCATTAATGATCTTGTGAAGGAATACAATCAACACCTCGCAGCGTTGTTCCAACATACAGTATAAAGCCTTCCCAGAATAGTTAGAGCTGTTACTGCAGTGGTGGGGGACAAAGTCTCTGTTAATACTCCAGATTTCAGAAGAAATCCTGGACAAGAATGCTGGAAGAAATGTCATCTACAAAATTCTGGAAATATAGTTAGTGTATTTCCACTGTATGGACAAAATATAGGGGCACTTACACATTACACATGCTTGTCATTCATAAATGACATTTAATGTCTGACATTCAGTGTCAGGTCTGTTTTTTAATGAAGTTGAAGTCAGGGTTTTGTCTAGTTTCTCCACACCAAGCTCACCAACCAGCCTACATGCACCTCGCTTTGTGCACTGGCATACAGAGTCATGCTGGAATAGAGAAAGACCAGTTCCCCAGAACATAAAGTTTGAAGTATACAATTGTTTGAAATGCATTGGTATGCTAAAGTAATAACACCAACCCCCGAAAAACAACCCTAGAGCTTCATCCCTCCTTCAGCAAACACAGCGCAGTCAGCCAGGTAACGTTCTTCTGGCATTCGCCAAACCCAGCCTTATCCATCAGACTGCCAGATAATGATGCGTGATTAGTCACTCTGCAGAACATGTTTCCACTGCTCCAGAGTCCTGCGCAGTCGGTTATGCAGTTGCTCTGCCAGGGAAACCCATGCTGTAAAGCTTCTGCCTCAGTGCTTTGTAACTTTGTGGTCTACCACTTTCTGAACGCTTCCACTTTTCAGTCATGCCACTCGGGGTTGGTTGTGGAATATCCAGACTGACTTCAATGGCACCGCGCTTAACGTTCGTGACGACGTGTTCTTTCACAAATGTTTATTAAAGTAAACTGCATGGCTAGGTGTTTGACTGTGTTGCAGTGGGACTGAATGAAACATCTAAATTGAATGATTAAGAGATGTGTCCCATTTGTTCATGTAGTTTATGTTCTGTATGTGCATTGGTGTTTTTTTTGAAAAGTTGTTTACGGAAATTCATCAAATTGAATAAACTGCACCACAGGACTGCTACAGAAGCCACATTGGTTATATGGTGCTTTATTTGTAAGACATTTTTAGCTTCAAAACACAGTTTTTGTTTTGTTTTATAGTGCTCAGTTTGTTCCACTGAATTAGTTTGCTGGGTCTGCCAGTGTTTTGACTGAGTAGTGGGTAAGGACAATAAAACATTGTTGATGTTGTTATTTTCTATTTAAAATTATTTGTGGTTCGTGACAATGTATTAAAATATCAGAAGTTGAATTAGAGGTGTCAAAATTCAACAGATTTTATTTTTTAAATCTTTGCAGTAAATTTATTTCATCATTCAAGCTTCCATGAATTTCTCAATTTCATGTATTTAAATTTACTTGTTTTTTATTAATCACAAATCCTGATTTCAGTTTTGAGTTCAAAAAATAAATAAAAGTCATGGCTCAGTGTGGATCAACATGGGTCAAAATGTATTGACATGGAATTTGGGGTCAAGTTTGACCCATGTTGTGCATTAGAAGGGGTTTGCTTAGCTTGTGCGTCAAAGGGTTAATATGACCAGGCACATAAAAAAAAAAAAAAAAAGGTAGACCAGTTTTAATTTCAAACAACAGACTTTTCATTACATTAGAAAGTGAAAGTTTATGTTCATTATAATGTTGCTGAGATGTCAAGTCTTTTTGTTTTTATTTATTTTTTTTGTAGGCGTGAATTGTCTTGCCTATGACGAAGCCATCATGGCACAGCAAGACCGAATTCAGCAGGAAGTAAGTTGTGATGGTTCACTAAATATCTATATTTACACGTACCGCAGTTGAACGTTTGTGGATTGTGCTGGTTGGTTCTCAGATTTGCAGTTATGTTTCAGCCACAAAATATAGTGTGGCTCTTTCAGAGCAACACAGACCTCAGTCATTCTGCTGACACACAGCTTTGAATATGAAATACGTGATGAACGTTTGTTTTGTTCACCTTGTGTTTGTTACAAGCAGGTATGCTGGTGTATAGAATCACATGTTGAGTGTCTTTCTTTGAACAGATCGCCACCAGCAACCCCCTAGTGTCAGACAGACAGGAACTCTCCGTGCTACAGAAAGAGTACGCAGAAGAAGACACCATCTACCAACTCAAGATTAAGGTCAAGATCTTTTGAGCATAAGTATATTTTAGCTTTTTAAATAATGTTCTGTTTACGAGCACTGCTGGATTTTGGTAATTAAAGATTAACATAATCTGTACGTTTACGGATGTTCTGTCTGCAGGACCTTCACAAAAAATATTCGTACATTCGGAAGACGCGACCTGATGGAAACTGTTTCTACAGAGCTTTCGGCTTCTCACATTTGGAGTCACTACTCGACGACAGCAAAGAGCTACAGAAGTAAAGGGGCTTTGTTTGTTTTTATTTTAAATTAATATAGCGCTTCATCAGTTTGTGTGCCATCTCTCCGACCTGTGATGTAAACTGTTTATTTTAATATTTTAAAAATATTTTAATACAAACTAAGACGCTTTCTGTCTTTGGTGTGCAGTGACTTAACATGTTATTACAAGCAAAACAATATCACACGCCCTGCAGGTATATTTCATACGTAGTCACTTGGAATCATTATGTTACTTCTGTACCAGGACGGCTTTCAGGAATGTGGTATTAGGGAGGGTCTCTAAGGTAGATGTTTTTGTTTGCTAGGTGGGTTTTAAAGGAGGGCGGAGATAAAACATCGTATTATTGATTGATATATTTTTTTCCCTGCCTGCTGGTGCGCAGTGACATAATCAGAATTCAAAATTCTCGTATAAAACAGGAAAATGTCGTTACGCTTAAAGAACAGATCGCAGGAAGATAAGATGTTGTGTTTAATGAGACCAGGGACGTAATGGACAGAGAGAAATTGGCGTGAAAGTGTCTTAAAGGTGCTGTGATAAGTTTGTGTGTATATCGTTACTGTCCAATGAAAAACATGTCCATTTTGTCAGTTTACATTTTTCTACATCATAAAAAAAAAACAGCTGCTGTTTACATTGTGTTTACATGAGTGGACCAATAGAAATGCTCCAAAATAGCTTGGAAAAAAAAATTGGTTTCATTGACTTTATATTGGATGTGAAGTTTTTGTTTTCTCCTGTAAAGTAGCCACTAAACATGTTTTTCTTTGTACAGCGACAATATATTATTTAAAATCAAACCAGTACGTTGATGCTGTTGAGTAGAAAGTTTCATTCTTGCTGTATCTGCGAAGTTGACTGTTTTGTGTTGCTGATTTCTCCTCGGCGTAGGTTTAAAGCTGTGGCGGCGAAAAGCAAACTGGACCTTGTGAACCAGGGCTTCACCGAGTTCACTATCGAAGACTTTCACAACACAGTGAGTTAGAGCAATAAGACCATGTCCTGCTGTTGTGTTTAAAGTATCGTTGTTGTGTTGTGTAAATGTGTGTTGGTACTCTAGTCTTAGGTATTGATGTGCTCTCTTGTCATCAGTTCATGGACCTGATCGAGTTGTGTGAAAAGCAGCCAGCGCTCGCGGAGCTGCTGAGCTCCTTCAATGACCAGAGTGTGTCCGATTACGTGGTGGTGTATTTGAGGCTGCTCACTTCAGGCTACCTGCAGAGAGAGCACACCTTCTTTCAGCACTTCATAGAGGGAGGACGCTCCGTCAAAGAATTCTGCCAGCAGGTAAGAAGAGAGGAATTCTGAGGAATTATATTGATTGTTTATCCGAGAAAAAAAAACGAAAACGAAAAACGAAAGCCTGTTAAAATTATTTAACAACCAAACTCTGAAACAAGCAGTCTGCCTTATATTCTATTGCATCTTCAACAAAAGCCCATTTTAAGCAGAAGCTCTTGTGTTGGTCAGTGCAGCCTGGCTACGTGCATCATGCGGTGTCGTGGCAGAATTCACGTCCCAAGAATATATAGTGTGTCTGTCTTGGACGGTTGCTGCGTGCTAGTGGTTTCTATTTAGAAACACTCCAAAGCTTCTCACTATATTGTGCAGTCTAGGCCTGTAATCAAACCAGCAAAGCAAATAGCTCCAGTTGCAAGAGATTTAAAGGTGACATACGCTTTTTTCAGAAGCTGACACTTTTATGGGGTGTTAATGAAATGTCTGACATTCTTTGGTCATAAAACCACAAGGATCAAGCACCACAGCAGCTTTATAATGATTAGTTTGACTGAAAGTTGCTGTAAATGATAATGAAACACTGCATATGTTCCAAGCGCGTGGCGGACCAAGGCAGAAATGGCTTTGCGATAAATATCACTGAAGTTTATCTTATAGACGTTATTGCGGGTCCTGCAGCGAGTAATGCCAAGAACTTTCTAGAAATGTACATCCCTGTTAATATAGTAGCTCAGCTGTTAGTGTTAGTTAGAGCCAAACTGCCTCCACTGACCCAGGCTGGAAAAGCAGCAGTCAGACATGTAAGGCTGAAGTTAGCTTCCTATGCTCCAGCTTCTTTTTTTCTTGTTTCACCATTTAAGGTGGAATGGAAAAATGTAAATAATGGGAATGGTTACGGTTATTGTCCCCTAATTATTGTAAAAAGGGAAGCCAAATCTCAAAAGCTTGTTGAATCCCATGTTTTCTAATCTAGGCAGCCCACAAAATAAAACAGCAGTGTAGATGGTCTTATTTCACAGTTTGTGAAATACAGTGTTTTTCATACTGCATCCCCTTTAACACACGCAGTCAGAGAACATATTGTGCTGGTCTTTTAAGGGCGAATGATACACATCCTCTACAGGCTAGACACTTAAACATGTTGGTTGTGTTGCCTTCATCTTCTGCACAGTTTCTGTTTATTTGGGGAAAAATAGTTAAAAAAGCAAATAACTTTTCCCACAGCCTGCATTTTCCCTCAGTATGTTCAGATAATAAACAGTAAGTGTGCATTAAAACTTGCATAACTGTGTTCTCTGTAGGGTTACTTTCACTGACTGACTGGGGACCAGAGCGTTTGCATATGACTATATTTTAGGTTGCCGCAGCAACACTGCACTACTTAACGTTAAGACTGTTCTACAGGCTGTTGGTCTGAAGGAAATAATCGTCAGTCAAAATGGCCAGTACACCCCTATGCTCCAACAGCTGTGCTCCAGCAGCTGTGCTCCAGCAGCTGTGCTCCAGCAGCTGTGCTCCAGCAGCTGTGCTAGTCTGCACAGAATGTATTTGTGAATGGAATAAGTCATCAGTGCTGTCCAAAGAAAACAAGTGTCTCCAAAACAATAACTTTAGAGGGGAGATAACTTACTTCTTAAGTTAATGTAAAAATGTGGGAAAGTGGAAACCAATGTAAAACCTTCACAGGATGTAAAGAACAGCTGTTGTGTTAAAATGATATGGAAAAATGAGAATCAACAAATTGGAGATTTATAATTCATTGATATGAGGATAAAAAAAAAAACCTTGAAAAAAACCCATCTGAAATAGTTTGTGTTCAGTGTTAAAACTCTCTGAAATGCCTAAATGTGCACATTCTGTCTTCTGCTTTGTAGGAAGTGGAGCCGATGTCCAAAGAGAGTGACCACATCCACATCATTGCCTTAGCACAGGCGTTAAATGTGTCCATACTCGTGGAGTACATGGACCGAGGAGAGGGTGGCACCGTTAACCACCACGTCTTTCCAGAGGGCAGCGAACCGCGCATCTTCCTCCTCTATCGACCAGGCCACTACGACATCCTGTACAAATAACGATCCTCATTCTGGCACAGCGCGGCGCAGAACACATAAGAACCAGCCAAGATTATTCATACATCCGTGTGCGACGGTTTTCTCTACGGTATTACAAAACACATTCAGTGAAGCGTTTTTGTCACTAAATTTTCCCCTTATTAAAAAAAAGCAAAACAAATTCAAGTAAAGAGAAATGAGCAGTGAATCCAGCATTAGGGTTGTACAGTTTTTGTTTTCTTTGTGGTTGTAAATGTTATCAACTTGCTTTTAGTTAGTGTTTTTCCTTTGTTACACTGAATTTCATGAGTTTTATTAAAGGGATTTTCACCTTGTCTCAAGCGCATTCTGGGCGAAGGTAACTGAAATATCTAATTCTAGAGCTAATTTACTTTATAAAAATAATAATAATAATAATACAAACTAAATAAACTACACTCTTATTCTTAGATGTAAAAGTAAGCTGGAAATAATATATATGTGGAAAATCAGAAGTAAAGCTCAGTTGTGGAAACGGTCCTCCTGACACTTTATGTTTATCCAATAGAAGGCTTCGTATATACAGGTTAAATACTTTAGTTTTGTTCTAAAAATATTGATAAAGTGGCTCAGCCTGTATTACCATACTTACATTTGAACACATAAGAGGTGAAATGAGAGTGCAGCCCTGTGTAAAAGAGACCCTGAAGCCTGAGCTGAATAAAATATCACATCTATCCATAGTTAATTTATCCACTGCACCCCCATGTTCCACGATGCTCCATCCCTCCATTCGCTTGCATAAGGAGAAAGTCGGGGCAAGCAAGTGACAATTGGCGTTAAAAGATTTAAAGAAAATGAACATGAACTCCTAAAACTGTGCCAGACCTGGTCGTCAAACAAAGCCATCAGATAAACAGTACTTAAAGCTTGTAGGAGAACAGAGGAGAACATCAAGCTCCACTTTTACTTCAGACGTGAAAGCATCCACTGGTTTGTTGTCCATCCTTCCACTGTGAGAAAAGACAACTCAACACTAGGAGTCTGAAAGGATGTTTTATGGTTGGATGGTTGGTGAGAAGCAGAAAACGTGATTCTCTCAAAGAAATGGAAGCTGCTGTACTGACATATGATGGACACTTGAAACTGATAACATTGTGGGGAAAAAATATGGAGCTTCTTGGGTTTCAGTGTGATTTTTCTCTCAAATATAAGCATTTTTTTTAACACTGAGACCATCTACTGAATGCCCATTTTCAACAAAGGCTGGTCTCCGACTTCTGCTCCATAATATATATATATATATATATATATAAAAGAAACAACACAGTTTAAAATATTTTTTTTTATCATCATCAATTGTACATATTTAACACTGCACTTTTTAATATATCCAAAAAGGGGAACCATGAATTATTACTCATCCAAATATTTTCTTACATTTTCAGCCTGAAGTTATTTACGAAGGTATAATACAACAAAAAGAGCAGGCTGTATGTACAGGGACGTTTACCAGGGCATATTTCTTGCTGTAACAACTACACATTCATTCTTTTGGCACAGTGAGAAAAAATAGTTGTGAAGGCCCTTCAAACTAAATTCTAACCTCAATTAAAAAAATAAAAATAAAAAAAACAGAAATAACAACAGCAATAAATTGCTTTAACATCTCGAGTAGAAAAACGAAGGCTTTTTCCAAACGTTCAAGGCATTAAGTGTTCCATAAAGCAGCATTTTCCTTTCCTCGGAAGAGACCACCAGACTTTCTCTACGAGAAAAGGGTTATTAAGAAGCAGGTTGCCCAGAAGGTACAGTCAGGAGTGGTGTATTATATTACACAACACAAAGCACCCAGAACTCATTTAACTACCAGGGATAGTTCAAATGATCAAAACAAGACCTGCACAGGGTACAGGCTAGCTCCACTGCAGGTGATTCTAAAGGATAAGCACCATACTTTTGTTCTTGTGTTCATCAAATTAATCTTTGGCAACAACAACAACAAAATTCCTGAAACGAGTTACGACAAATACAGTAAAGCACTTTATAAAGAAAAGCTAAAGTATGTCTATGCGTTTATGCTTCGCTCTGGACAGGATACATTTTTGCTGGATAACTATAAGAATAAGGAATGCAAACACTCTCTGAAGCTGGCTTAATGGAGTAGAGGGAAAAGATGTACGTCTAGAAAATCTAGTATTAAGACTCCGTAATGCTTTCCTATCAAAGCAAGTTCCAGTTTTAACCAAATGAGTCATCTACGACTCCTGTTCAGTCACGCTGCTGTTCAGTGATGTTAACTCTGTCCCTGACATACAGATCTTTCTCTATCACAGACTTTTTAACACGTCTACTCTGCACTGATGTGAAATCCATGTACTAGTGCTGAGCGTGCTGATAACAGAGGTGCCTGTTTGCTTTCGAGGATGATGAAATCCACCACCAGTGACCTCACGAGGTCTAAGCAACACAGCACACCCAGTTCTTTCTTCATATTCGCTGAGAGATATAAATAAATAAATAGCAGTGCACGGTGGATCCCTCAGCTGTGATCGATGAATGGCACGCACAGTGAGAACGGGCCTAGAATGGGACGTAGTGTTTGGAGGTTATTTTCAGCCTAGTGTGAATTCTCAATACACAATTTCAAGTAGTGCTGCGGTGTGAACATGCTGCCAAGTGGGTAAATGTAGGCACTAAGCATTAAACTCCTGCTGGAGAGTCTCTGTAGTATTTGTGCTTCTCAAGAAGTCTAGGCACTGCAGGCTCTTTACATGTCCACGCACTGCCCGCTGCCCAGCACGATAGTCTTTTCTCATATACGTTCATGTGTCCACTAGGCCACGCACAGCCGCTTCCAGCTCCTCTAATGGCCATAGACCAGGCTAATTCCCAAGCCCAGACTCTCCCTCAGGCCACGGAGCTGCTCCTCTCCCAGTCGGATCTTATCGTCCAGCTGCCGCTGTTCCACCAGCAGCGCCGCCTTCATCTTCACAAAATGGCTGTAGTCACGCAGCTGTTCGGGGGTCAGGCAGCGGCCCAGCACCCTGCCCACGGCCTGCTCTCGACGGTCCACATGCTCCTTCAGCTCCTGAGCCTCAGCCAGCTGTGCCAGGAGCTGCTTCTTCTTCTCCAGCAGGGGGAGCTAGAAGACCACAACACGCAGAGAAACCAGAGAACACATGTTAACAAAAAGGTGTGACTGGCAGCAGCAGGTACAGGACGCGGACAGGTGATGTAGCTGGGTTGGGTTTTAACCCCCACACTTCTTACACACATTAGAAGGTGAAAATTTAATAGAATAAATACAAGTTACTTTGCATTTCTTTGGCTTTAAATTCATTTAATTATGAATGAAATGATCTAATATTAGGCCTTTATTACATTCCTGGATAATGCCCATGTATCCATGTCCCTATTCTACACATTTACACATCTTTTGAGCAACTAATTACATTTAAATTTAAATTTTCAGCATCAACCTTAACATTAAATTTTATACATTCTAAATTTTAAAAGAATGTTCCTGGTATCTTTAAGCCTGACTCACCAACTGGTCTTAAGTAGAAAATTCTTCTTAAACTAATACAGTTTTTATAAATATTCTAACATTCACTAATGTTTTCTTATTTGGGTTAAGATCAGAATCTACACTTTCAAACCACAGAATTCTTCACACCCTTGTGCTCTTAGGAACACATCCTGAATATGACTTGAGACTTTATTTTAGCAGCTTTCTCAAGAACAAACATAAGAATAAACGTGGCCTAATATTTTTAATGCAAGTATCATATCAGTACAGACTTATCATATCAGTGACTGACCCATACGATGCAGTAAGACTAGAGGACACTAGCACTGGACACTAGGAAAACCATGATCCCTCTTTCATCCCCAGACACACACACACACACAAGATTACAAAAAACCTATGACACATGTGCACTTGTCTCCCACAGTCCTTTGCCCTTCCTTACCCTTTCAGTGTGGCCTGATTCTGGGTCCAGGCAGTCCAGGGCACTCTCCACTCTCAGTAGCCGGCCAGACAGGGACAGCAGCAGGCTGGTCACCTTGTCCAGGTCGCCGATGAACATGCGGAACTTATCCACCTCATTAGGCTTGCAGACAGCCAACACCAGGCTTTCCACCTCCTCACCCAGCTGAGCATTGGCCCTGACGTCCTCCTGCAGACCCCTCTGGGCTTCCCGTAACACACCAAGCTTCTTACGCAGACTCTCCATTAACTGCCTCTGCAAACGGTGTAAAGAAATGTAGAGAAATCAGAAAAATAATTGAAAAAAACAAAAACAAGTCAAGGATCTTTTAAAAGTTAATAGAAGACCTTCCTCAAAACTCTCCCAGTGACCTACTTTTTTGGGCAGATGTGTACTATATACCGCTGGGGAACCACTATTTTAGTATGCTAGATTATAAATATGTTGCTAAATAAATGTGATCTAGCAGACTAGCTACTAGTACTAACCATGACTTGATCAGCAAAAAACTTTAAATAAGACTGTCTCTATAATCCGCCCATACCTTGTAATTGAGCTCCTCGTCCTCCTCCTTCCTCTCTGAGAAGTCCCTCATTTTATTGAGGAGCTGAGCTTTGTTACTGGGTGCATTGTAGTTGATGGAGGCTGAAGCTGATGCTGAGGAGACCTGTCTAGAGGACCTAGGACAAGAAGGATGCAGGGATTAAGTGGTAGTTAAATAACTGGGATATCATAGAAATAAGTTCTCATGTCACACTAATGTGAATCTATGAAAAAGAGCAAACATCAACATGGCCTACCTCTCTAGAGTGTCTCCACTAACTGGGTAACCACCTCTCCAGCCCTCTCCTCCACTCCCTGCCTCCGTGCAGTGAGGGAAGAGCTCTCCCATCAGCTCCTTCCTGGCTTTGCCGCAATCCTTTTCCAACAGTGAGTCCACCAGGGATGCTCTCTGCATCCTCCTCATCCCTGCCAAAGGGGCCTCCTCGTCTGTAAGCGTGTCTATGTCGGTTTCCAGCACCGTCGCAGGTTGGGCAAAGCATTGCATCTCCACCCTTCCTTCCTCCTGCCTCTGCTGCTCCACTGCTGTGCCTTCATTCTCGTGGAACTCATCGATGTCCGTCTCCAAGGGCAAGGCGTGATCCTGGCTCGGAGGTGGACTCTGAGTAGGAAGTTCTGGGCTCTTTAAGGTTGTGCAGAGGAAGCCCATTGGTTGTGGCTGATTCTGTAAGTGCTGCTGGTAGTTGTTCATCGTGAAGTAGGACTCGGGAGGCACAGCTCCAGGATAAGAGCCGTTCTCCAAAGTGTAGGCAGATCCTAATGACCTGCTAGTGCTGCTGGATGTTGAGGAATTGTGAGGAGCAGTCAAATCCCACTCTGCTCTGTGCTTATGGAAGACCGGCTTCACCACAGCTGGCCTGTACTGGTCTGAAGGCTCTCTCCAGCTTTGCTCAGACAATCTGGAAAAGAGTTTGGGGGTAATAATACAAATCAGAAACTGTAGATATGAGTTCAGTCACAACATCCATTCTTCACACTACGCTAGCGATTCTTACCTTGTGCTCGACTCAGTCAAAGGTGGGGTTGTGTCCACCACATTGTTCATTTCGTAATGGTGAGATATGGACATGTCATGTTCTTTTGGAGGTGGGGCCACAGGTTTGAAAGCTCTGCGACTCAAGGCAGGACTGGGTGGAGCAACTGGGCTTTCCCGGTAACAGCGTTGACAGTTCTCTGCCCCATCCCTTGGAGGAAGGCTAAAGGACCGCTGACGGGACATCTCAGGGACAAAACTGGGGCGAGGTGAATACGTTTGCATCTGTGGAGAAGGGGCAGGAGGGGAGGAGAAGAGATTGTGGTGAGATGCCCGTCTCTTATGGAACTGCCCCCATTTCGGGGGCGGTGGACGAGGAGGAGGAGGGCCTTTTTTCTTCTTCGCTTCATCAACAGATGTGACGTTCTCATCAAGTTCTTTGATTCTGCTAGTGCTAGCGTTAGCTGATATGTAGCTTTGAAGGCAGGGGGTCTCCACCCGGAGGTCATTTTCTGACATGGCCCGATTTCTAAGTAGTGATGATTTGAAGGGTAGATCCTCATTGTTACGAACGCGTGGCCTGTTCCACTGGCCCTGAAAGCCTGAACACACAGTGACATCTGCTGGCCTGTAGTCTCGTCTGCTCTGAACATAATCCCTACAGAAAAAGAAATGAGATCAATGTCTGCACGTAATTACAGATTACGCTACAATTTGAAATGTAGTTTCAATGTCCATAAACAAAATGACAAACAGCAACAATCACACAACTTGCAAAGACCACCCACCTATGAAAATCAAGAGCATGGCTCACTGACAATGCTTAAATGTTACACAGTGATTTTCAGACTTTGGGACACATTTACTTCAAAACAATCCAACTGCTCACCATGCGCACACCAGGAACAGAGGTGCCGCCTGAGTTTCTGGTTTAAAATGCAGGACTGTGGCTAAAAAAGGGCTAAAACTTTCTTTGGGCAAGTATTTTTTATCTAAATCTTTCCAAACCAAAAAATATACATTGAGGAGGGTTTGGACCAACTCTTTCCCAAGAAGAAGATACCCTGTAAATCATTGGTGGCCAGTCCTAGAGGTCGACCAACCTGGGAAAATCAGATTCAACACACTTGGTTCTTCAGATGTCTCTAAAAGCCTTTATTAACTGGACCACAGGTGTTGAATCCGGGGTGGTGGTGAAGTCAAAATTCAACATTAACATTTAACTATACAAAAAAATGGGAGAACCGCTCTCAGGACCAACTCCTAATTTTTTCCAAGGTTACAAGGTTTGCTGACAATGTCTTAAATGAGCAATAGGGTTTCTCAACCAGTAATAGAGTTCTTCAACTATCATCCATGCTAATGATATCCTAATGATGTAGTACTTTCAAACTAACTTAGTCAATATTACTGTATCACTAAAAATAAAGAATAAAGATTTTTTGCTTTTTGCTTCCCATGACCTTCAGGAAATACAGATTATGCAACTTCCTGTTGAGTGAAAGTTTTGGGACACAATTTGGCCCAACCTTTAATGAATGACTCACGAAAAAGGTTAAGAGGTTAAATACGATCACACAGACAAAAAAAAAAGATTTTAGTGCTTGTATTTCAAGGTCATGTAAATTTAAAAATTAAAAATACTGTTAAAGCGCTATAGATGAGAATTATTACTTAGGTCATTTATATGAACCCTGTCACGAAGGACACACTCAAGTTGTGAAATCACCCACACAGACTGTGCATTTGATGTGCATTAGCTCTGTAGACAAGAGCAAGACACCAAGTGGAAAATTAGACTCAATCTTTCTGTGAAATGTCGCTCTAAATAAAGGAAGTGACCTTACCTCTCAGTCAGGCTGAACTTCCTGTTGAGTTTAGTTTGCTCCAGCTCCCGTACAGGATGGGCCTGTGGAAGACATTTGCCAAGTGATTCAAAACAGGAATTGAAACAGGAAAAGTGTTTGGATGCTATAGTTTCCTTGGTGCCGGAGGCAGAAAGAATAGCCTCGTGTGAAGCTTTGTTGTAAAGATGGAAGCAGTTAACTACTTTCTGCCACAGTTTCCTTACCATTCCACACAATTCAAACAAAATCTGAATTTTAAAGTATAGTAAGTAGTAGCTCAAACTCAGTTTAT
This sequence comes from Megaleporinus macrocephalus, assembly GCA_021613375.1. Lineage (NCBI taxonomy): Eukaryota > Metazoa > Chordata > Actinopteri > Characiformes > Anostomidae > Megaleporinus > Megaleporinus macrocephalus. The sequence goes on along the minus strand of CM038708.1, from coordinate 23,882,942 downwards.
ACTCACTATTTTGCTAATATGACATACGCTGAAGAAAAAACAGTTCAGTACAAATCAAACTGCTATGTGTAAGAATTCTCATTCATAAAAGTACTGTTAGCGAGGGAACAACTCTAAAACTGATTATTAGATCTGTTTGAAAGATGTATAATGCTCCAGTTATGGGAAAACAAAATATTCATATTTTATCTTCAGAATGTGGGTCATGAACTGAAAGCAATGAATAATAAAACAACATGCATATTCAGTCTTCCTGTAAGATGGAAGCCAGTTTATGAAATATTTTATATTCAGTGACATGGCCAACCTTTTCCTCATGGGATCCTGAGGAAGCACAATTTTAGTATGTCCTGCACATCTGGTAACATTAAACGGGGATTGGACTGTAGAGTCTGTGGAGTTCAAATGAGTGTCCAGTTTCTATCTTTGTAGCACTCTGTGAAAAGACTTCTGAGACGTCTGAAAACTACTGAAATGTGGAATAATGCTGCAACTTCAACTCCAAGGGATTTAAGTCGATGGAAATATATATGTTAAGTGGAAAAAGCATTTCTAACAAGATAAAAACTCATTTTACTGCCAAACATAGATTCTTAAACTAAAAATGTCATCCTGCATTTTCCACTGTATTGAAGCACTACTACTGGTTTATTAACTGTGCTTCTTTTTATTCTTTTCATTCAGGACTGGTTTCCTGGACAGGGAGTTTGTCTTGTACTGGTTAGTCTTTAAATAAACCAGCTCTGTCTGAAAAAAAAAAGTTTAAATTTAGCACTATTTTGTTTCCTGTATAGCTTTAATAACTTCACATTATAGGCTTGCAAAGAATTTACATGTACCTCCTACATGACACCATTTATGCTAGTACAAGTGTATGTATTTGTAACAGACCCTACATTCTAACACTCTTACACAATGAATGACTGAACCTCCAGTTAATGTATGTTCTACTTCAATATAAGCAGGACCAAGACACAGAATAAGTTTTGTCCAAGGTCATTGTTGGCTGGCTTTTGAGGTTCTCAAGCACGTGGCCCTGAGCCCAGGAACTTTCTTTAAACCTACTGGGTTTCATAAATCCAACTTGTCTGCTCTACCCCAGACTTGGACCTGTGAACGGCATCTATGCTATAATTGCAAACTTTATTTATAGGGATGTTACTGGACTGTGAACTGCAGGCGACTGCAGAGACTCTTTCTGTGTTTATGTTCCAAAAGTGTACACATGCATACATGAGCTGTGGTTTCAGCGTAATAACAGCAATATGTCCTTCAAGAACTGCCTTTAATAAACTTCATTCATGGACTTCCTCCTAAAGGAAAGCAGGGTTTGCCTTGACACGGTCTAATCGATTGTCTAATTGTCTAAAACTTGACTCTAGTTTTGGTTAGAAATTGCAATGATCTATATAAAGCCAATGAATGTCTTGTTCGCCAACTTCTTGTCCACATTGTACCATTCCTCCTTAAAAAATGGTACGGCAGCTAAAATAAAAGAAAATTGCTGCATAATTTACAAGAATCTACTTGTACAATCAAATGCACACAGCTCATTCCCATTTTTAAGGTTTCTGTGTTTTCACACTTAACGCCAATACTGTCACTCAGCGAGTGTAACCATAGTGACTCCAGCCAACGTTATATGACATCAAGTGCATACCCTCTACAACAAGGAAATAACATTTAGTACTCTTTACCCTTAACCTAAAATCTCACCTCGGTTGGGGTGCAGCTCCTGGCCGTGTATCCAGGGTGTAGGCAGTAGTTGTCCGACTGATACTGATGGCTTATTACAGGTCTGAAGGCCGAGCATGGCTTTTGAATCTCAGGGCTAGTTTGGCTGTGGGAGCTGTCTGGATGAGAACTACTGGGGACTAGATTCTGAGGAGGGAGTGGCTGTGTTAAATGGGTACTGTGAGGCAAAGATGCTGGCATTATGGTACTGCTGAGATCATGACCTGCATACATGAAATCTCTGTCCGTCTCCCATTTTCTCTCCATCTCTTGCACACTCTGTTCTCTTTCTGCCTCCTTCCTGGCTCTTTCCCTCTCCCTTTCTTGTTCCTGTTTCTGCTCTTTTTCCCAGGCCTCTATCCTCATCTGTTCCTGAAGTCTCTCCTGCTCCCTAAGTCTCTCTTGCTCTTTCTCTTTTTCCCTCTCTTTCTCCATCTCCCATTCTCTCTCCATCATCTTCTCTCTCTCTCTGTCTCTCTCTCGTTGCGCACTGACTAACTGTCTCTTAGTCTCAAGTGAATTCATGGATGTTCCATCATGGACTCCCTGGTAAGAGAATCTTCTGCGCCCAAGGTCAGGGACTGACTCACGGGGATCAGGAGAAGATGGATTATCTTTCCTCCCCTGTTTTTCTGGCCTCTGGCGGCGGCTGGTCAGGGTTGACAGGTTAGTCACAGACTGGCTCAGATTCCGGATAGTCTCCTCAAAGAACTTCCTGCGGTCCGCAAATGGTGGGATGTCACAATCTTCTGCTCGGCTAGAGCGCCCACTAGAAGAACCCACTCTACCTCTTGTTGTTCCAAGCTTCCAAGATGACGGTCTTGTTCCTTCAGTACTTTTCTTTTCAGAAGCCTCCATTTCTGGCTGCAGTTTATGTTCTGGTGTCCAGCGCCAACGACGGGCTTTACCTGCTGGTGCCACCTCCTCAACCACATGCCCACATACTGATCTTGTGGCTTCAGTTGATGGAATGCCCTGAAATGCCCTTTCATGTTGTGAAACTTCAGTGTCCTCACACCTGGTTCTTGGCTGTTCAACTGAATTAATTCCACAGAATCTGTCTGGCTCTTGCTGATATGTTCGGTTTGAGGCAGTCCTTGTTGGGTTTGTGGCAGTTCTTCTGGGCTGAGATGGAGCAAAAGCAGTATTCTGGAAGCTGGTGTGGTTAATACTTTGGGTTTGGGCTTTGGGTTGGTAAATTCCTATAGACTCCAATGGAGACTCTTCTTCCATATCAAGGTTTGCACAGTCCTCTTCCTCTACTGTATTCCCACCACAAATAAGCCCACCCGGGCCTTTGCTCTTCTGCAACTGAGCCTTCTTCCTCTGGATCTCATTGCGAAGATTTGTCGCAAAACGTTCATTCCGACGCCGAGACTTAGATGAGCGAAACTGTCGTTTCTGAGGGGGCTTTGAAACCTCAGCTTCATCTCCCCTTCCACTCCCTCTTTCTTGTTCTTCTTCCAGTAGAGTATCCATACTGACTGCAGCACTAATCAGCCCAAAATCTCCCTCCAGAAGTTCAGGATCTATGGATGATCCAGACCCTGAGAATCCATTTCTTGTAGGTTCTCCTGGAACGCTGACAGATCGTCCCCAGGAATGTTGGATAGGAGACAAGCTCTGGTTTGAATCAAATGCTTCTTCCTCCACTCTTTGTTCCTCTATTTCTGATGTGGTCAGTGAACCAGGGGTGGAGCACCTGCTCCCTTCCCATTTACCCTGAGCTGCAACATCTGGACTGTTTTCTCTCAGGTCCATCCTTGGATGCACAGAATGAGACCGCTGGCTAGAAGAGGATATGGAATGTTCACTATCGTCAGTGGAAATTTCCATCATCCGTAACTGAGAGGCAAGTAATTTTTCAGGAGCACTGTGTCTGTGCATCCTGGACTGGAGGTTGTTCTCTAAATGGTTGGGTTGGGTATCAGGGCTCTCTGCTGGTGGAGGAGTTGGGCTAGGTGAATGCCTCTCCAGAGGCTGGAGTTGGTTGCTCTTTTTAAACTCCTGTTTTGATCCATCTTGGCTATCTGTACACAGTTCCCTTTGAGAACTTATTGTATAGTAAGGTTCTGTGCTATTTCCTTTTAGGTCCTTGCCATTTCCTTGTTTATCATTCAGGCACCCACTCCCGTTCAGTCCCTCATGAATGTGAGGTGGGCTCTCAATCATGCAACAAGTCATATTCGGAATACCAACGGGAGCAGACACGCAACGTTTGTCTGTCACCCCTGGCCGGCCCCTGGTGGCCCTGAAACTATCCTTCCTCATGGGAGGCTGTGGAGGACCACACTTCTCCTCCTCCTCATAGCTGTAAGACGATGGCCGTACCTTCGGCTCTGGCCTATGTGGCAAAGACCTAGACTTGAGATTTGCCTGATCACAGTGCAGTTCTCCAGGGCCAGTGGCCGCAGAGTGTGGATGGCCCTCTGCAAACCTGCAGGAGGGGCCCAAGCCCTGAAGGAGGCTGTCCATCGAGCTGTTCTCCTCAGGCCGCAGAGATACTGTGTAGTCAGAAGTGTTGGAGCTGGCAGAGAAGGAGCTATAGGCAGAATCTCGTTTATTGTTAAAGATGGCAGGATCGATAGGGGAGAGCTGGCTTTCGTAGTAACCTTGACTTGAAGGGTTCTCCAGACTTTCCATACTCCCCAGTGAGCTACTACGGTCTGTGCTGTAGTGCCTGGAGAGGTGGCCCAATTGCATGGACAGCTCACTGCAGAGAAACACAGAAAGAGAAAGAGCAATGAGGAGTCAAGGAAAGGAGAGGGGAAGGGAAATGATATAGAGAAAGACCATGACAAAAGAGGAAACCATGACATAAGACAACTAGAGAAGGGGTGCAGAAATCAACAATCAACTATTAATTGTGCACACAGTGTATGGAAGATAATGGAGTTTTTCTTTTTTCCAGAGATTGCTTTTCTCACAGAGCTAGCTTTTTCACTGCACCACAGACAATAGCAGGAAAAAAGGAAATTAGGGTTTCCATTAGGGAAATCACAACCTTTTCCAGCTTAATCCTTATCCCATTACCTCTGGACAACACAGACTGACTACGTTCACAGCACCCAACCTGACCCATTATAGTTTGATCTTTGATACTCAATGCTGCCGCAACTAGGGGTGTAAGAAAATATTAAGTATTGTAAAATCTTTCAGCGATGCTGAGTCGATGCTTGAAGAATAGTGTCAAATTTAAATGTACAGTCTACATGCACAGTTTCTTCATTTTGTCTTGTACAACTTGTATATAAGTGTTCATCTCTATCTTTAGCCATTACACTCTTCCACTCCATCATAAACACTTACAGTAAGTGTGACCCGCTACAGTAAGAATTAAGCAACAGTTTTGCCTACAGTTTTAAATTGTAACCCCTCTATCATGATATATATATTGTATTGGCAAATGTATCATGACAAGGTGTCAATAAATGTTTGAGACAACAGAAACATGACTGTAATGTGAAAGGAAAATATCCACCATATCCATCCTCACACCTATTTTATTTTTATAGGTCCATTAGCAAAAGTGACCTGGAGAATTGCTTTGAGCTAGTCTTATATAAACTTCTGCACTCATTACAGATCTTCACTAGGGATAAACATCAAAATGCAGTGGCCCACATACACGTGGCATTACGATGAAAACCATCAGCAAGAATGCAAGTCTACAATCATGTTTGACCTAACGGAACAGGGAACAGTGCCTGTCCTCATACAGGGTTTTTAAAGAAACAGACTGTGGAAACACGGTATGCACTAGATTTATACTACGATTAAACTGGCCTATTCAGAAAAGTTATTTAAAGGTATTGGTATTTCCTTAAATCATTGTAGATTCAGTCTAAATGTCCTCATAATTCTGTTTTTTGGTCAATCTGAAGAATGCATGAATCAAAAGTCTAAAAATAGCAATAGCATCCGGCGAGGCCTGTGTTGACACAAGACCTGAGATCACTGGCTTCCTGCTGATTGTGTTCCTTTACAAAAAAATTCCCCAAGCCAAAAATGCATCATCATTCTCTCTCACACCAACGCACACGGAGAGGAACCTGCTATTAACACGCAGTCTGACTCTGGCAATATATGTAATATAACTTAATCACCAAGTAACATCAAAGGTGCATGTGTGTAGATTCCCACCTGTTGTTATCACCCCCAGAGTGCCACGGTACATTGAAGGTTGGGGGGTGGAGCTGCATGGCCGGGGGGCCGTCCGGACTGCCTGCTGTACCAGGCGCAGAGGGTGGCTCGGACACCTTAGCAAGGTGCCAGGAGTGAGGACGGATCAGGGGCACAGTGCGTCTATCAGAGAAAAGAGATATAAGGATACATCATAAGAAACCATAACGAACTAGACCCTGAGGGTGTGTTACTGTTTCTCTCAGAGTCAAGTCATTTTTGAGTTCTGGAATGACAACACAGACAGGTAGTGTATATGGGTGGTCAATAGATTAATTATTGTGAGAAAATATGTCATATTACATCAAACTAAGCATATTGTGGATATAGGCAGGGTTTACACTGACCTGCTGTATGTTTCTGTGTATAAAAATCATTGTATTTATATATTATATTTTAACCTTTCTTTTTTGGTCTGTTGCAGTTTATCAAACTTTTATCAAAAAATTAAATATTGTATGGCGTATTGTGTTATATGCAAATGTCTTAAAAGTATTGTGAAATTATATTATCCATGTATTGTCCACTCCTAATTCTGTACACTACAATTAGAAATGAAATAAGGCAGAATAGCTGTTATACATATCTACGATATCAGAGTAATACCAAATCCCACTTCAGTGCCAATCCTGAGTAATTTAACAATAAAACAGCTTCCACATCATCCACCAATCACAGAAACCTAAAAGAAGCCACGCTCAACATTAGTGAATCTTTAAAGTGCTTAGTGAGAAATCCATAGAAAATTTATATAATAATAAGCCCATCTACAGTAATCAGGGAAGAAGGCCAAGATTCCAGGTACATGCCATTACGCCCATTGACAGAAAAGACAATATTCCCAAACATTCCGGATGACAATATGCTTCCCAGGGGAATGATGGTTCTGAATGGCTTATTATTCCACTAATAATAATAATAACGGTGTTCCCCAAGGAAGTCTTGGCCAGGAAACAAACTTCACCAAATGGGAATTTTTGGAAAAGAACACACTTAGAATAGTACTTTGCAGGCAAAACATGGGAAGCCAAAAATGTACTTGTTTACAGTAGTATTAATTTAAGCCCAGTCTCAAAGCAAACAATTCCAAATCTGTCACCCTACTGCACTAACTCAAACATGTTTTTCTAACTTACCCATCTATTATGCCCTGAGAAACACAGCAAGCTCTGAATCAGTGATCCAAATAAGAATAATCATATGCTTAGCCATATTTTGAAGCTGACGCATTCCAACCTTTAACTTAGGCTTGTCTTGTTATTACAGAACAGAACCTCTACGATATGACAGGGAAATAATTAAAAAATATAAATTTCAATGGAAAATAACGGAACAAACGTTATTCCAAGCCACTGTTAAAGCACTTCTTAATTTTAAGCAGCATTTGCAGATACTGTTAAAAAACTAAACAAAAATAGAGATTAAATGTTTTGTTTCTACATCAACAATGTGCAAACAAACAGCCTCTTACAGAAACTGAGAAGGGTCTGTTGTCTCTAGAAAGCCACAAGCATATAATAGAATAAGTGACTTAACTAACCGTATCTCACAGTTACAACGTCATGTACTGTTCAGGAAATAAACTTCACAAGACACAGCCAGCTTCTATTTATAAGCTTGTATTTCAATAAAGACCGGTTTACACAGTAACAATCACAGGCCACAGGCGAGTGAACACATCTGCATCATAAAACAAACCACATAAGAACTGAAGGGCAGTATTCATAAAGCTACACACACCTACATAAGACTTTCATGACAACTGGCATAAACCTATGTCCGTGTTTACAGGCTTATACATAAAATCATTCTACCTCGGTAAGTGTTATGACCACGAACACTTCTGTCATGTAGAGAGAATTTCGGTGTCGTGTAGTCTAACGAACACTGTCCTGCAGTACAATAAGTGTGAAAAGTAAGCGCAGCCCCACACGTACTCTCTAAAGCTGGATTTCTGAGTGTCAACATGTGAGCTCCATAATTAAAGTTAGAAGACAGAGAGATAAAGGCAATAAAAGCCCTGACAGCTACTTACTCTGATTCTGTTGAGTCTGAGTGCCTAAACAGTGTAACGGAACAAGCTCAGAAGAAGCATAAAGTCTAATCCTCCAGTCTGACCAAGTCCAGGTTAAAGTCCAGGTTCGAATGAAGTACAAAGTACCAGCTCTCAGTGCGAGCCCGAGCTAAACTAAACTGAGGTCTGCTCACGGTGTCAGCGGTCAGCCCTTATCAGGACCCTAACGGCTCCGGCGGTCATATGAGTGAAGGCTTGTGGTCATTTAGCAGTAATGAGGCAGCCTGAGGCTCTGACCAGATTTCTAGTCCAGGAAAAATGAACACACGAATACTCCCTCCCTCCCTCCCTCCCTCCCTCCCTCCGTCTACATTACTAGCTAGAACCAAAGACGAAGCAGTCCTCACTCACCCTCAACACACACATACACACACACACCTCCCACTCTCTCTCTCTCTCTAATGACATTAGCGAGAGGAAGTGGTTCTCAGACGGAGAGGAAACTATGTTCAGCGCAGATAAAGAGGCAAGCCGCTGCTAAAATAATACCCAGGGTGCTCTCCTATTATTGTTTGAATGAGGGGAAAAATGTGAGGACCACTTCCTGTCTCTCTGGGAGAGCTGTCAGCTCTCAAGTAGAGGGAGAGAGGGAGAGAGGGAGAGAGGGAGAGAGAGAGAGAGAGAGAGAGAGAGAGAGAGAGAGAGAACCAAAGAGAGAACCAAAGAGAAAACAAGAGATAGAGTGAGAGAACCAAAGAGAAAACGGGAGAGATCCAAAGAGAAAGCAAGATGATGAGAGAGAGACAGAGAGAAAATGGAAGGGAAGATAAGAGAATAAAAAGAGAAAGTGGGAGAGGGAGAGAGAGAGCTAGGAGACAAAAAAGGACAGACAGAGCAAGAGAAAGCAAGATAAAGAGGGAGAGAGAGAGCAAGAAAGAGAAACAGCATGCAAGAAAGAAGGGGATGGAGAACAAGAGTGAATGATGGAAAGAGAGAGAACAAGCTAAATGGAAGGGCAAGGGGAAAGAATGAAAGAGCATGTGAAAGAGCAGGACAGATAGAGAGAGAGAGAAAGAGAGAGTGAGGGAAAAGAGAGAGCAGAAAGACAAAAGAGGAGAGGATGAAACAGAAAGAGAGCAATAACGGGAAAGATGGAGAGAGAGAGAGAGAGAGAGAGAGGGAGAGGGAGGGAGAGAGAGAGCTGTTTTTGTGGCAGGCTGCCAGGTAAAAGTTTTCTTGGCCTTTTCCTCAGTGCTGATAGCACAACAATGCGAGAGCTGTGAGCTCTGCTGTTCAATCAGCATGTTGGAGAGCAGCTTAACTCCTTTCAGCTGGCCTTTATAAACAGCTGCCCCATCAGAGGGGCTGAGGGAAGCCAGAACGGGGTCAGTCCACCACAAGGAGAGCGCACGGATGAAAGAGAAAAGTCGGAAATAAAGCACATGGGAGAAACGCTAATGGAGATCCAGCTCTCGTGTATACTGTTCACTGAAAATGAGGAGTTTACACAGGTGTCTCAGATGGTGGCCTGAGCTCTTTTAGCAGGAGCTACTACTATAACAACACACTAAATGAAACCGAATGGGCTGTGTGAGCAAAAGGTTCTAAGCTAATGCGTCGCTTAAAGCAAAACACAAGAGATATATGTCTTCATAATAATTTAATCATCTTAGTCTTATATTTTAAACCAAGACGTATCTGCTTTTTGGTTCTCGGTGTCTACTCTTAATTTCTACCCGGACATTTGTGTAAACTTGTTGTAAACTTTATTTATTTAAGGTACACCTCCTTTTTCTACACTTACTATCCATTTGATCAGCTCCTCTTACCATATAGGTTCAGACTGTAGCCCATATTTGTGTCTGTATGCTTTGTTAATCCCCTTTCACCCACAGGACCACTACAGAGCAGCTTCTATTTTGGTGGTGGATCATTCTCAGTGGTGGTGGTGTTGGTGTTGCACTGGTGTGAGTGGATCAGCAGTGTTTCAGGAGGTTTTAAACACTTCAGTGTCACTGCTGGACTGTGAATAGTCCACCAAACCAAAACTATCCAGACAACAGCATTCTGTGACCACTAATAAAGGACTAGAGGATGACCAACACAGACACGATAGCTCATCTGTTGCTACACCATTTAACTTTACATTCACAAGGTGCTAGGTAGGCATGTTTAAAGGACATTGAGTGGACACAGTTTTTAAAAAACTCCAGCAGGACTGCTGCATCGAGTCCACTCATACCAGCACAACACACGTTAATACACCAGCACCATATCAGTGTCACTACAGTGTTGAGAATGATCCACCACCCAAATGATACCTGCTCTGCAGTGGTCCTGATCACTGAAGAACAGGGTTAAAGGGGGCTAATAAAGTACGCAGAGAATCAGACGGACTACAGTTTGTAACTGTGGAACTACAAAGTGCTCCTATGTGGTAAGTGGAGCTGATGAAATGGACAATGAGTGGAAGTCCAGGCAGAAACATAGTTCTGTAGTTCTATTTTCTGTAGTGTTTAGAAAATATGTAGATAAAATAAATAAAAACTACTGATCACACAAAAAACAAGAGAGGACATAACTGACAACTTGAACCGGAGTCTGTTAGTCCACTTAGTCAGAGTAGCACACACACACACACACAGGATGACTAAAATACTTCACAGTCTATGCTGTCTGGTTAGTGCTGTTGCAAGACTTCACCATGATTAATCGGAGTCTTCTTGCATGAATCACTAATCCTCTGATCACATGCCCTAAAAATAAAGGTGTCAAAACAATTCTTTGACATAATGCCATAAAAAGAACTGCATCTGGGTCTGTGGAGGCCTCCAAAACCCACCAACAAATATCAACCTTCTAATGTGAGCAGTCAAGGGAGAACTGTCTGCAGCAGTGTTGATGAGGGAAACCATAGCATTTATGGGAACCTGAATAGTGGAATGGGGGAAAACTGGAGTTACAAATGTGAAATAGAGCACATTCTAGAAAGGAGTGAAGGAGGAAGAACGTTCTAAAGTCTTCCTGCAGTCAGAAACAATTATGGTACATAAACCAAACATTTGTTGGGAGTTTGTTTGTGGTCAGTGGTCTGTGTACTTTGGCCATTGAGCACATTTAAAGTGATGTTTTTTATTGGAATCTTTCACCATTTGTGCAGTCTTATATCCATTTGCAGCATCTGTAGATCCCCAGGCTTCCCTACAGTTCCCATTCTCTGTCCCTGTACAGGACCTACTGCCTTTTCCAGATTAGTGTTCTTCCTGCTCTAATTCGAGTCATGATGGATGTGGTAATCAAGGTAATGAGTTGAAGCATATGTCTGTAAGCAAGAACAACAACAGGCTGCAGATGATTTGCTGCACAACATATCATTTGCTAATCATTACTGCAATATAGTCTCTTGCAAAACTGATACTGCAGAAGGCTGCAATAAACATGGGGGCTGAGATAAATCACAAAAAGCTGTGTGCTGTGAGCATCCTGATTTGATGTTCCAGATGAGTTTCAGTAGCTGATTCATGTGATCCACCAATGCAAAATAACTTGGCTTGAAATAATGCAGATCAATCTCTATTCCTGTTACATCAAGGCATCTTTTATACAAAGCACAATGATTATAATGGTTGTGCTCCTTGATTTAACAAGAATAGATATAGATAGATAGATATTAGATACACACACACACACACACACACACACACACACACACACACACACATACATATATATATATATATATATATATATATATATATATATATATGTGTGTGTGTGTGTGTGTGTGTGTGTGTATGTATATATATATATATATATATACACAGATATACTATTAACACAGATATATATATATATATATATATATATATATATATATATATATATATATATATATATATATATATATATATATAGAGAGAGAGAGAGAGAGAGAGAGAGAGAGAGAGAGATCCTGTAGATATAGACAGACATACAGATATATATAGTGCAGCCTATGCAACCTCATCTGCTAAAGCAATAAATTAAGTTTCAATTCATTTCACCAAAGCATTTATAGTTTTAAGTTTTATAGTTTTAGTCTTATTTATAGTCTAGTCTCCAGCCAAAAGAATTTCATTAAGATTTCTCAGTTCCCTCTAACACTCCAAAGCCACTGCTTCAGCTGGCAATGCTATTAGTCAAATACTAAAACAATAAAACGCTTCAAATATGAGAAAGCAAACACAGAAATGCAATAACATTATCATATTAGTCTGAGGTCAGACTGACCAAACACTGTGAGGAATTCGAGTGTTTGTTTACATGGATGGCAGAGTGTGGTGTGTGCGGCGTACAATGTACGCAAAACTATCCCAGGAATTTCATTATCCTAAAGGGGATTTCTACCAATTTCGGTGTGAATAAATGATTGAGATGTACGCAGTGTCATTCAAAGTGGTCCAAAGTGAAATGCTTTGTTTTAAAGAAACTTAGTGGTGGTGATGAAAACCAGGCATCTGAGGTGCCTAATGTTTCCAAAAGATACATCACAGAATAAGTCAATTTAATGCTTCTGAATACACTGCCTGATGCCCAAGAAGATACGGTAAGCGTTATGGTAGTTTTGCAATAATATTTTGATCAAAAATGTGGAAACATGGCCTAATTTAAACATTTTTACATCCAGATTTACCCCTATTTTACCATAACATACAAATTGATGCATATGTTAACTATGAGATCATGTGCATAATCACTGGTAATATTAGATTTTATTATTTATCTCCAGATAAGCAAGAGAATTACAGACTTATCCAAACTTGCCCAATTTTCCTAAACACTGTGCCAATTTTAGGACTACCTTAGTAACAGTCCTAACTTCTGCTTTAATCTTCCGTTTCTACTTTAAGTCGTTCTATTAAAAACAGACGGTTATTGTTTTTAGGCAACCGTTACTGCAACTGCCATAACAACACGTTTATATACCAGTGATGTAGTTTAAAATGTTTTATTTAACATAGTCATTCAGCATCAGTTTCTTATTGATCTCATTGCTATTTTAAACTAAAGTCATATTGACATCAGAGAAAGTCAATGAGGCTCGAGAATTCACACAGATCTCGACTAACGTTACAGTTGGGTCTTCTTCAGATCTCTAACAGAGAGCTGACAGTAAAGTAGTGAACTGATGGCAAGTGTGATTGGTAATGATGAATCAACACCATTCTCCTCTATTGCCTCTTATGGCCTTCATGTGATTCTGTTAATGTAAACTGCACCACATAAAAAACTGATACTGGCTAAAAAGAAGAAGACAGAAGTTGGTCATGAGAAGCCGGAGTTGAACGTGTGGCTGTTTATTAGTAGAAATAATGTTTAGTATGGCCTGCAGGTCAGCTAAAGCTGTGGGAACAACCTTCCGATTATATGTATAGATATTATTATTGATTGCTTGGTAACATGAGTGATTCTCAATTTCGATTGAGAAGTTTAGGATTTTCTAAGAGAAAGTGCTGCAAGATAAGACACAATTCTCAAATTAAGAAATGAAGTACTTGCTGCTAATAATTTGTATTAATGTATGTATTATTATGATCTTCAGACTCAAGATAGAAACGCCAGCAATATCCAGGTTCCCATCACCACCACTGTCAGTAAGTTTCTCCACAATTAACCCTTTCACATCAAAACACTCAGCCATAAGTTTGTTTACATCCCAAAGTCTGAATAATGCAGACACTGTGAAAGGCAGGAGGGACGTAGAGACGAACTTCTCCTCTGAGTCCAATTATATTAACTTTTGACCTTTAACACGACGGCCGCTAAACGCGCACACACACATTCCCTCACTCTCGTGTGCAGTCTCCAATCACCATTGTTTGTTCTCTAGTCACCCATTTCCCGAAAACACACTGCCCGCATTCCATATAATCACCAGCCCTCGGAGCATTACCGCCACAGGCCCAACGCCAGTCTCTCAGGAAGAGAGTGCAACTGGCCTCCTCAGCACAATGGCCTGTTTGTTGTTTTGGGTTTTGCCTCCTCTTTCTCTCTCTCTTACAGTATTTCCTAAAGGAGTAGAATGTATTTTAGAATGCGCGCAGACAAACAGCTTATCAGCGATACCCACCCCTCCCTGCTTCAATTCTGTCTGGACTTCCTCATGCAAACTAAATGAAGTGTTGAGTCATGGCTCCAGGTGCCTGTCTGCCACACTAGGAGGGCAACACAGCCAAATTAAAGCTGTTTAAATTTTACTTTATTATACAGAGTCAGATGCTAATGATCTAACAGCTATCGGTACTATAATACAGATCAGGATATTAATAGTAAGATAGAAATGATACTATTTACTGATGCTGATGATAAACTTTTGTAGAAATAACTGCATTTAATGTTTAAATAGTCTTTTGTGTTAACTGCGTGACATCATTAGCAGCTGAGCTATGCATATTAGCCATGTTGCTTACTAGTCAGAAGCACCCAACTGATAACAGATGCAACTCAAGCTTAAATAAAAAGCACCAGTTAGGAGTTTTGTTGTTTTCCTAGGAATGGCAACGTGCTTTAATAAGAACATTTCAACACTTGGATAAAAGAAATCCAATTTACATTTAAAGATAAACTTAATAACTTCAGTTCTTAAGTCAGTTTAACAAAAATTGCAGAACGTAACACTATTAAGATGGTATTAGTACTGTAACAGATTAAGACACTATTTAAATACTATACTTTATACTATTTAGACAGTAACAGTACTGTTCATCAAATAGATTGATATTACTATTCAAATAGTAATATTACTGTTTATATAAAAAAATTACAATTGTTAAAAGAAATAAAACAGTACTCTTCATTAAAGCTATTAAGATACTCAGAATACCTTCAAATTAATAGTACTATTTTAATTAAACTGTTTTAAGACTCAGCCAGCGCTATTCAGATACTAGCTGTGCACCAGGCTCCATTCTATTCAGGCAGAAACCGATATTTACATCAAAAAAGTTCAATAAACACTTCAAAAACATTCTACAGTGCCTGACCATCTTGGCTTCATTACACACACAAACCCTGCAGCTCATCTATGCACTCCACTGACCATCTGCAGCGAAGTCCATATAACCGACTCATCCATCTCTGATCCTGCACATCCTCTTCACGACAATGCTGCTCACATCTTGCGTGCATGTGTGGAGCCCAGCCCGGTCAATCTCTATCAGAGCGCTGTAGCAGTGAGCAGTGAGAAGAGAAGTGGAGAAGTAGCTGTCTACGATTGATGGCATTGCTAATAAAAAGCAGTCATGTTGATTTGTGTGGTCAGACAGTAATGGAATCTCAATGGCAGCCAGCCGTAGACCCCACACTGAGAGAGCCCGTCTGCACTGATGACTCTGCATGTTTTACACTGGACTGAGTGTCTTCGCTCTGACTTCTTACCACACACACACACAGACAAACACACACACACACACACCCCTATTTTCATATTGCTGAGGTCAATAAGGAGACAGCAAAATGTTCTTGACTCTTAACACACGTTAATGTAAAGAGATTTTATTCCTGTTTCTGTGTTTTTATTGTTTTTTGGGGGGCAGTGATGATCTGTGGAGTTCAGACACAACACAGATATACAAGTCTTAATATACACATACGGACTCAACACAAATAATAAAAAGACAATAAACAGACAAAGAGGGACAGTGAGAGAGAGAGAGATAGAGATCAAGCAAGAGCAGGAGAGAGAGAGAGAGAGAGAGAGAGAGAGAGAGAGAGAGAGAGAGAGAGAGAGAGAGAGAGAGAGAGAGAGAGAGAGAGAGAGAGAGAGAGAGAGAGAGAGAGAGAGGCAGGCTTAAGAATTCCTGGAATGTCCATTGTTTTGGCAGGAGCTGGAGCTCCTTTGTTTTTGCCATTTCTTGGCACAGCAGGAGGGGGTCTTGCCAGCCCCTCAAAGTGCTTTTCTGGAAACTTCCTGACGCTGTTCTCCCTGAACTTGTCTGCCTCTCATATCCCCCCTTGTGCTCGTCTGTCTTTCCACTTGCCATCTCTTTTAGATCTGAGAGAGCCGACACATCCCCCGTGGCCCATAAACACGTAGAGTGGGGGGTGATATTGAGCTTGGCTTCAGAGGAGGCTTCACCAAACAGCACAGGCTAGAACTCCAAATGGCTCTACTCACTGTGCTCCCTGCTGGGAGCACCCGCAGATTCTGCTTTGAGGTCAACACTTTGACCATTTGGTGCTTGTATGTCAGCCAGTTGTATGTTAACATAAACCATGAAAGCATTTTTGATAGGAGGGGCGCAGCATCAGACCCCACTACACAGAAAACCAAGTACTAGAACCTGAAGGACATAGAATACTGTGCAAAAGTCAGAGACCACCCAACATTCTCCTTTAATTTTCAGTCAAATCAGGCAAATACCTTTATCCCAGCTTCCACTCTGCAGGGATGTTTTCCACTTCCAACGTTCAGTCATGGAAGCTGGTTACACCTACTGCTTCTCATGAACCAAGAAATCAGTCTTGGTCAGTCTATTGTTTTAAGAAAAGTGCTACATTGATTTTTTCAATTTCCAAAAGTTCTCTGTTCCTTGTCTATTTGCTTTTTTCAGTAAGGGCTTCTTTACAGCTATACAACCTTTCAGACCCTTGAGCTCTCAATTCACTTCGGAACACTTTGGACAAACTTGCTATACCCCTTTAACATGTCTTAAAAAAAAGAACCTGTTGCCACAGGTGTATAAAATCAAGAACCTAGTCATGCCGTCTACCTTAACAGACATTTGTAAAAGAACAGAGTTGTTCTGAGAGCTCACTGCTCTCGAGAGTGGTGCTGTAATAGATATTCTCCCATAAACTGTGAGTGTTTATTACTGAATAGTGGAAGTGTTTAGGAACCACAGCAACTCATGACTAAGTACAGTTATAGAGCCGGGTCGCAGAATGCTAAGCCAGACCCTCTCGTCCAACGTCAGTTTCTGACCTTCCAAATGCTTTTCTGGTTGAATAGGCAGAATTTTTAAAAAGCTTCCCAGAAGAGCAAAAGCTGTTGTAACTGCAAAAGGGGGACCAACCCCATACAAATGCCTAAGGATTCTGAATGGGATGTCAATTTGGTTGCTGTAGGTGTAGTAAGTATGTGTCCCAGTACTTTTGTCAACATAGTTTATAATACTTGGACATGTGTAACCATCGTAAGCCGTGCATGGTATTTCATGTTTTTATCCACACTACATCACTGCAGAACAGCTAGAGAAACAGCAAAAGCTATGCATTTGGCCTTCATCTTCCTGCTCTAGTCGTGTAGAGACAGCAGATGACCTCTCTCGGCAAATGATCTTTACAATAAAGATCTGTGCAGCTAGTTTCTTCATTTCAATAGCATTTTTCGTTTTTGCCAAGACAAAGCAAACATGTTCAATTCGGCCCTTGGGCTACATTTTGGGCTGCCTATACCCCTTTAAAAAACATGGGGCACTCTTTATATTGTGTGAAAGAACAGACCAACATAAATCACCCAAAATGACTTGCCTTAAAATGTTGTTCCATTGTAATGGAATTCCAAACTTTCTCAGTGGTTGAGCCATAATTTAGTGGTTGAGATGTAAACAAAGGCACTGGGAGTAGTTTGATGTGAAATATGTATTGCGTATACAAGAAATCAGGAGTTGTAATGTGTACAATGCAGATCTAGCCCTTTAATCCAATTTATCCAAAACACTAGTGAACTACCAATTAATCCTAATGATTATAACATAGCGTGAAATCAGACTTTTTCTTATAATGTCCTGCCACCATGAATTAAAAGAACTAAACATAAACCACATTTTAGGCTAAATCATGTGTCCTCCATCAGCCAGTCTATTGGTAACAACTTAATGTAATACCTTTCTGTGAGGGAGCTTTTAGAGACATTAAACACATCTGATATCTGATTTCTGTCACCATCACTGTAAACTCCTCCAAGCTTGTCTAGAACAAGGCATCAAACTATTCTAAATGACTTCAATTGCATTCTAGTCATATGCAGACATTTTGGAAAGTCAACAGAATTCTCAGATGAATTCAAGATTCTGGAGATTTTATTACTACAGTGGAAGTTATCATGCTGTGCTACGATAGGATTGCACTGGAACATGGAAAACGCTAGGGTACAGGGTTCCTAGCACCAGGATTTCTCTGTACGAGGCAGTGGTGAGTGGTGAAGCACATAAAGAACCATCACTGTGATCAGGGTGCATGAGAGTGGGTGTAAGGGAAGTCTGTTTTTCCTTGCCAGCGGTGAGTAAGGATGTGTCAGGCCCTCTCACATAAAGCGAGAAGAACATGGCGAGGCAGACAGCAAGCCTTGCCTTCTTCACGTGGCTTTCCTGTAGCGCTCTGCCCTTCCTCTCCATGTGTGTGTATGTATGCCTGTCTGTGCGTCCACTCCCCACAGTCACTCCTCTATGATCTCAGTCTAAACAGTGGTCCTTGCTACTGGACGTGTCCCTGGCAGGGATGAACGGTCAGTCCCTTGCTAATGGACGTGGGCTGTATGTAAACATTTTTCGTCCTCTGCTCCCATGCCTCCCTAAAAATGCCGCTACAGTCAGCGGCTGCGACAGGAAGCAGGAGGGGGAAATGTTACTGGGAGGACCAGGAAGCGTGATGCAAGGGGCTAGGAATTTCCCAAAGTCGGAGCACGGCGGTGAGGATGGCAAGCTGCAGTGGTCAGCACCGCACCCTTGGCAAGTACAGAAGATGGGACGGCCTTCTTATCTTTAATGAAGCAGATAATCCTAAATCAACATCGTGATTTTTGTAAAATACTTGATGTATATGCAAACCAAGCCATACATGTGGTGAGCTCTGTAATACAGGGCAATTCCACCTCTTTTATATAATTGTTAGAAATAAACTGTAACCATTGTCATTTGAGGGTTTGTTGTTCAATGCTCCAAAGAAACTCAGGACTGTTCACAGTGGTGGTGATAGGAACCAGACATCTGAAGTGTAAATGCCTCTGAAAGCTACCTTAAAGAAAAAGATTCCAGGAAATGGTTATGAATAAGCTGTCTGATGCCTGCTGATGACAGCTTTCAGATCAGATTTTGACCTAAAACACAGTTCACATTAAACCGCTCTAGATTGCTACATCTCAACAACTGTATTATGCAGAAACAAAAACAACACCACCAACAACTACGCCTGGTGGAATTGCCCATTAATGCACTACATTATTCAAAATCATTGGGCCGTTCATGAAACTATGACTGTCATGTTGTTTAGTCACCCACAACTTATAGTTAACAAACTATACTGCTTGGCAGAAGAACTGTTTGTTGTAATTATAATTAGTAATAAAGTATTTACTGCATTATCACTGCGTGTTATTCTTCTACACCCCCTGAAAAAAAAAGCATCATCGACCCATTCTCCTTTATTCTGATCTGATGTGTCTGTACACGACCACAAGTACCGGCACTCAAGTCTGTAATGACCTCATCAGTCTGGGTCCATCAAACAGTGTTCAAAACAATCACCATTCCAAACAGTTGTCGCCAAACAATAGAATAAATGTAAGCAGGAAGGAGGTACACACAGTCTCCGGCAACCAAGCACTACAAAACATCCTATTTACTCCATGCGTCACCTTCCCATTCTCACACACACATACAAACTGTCCTGTCCTCAGCCTGTGGGGGGCAGAGGAAATCTGTCTGTCCATACAGAAAGAGGATGAACTTGAACTTGAGAGGGGATAAGTGCAAAAAACAAAAGATGCTCGCCAATGAGAGGTGTCTATTATGCAACATTGTACACTCAACCCAGCATGAGCAGCAGCGATCAGCTAATAGAGTGGAATTATATTGTGGGGAAATTACAAAATTTTTTGATGAATTACAAAATTTGTGGGAAAACAAAAAAGAAAACTGGATTAAAATGGATTGCTATTGTCAATCTAGCAATGGAAAGAGCGAGTTTAGAGGGGGGCTAGGATGCAAACAAACCTAGTAATCCTGAATTGTGAATTTTAAATCAATGCTCTGCTTATTCGAGAAGCCTTGGTTTAAAAAACTTGAATTAAAAGAAGTCATAACAATAAAATGACTTACAGATTACTTTGAGGATTTTTTCTATGACTGCTACTGTCACCGATGGTGCTGCCCACTTTGTTGCCAAAATCCTTGAAGATTGTTGCTAACTTAGATTTTGCTATAGTTAATGAACAGTCCATAGTAGTTACTAACGATTACTGGATTATTAGAAATAATACTAATAATAAACCTGCAGTTCATTGAGCTGCAAATACAGAGACTAAACACTCTAAACAAGCTACACAAAGCATCTGAGAGAACAAAGTGTAGCCACGAGAAGCCACAATAAGCATCATAAGCTTGTAGATCTTGGTAGGCCAGCCCCGCTAGACCCACAGAAAAACGTCCAAAGCATTTAAGGTTGGTCGCTCATTCACTGGCATCCATCATCACAGTTTTTCAACAATATTCTGCCTCGGCCATTTCTTGCCTGCTAAAATTCCATGGAAACAGAAGACACAAACGCCTAGACAACAGCAGTCCCACTGTTCTGGAGTCTTTCATATCTCCTCCAGTCTTAACTTTGGAAATGAGGGGTTCTATGCTGAAAGGTTCCAGCAACGGCCTTCAAGCATTTGGGCAGCAAAGTGGGCAGCACCAACTGTGACAACGGCGGCTGCAGCAGAGTCATGGAGAACGTCATCCTGACATTTCAACAAAAAAACTACACTGTGTAACAACAAGAAACCATCCACTGGCACAAAACACTCAACTGGCCTCCACAGCATCGGCCACAAATGACGCAGAGGTGCCCGGATACCACAGAGAGCCAAGAGTGAATAAATGTGGTCTTTTTTTTTTAAACCAGCCAATCCATGAAACACACACACACACACACACACACACACACACACACACACAAACCATAGAAAACATACCATAATAATCTGTCCCTGTAGTACAAGCCAAACATGCAATCCAGACCCCTTTATGTGCCTCAAGTAAAGCCCTGTGGTGGGAAAAGGGTTTACTCACACACTTGTGAACAGAACAGCAGAGCACACACACACTCACACACTCACACACTCACACACTCACACACTCACACACTCACACACTCACACACTCACACACTTGTGAACTGAACAGCAGAGCACACACACACACACACACACACACACACACACACACACTCACACACAGCAATGAAAGCAACAGTAGCTGCACGTTCCACCCAATGAGTGTCCATTTCATAAATACAATCAATGGCTTCACCATGATTGTAGCCTTTCACTTTCAAACATCTCAGGGATTCTTGTTACATCGGAGGCCCTCATGGGGATCTGGAGCTCCCCACTTTTTTTTGTTTGTTTTTATGCTTTTGTTGCTTTGCCACTTGTTCATTTATCCACTGTTCTCCCACAAGCACTATCCAGTGTAGTCTTCTCAAAGCATCCTCTCTAACGTTACTGACCAACATAGCCTGAAATGAACAATAGAACTAATTGCCTCGTAAAAGCTGTTGGGACAAGAGGGCAGCAGTCGTAGCAAAACCACATAAACATAACTAGGAAAATGCCTTTGTGGTGTTAAAGAGTTTGTGTTAGTTTTAATAATTTAGCATGTTGTATTTGAAGGTGCCATAAATGCATGTTTTCAGCATTTAAATCATTCTCTGATGTGACATAGAAGGTATGTGACTTTGATCGGGGTGACCCAAAAGCGGTTTTATACCCTATGATTTGGTTCTAGAATGAAATTAGCTGTTTTCCCTTTTTTGGTGACCTTCTGAATATTTTGAAGAGCTCTGCTTTAATTGGCTGGTTTCCAGTGAGACACTGCAATGATCATGCATAAGCAACGCATAAGTCAAAATAGACAGAAACATAAAACAATCTTTGGCGTAAAAGGTCATTAAACTGTTATTTAGCTATGCTAACATTCGTTATTAGAGGTTTGCTAATAGCTAACATTACCTATTCTAGCTAAATGCTTTCAGTCTCCATACCAACACATACTAAATTAACATTGTTAAGCAACAAAAAGGGGATAGTACTAATGCTGTCTAGGTTGTGATGATTAAAAAACGCTAATAAAAGCTGGAACTGTTCCTTTCTTCATTGGCTTCCAAATTGTCTGAATTTTATGCCAAAGTTGTCCAGGATCTGGTTAAAAATGTTGTTCCTTTTTGTCAGCTTGTTTTGTAAATCAATATTTGAGGTTGATTTGAACATTTGGTTAAGAAGCTGGTGAATAGGAAGTCAATCCACCATCAACCGTACCTGCTGGCAGCTCCCAGGAACGGGAACGGCACATTTCTGCATTTATAGTCTGCCGCATAGCCTGTTGCTTCATTGTCATTGTTTTGCTGGGATAGGTAGATTTAGGTGGTATGAATATTAATGAGTCAGGACTGTTACATAACAGTTTAGGATTTTGTTTTGACTGGCCTCTTTTGTAAACGTAGGATTTGAATTTGTAACAATGTAAATACAGTTTTCCATTCTGTGACATATTTAACACCACTAAATACAACCTACATGAAAAAAAACACACACACACACACACACACACACACACACACACACAAACACAGGCCTGGGATGCCTCAGAAACCACAGAGAGAAACCACAGGCAGGCTAATAACACTGAGACTCAGTGGTGCATTTCTGAAATGCCGCCAAATAAACGGATGTAAAAAGAAGAGATTTTTTCCGTTTCTGCCCCTCAACATTCCCCTCACCCCCCTCCTCACCCCCTTATCCCTAACTCGGTACTAACACAGAGCAAGCATTACTAGCATACAGAGCTGTCCTTTTTAGCACACACACACACACACACACACACACACACACAAAGAATGATCAGCAACACGACTGGTTACTGATACTGAAGAATGACGTGAATAATACACTGTGAGGAAATCCCCCCTGACTAAATGCACACGCACACACACACCCTTCCTTAACGCATGTACAGTGCAGAAGTTTTGCAACCAGAGTTCCAAGTATGAGAATGCTGCCATCCATGCACACATCCACTGTAGTTCCAGCTGTAACCGGTGAGAGGCAGTATACAATTGGGATGCATAAACTTCTGTAAATTAGCAGTAGCTCATGGAAAGCCCCTCTGGCGGATTAGCAAGTGAGCCAGTTCCACCAGACAAGAACAAATCTCTATAACAGCCTGACACCTGGCTCTGAAGCAGACTACGCCATTCATTTCCAGGTGACTGTATAACCTGGAACGACACCATAGTCTAGGAAAAAAGAAGTTGTATTATATTCCAAACACAAGTTGAAGTGTTAAGCAAAGTGCTCCAGTTCTCTGAAGTGTACAGAGCGCAACTTCCCCAACGGTGTTCCAATCCAGTTGTGTCCTCTCGACCCAAGTCCTTTGTGGTTTGTTGACTTATATTTGCATTTTTGCAGATAATACCGTCTTGTGTGTGTGCAAATATATACACACACACACACACACACACACACACAAGTTTGTAAAATCAATTTAATATAGATAAGATCGATTAGGCGGTCAGTAAGGTTGCTACAGTGTCGTGGGAACACACTTAGTCAGTGTAAAATCAGATGGTTACACCACAGTGAGCTTCTTCGTAATACTGATTAAATTGCATTATGTACAAGTGTTTCCCTAAACCAGTGGTTTTCAGCCTATTTTAGCCCTGATCTTCATCTCAACTCACCATGAAGCAATCCAGAGGCTAAAGCAGCCTTCTTTGTATTTTGCCAGGGAGGGGATGTGAGCTTTATAACAGTACCGAGAGATACTTTACAGGTCAATTTTTAGTTTTCTACATTATTTGAACACGACAGCTGCCCTTCATATCCTGTGGAGGTGTCATGATAAACGGTCCAATAGAAATGCTCCAAAATCACTTGCAATAAAACCTCTTTTCATTGACTTACATTGAAAATGTATAATTCACTATTTTAGAGATACTCATTTTTCTTTGGACAGGGATGACATGCTACAGTGAGTTAGTAATATTACACATGGCAGCTGCCGATCAGCTACCAACATAAGACACAGCATTACTGATCATACAACCAAACATCTCCACAAACATCCAGCAGCTCTTGCTCATTCTAAACAAAGTGAAGTATACATTTTATGTGCCTTTAGCTCAGTATTAACAATGTTTAATACACAAAAGCTAGTAAACTTAGTTGTTTGGCTTACAGCTGCATACTGCTGGTCAGCCTTCCTGGTCTTTTTTTTCACTTCTTGTGCTTGGCTTAAAATAAACAGTCTTTCAACATGTGTTAATATGTTAGCCATTGATTTAATCTGTAATCCCTCAAAGATAACAATTATAATCCTACAAATGCCTCAAAAAATAGTAAATATTATTATTATTAAAAATGATTACAATTATTAGCATTATTATGAATTATTCATTTTGCCTTTGTTTTTTATTTTTATACACATGTAACTTAAAAAAGCATTTGCATTTAAAGACTTCACAAAAAAGAACTCCAAAGAAATCCATATGTTTTCTATAATTTTCACACCTAAGAGAACCCATTTTTCAGTGTTTTTATTTTCAGTCATTTTATTCTTGGCTCTACTAGAATAGATTTGTATGCTTCAATTTTCCATAAAACATACTATTTTCCTCATACTGAACATCTGTATCTGGAAACGCATAATAAGTTCCTTTGAGTAGCTGCTTAATATCATAAAAGCATGATATTTTCTGAGTAGGTTATTATTCGGTGAAAATGTCAAACTCAGTTTCCACAATTAGCCACACCCAGGCCTGATTACTGCCAGACCTGGTGAATCTAAACATCACTTAATTAAAACCTGTCTGGCAATGTGAAGAAGGCTAGAAGCTCTCAAAAAGCTGCACATGATGCCACATTTTGAAGAATTTTAAATAGAAATGAGAAACAAAGAGCGATTATTCACAAATAGAGAAAATGTGGAACACTGGTGACCCTTCCCAGTAATAATTTCACCAAGAGTGCATTGTCATCTCATCAGGAGGTCACAGAAAGAACCCAGATGAACATCATAAGAACTGCATGCCTCACTTCAGTCAGTTAAGGTCAATGCACAAGATTCCACAATAAGAAAGATGCTGGCAAAAAAAGGCATCCATGGGAGAGTTGCAAAACCACCGCTGACCAAAAAGAACACAAAGGCTGGTTTTGTAAAAAAGCATTTAGTTACTCCCAAGACTTTTGGGATAATAATTTGTGAGCTAAACAGTCCAAGGTAGAACTTGTTTGGAGACATGTGGTGTAAATCTAACACTGCATTCCACCTTAAAAACTTCATACCAACAGCCAACAACCAACTTCATATAACTGATATGACTGTAACCAGGAATTCTGCTCTCTATCAAAAATCCTGAAGAACAAAGTCCTAAAGATTTTGCAGTCAAAAAATCCTGACCCACTGAGATGCTGTGGGAGAACCATACATCTATATATATATATATATATTTAAAACAGTTATTTTTAAATACTCATTTTATGGTGCCTTCAATACATTACTTTCAGATTTCAAGCTAATGGGTTTGTAAGATAGGTCCTTTCATCATGAGAATGGATTATGGCCTGAGAAGAGAAGCTGTGGATGTTGTGGTTGGAGACTTCATGTCTATAAAGATTTGATGCTGTTGATACTGATGCTGTTGATACTGATGCTGTTGATACTGATCCGTCAAACTGTGCCTTTAATGATACTGATCTGTCAGCTGTGATCAGAAAAGCTGTAATGCCTATCAATCCTAATCCTCTACTCATTAAACAGACACCACTGAGGTCATTTTGACCTGGTTCTCTAAGACGAGTGCAGGAGTAGCACTGGGTGAGTCAGACAGCAGTCATGGGGCACGAGTGACCTAATGCCTGTCTGCCAAACTTCACTGACGTCAGATCATATCAGCCCCGCTAAAGCAAACAGCACACACAGGGAGGCTACTTCCACATATCTGAGTGTCTGTATTTCTCTTTCTCACACTCTCACACCCACACACACAAACACACACCCACGCACACACACAGTTTCTCTGAAAACTCTCAGAAAGGTCATACCAGTGATGTCATCTTTATGTGAGCAGCCTTTCCTTCCTTCAGCCGCTCTGTTCCAGAAGAACTCTGACCTGGAAATTCTCCCTGACCTCGGCTTGCATGTATGCGAGAGATAGATAGATAGATAGATAGATAGATAGATAGATAGATAGATAGATGGATAGATGGATAGATGGATAGATGGATAGATGGATAGATGGATAGATAGATAGATAGATAGATAGATAGAGAGAAAAGAGAGAGAGAGAGAGAGAGAGAGCGAGCAGAGTGTGTACCTGCGAACCACGATCTTCAGAACTCTGTAGGAGCCTTTGATGAGGATGAGAGCTTCTTGGCGAGAGCCGTATAGTGCAGAGCCGTTGATGTTGACCAGCTCGTCTCCTACTTTCAGCCTCTTACACTGAGCTGCCTTTCCTCCTTCCTCTATCTGAGAGAGAGAGAGAGAGAGAGAGAGAGAGAGAGAGAGAGAGAGAGAGAGAGAAGAAGAAGAAATACAGAAATAAAGACAGAATGAAAGAAAGAAAAAACAAGATAAAAAAAAAATTAATGTAAGAAGAAGAAGTAAATACAGGAGTAAAGAGAGAAAAAAGTGAGAATGAAAGAGGAAGTAACAGAGAGCAAGAAAAAGACAGTAAGCAAGAATGAAAGCAGGAGGAAGAGAACAGAGGAGACCAAAATGGTATGAAAGTAAAAGAGATAAAGAAAAACAAGCAGAGAATATAAGGAGAAAAAAAGAAAGAAAAAGAGAAAATAAAAAAATGTGAAAAAAAGAAAGAAAAAGCAAAAGAAAAGATCAAAAGAAAGCACAAAAAAGAAAGAAAGAAAGGCAAAAAGAAAAGACAGAAAAAAAAAAGGAAAAATAAAAGAGGAGAGAGAAAGACAGTAAACGAGAGAATGAAGGAGAAAATGTGAAACAGCAAAAAAAAAGAAAAAGTTCAAATGTTAAATTCTACTCACTCACATTTACAGTTTTGGCAAATGAGGATGACGAGCATCTAAAGTTCTGCTCATATATTTCAACATGAAGACTTTCACATCATGAGGACTTAACAGCAGCTCTGCCTTCAATATAAACCCAAACTACATACGCCTGCACTGCTGGACACACACAGACACGTCCAGACAGCACAGGCAGCTTACTTTCTTTATCTGCAGCAGGACAGAAGGGCAAAGGTCAAATATACACACTATACTGTAAACACATACAGTTCTCACACTCACATCTACGATACAGCCAGTCCGAACAGCAGCACATAAATCTCATTACCAGCAGCACATAAATCTCACACATATAAACATCAGCTCTGTCACTACTGTAAATCACACGCCATCCAGAGATCACCATCAGCAGCACAAACATCTCTCACGCCAGCAGACAGGACTGAGAGCAAGTCCAAACTTCATGCCCTCACAGAAGACCCTGCAGTCCAGTCGGTACAAGAAGCTGAGAAAATAAACAGTGCAAACAAAACACTGCAATATAAAGTCTGATATTATCAGAACAGCTGATTGCTGGAACAATTCAAACTTACTTGGGGCGGGGCACATCAGCACAGTTCGAAAAAAGAACTAGCACTGCCAAATACTATGAACACAGTGAAATTCAGTGTTTTATATTCT
Source organism: Megaleporinus macrocephalus (assembly GCA_021613375.1). NCBI lineage: Eukaryota > Metazoa > Chordata > Actinopteri > Characiformes > Anostomidae > Megaleporinus > Megaleporinus macrocephalus. Next base: position 23,855,331 of record CM038708.1, on the reverse strand, counting down.
GCACACCTCATTAAACAGGCCTAATGACGTCTCCACCATATATTTAGTAAAGTGTTTGTAGTAAAGTGTCACGATTACGGAAAATATAATCACATTGTTCACTCCTTGCCTGAACCCAGCCACTGAGAATTCCATAATTACATCACGACTGCAGAATTTCACAGTGAACTAGATGACGGAAGACCCAACTAGCCACAGCTCTAAGATTACTTGATCTGACAGGCTGAAGTGGACATGTCTCAATACCATACAGTACAGCTGTAGAGCCTGTACATCACATGACTCTGTCCCAAACCTGCACCTTTAATCCCAGAGCGCTGGTCCCAGAGGTATTTAACCCTCTATATCTGCACATTGATAACATCACCCACATACAGTCCCGGAGGAGAACTGCAGGGCTTAAAGCACCATTTGGGACAGAGTTTTAGATACTAACGCTCAGATTAAACCACATTAAAGCAGTACGCTTCTCATGTTAAAGATGAGGAAGAGTTCAAGTGTATGTTTTTTGAAGAAATGTTCAATTATACTACATAAATCTGTTTAAAGAAAAGAATGTATAATAGCATAAAGCCACATGGTCACTATTGCCACTCTCTTGGCACTCCTTGAGTAATAATTGGTTTCAAGTGGACATGTCTCAATACCATACAGTACAGCTGTCCGTCAGCCAAGGCAGTCTATCAAGACCATCACCACTATAACCACTATAACAGCAGTTCTTGTTCTCAGACTCCACACTGTACCATACTGACCTAAATTCCAGATCTGATACGGCCAGATTTGACTTGGTCATTATTTAGCCAATTGAAAAAATACCACTAAACAAACCACAACCACTCAGAATGAATAGAATGCTAAGCTCCAATGTGAAGAACTAACTTCTACAGTGTTACGTACAACTTGTCTTGTTTTGTTCTTTAAAATAATGCCTATTCTACACCATAGTGCTAAACCATACCTAAACACAATGACTTACTTCATAATTCCTCACCCTACAGAAATTAAAGAAATCAGGCTGAAATTAGAGAGATTTAACTAAAACGTTTTGAAGCTGTAACTACATTCAAAGGTGTTTCCAGCAAATACTTAATTCATGGGTCTGTTGTTATGCCATGGTTATATTTCAGCTTCTGCTAATTTTGCTACTTGCTGATGTTTACTATAATGTTGTATGTATGTATATATATATATATATATATATATATATATATATATATATATATATATATATATATATATATATATATATATATATATATATATAATAGTGCTAGCTCATACATTTAATTGGAATTCCACTGATTTGTTTGATTTCTGCACAATTCAAAGACTAAAGAATGACATTCTGATGTGAAATATTCAGTCAGACTTGTTCACAGTGCTGCTGATGGATTTGAAGACACTAAAGAGCTAAAGAGCCTTTAAAAGCTCGCACTGCAGAAAGCTGCAACGATGATATTATCTGATTCCTAAGATACTGTTTCATGATAGTTCTAAGACATTACACTGATAGAACTTTTCAAGTCCACAGATGCGTTACTACTTCACATTTTGCAATATTTTACTATAATTGGCGTTACATTTAAACACCAAAAGGCATTGTAGGTTCACTGGTGGTTCTGGATAGTAAATAAAATAGACTCTTTACAATTAATCACAGTTAACTAATCACTCTGAATGTATTTCTTAACATCAGCAACTGAATTAGGCAGACATAAAAAAAACAAAAAAAACAAAAAACAGTGGAATTCCCCTTTGAGAAAAAAAACATATTAGTAATCTCAAACCTCCATAATAAAATAACATTTCAGGCTTAATACTTCTGTATAGCAATACTATGTTAAAGCTAAGTTACTGAAAAAAGGCTCATTGGGTAGCGTCTCGCAAACCAGTGTAGTCTCAATAACCAGTCCCTCTCACTAAACCACATCACTAATTCCAGAAAACTTTGCACAACACATCACTCTCTTCTCATCACCCTTCCTCCTCAGTCTTATCTTCTATTTAACACTAACTTCTCTAATTAAACACATGGCACAACACCAGGCTGCTCACTAAATCAATATCAGCGGGAGCTGTGCCACAACTCACAAGGTCAGTGGACATAAGAGGAAGCATGCTGCTAATTATAAGTCAATCTGTCCGAGCGGGCTGTGAGGATTTGTGTGCATGTAGCTGTACACACAGACCAAACACGAAGAGAGCCAGACAAAACCAAGCCTGTCACAACTGGACTCAGGTCAGCTGGTGTGTGTGTGTGTGTGTGTGTGTGTCAGCATCTATCTTTCTCCCAGATCACTACCATATGCCTCGACTCTTTCACTTCATCCCTCACTTCATTCTTCTTTTGTTCTGCTGAATAGAAATGGCCAGCAGTGTAGAGGCAGAGGCATGCGCACGCACACACACACACACACACACACACACACACACACACACACACACACACACACACAGGAAAAGATTCCTAAAGTGACTCTTATTGCTACAGTAACACAAGCACATATCTGACTCCGTGAGCGGTCACAGCACTCCTGACCACTTTATATCCTTCACAAAATCTTACAAATCACACTTAACTAGTTTTACGACAGTGGTTAACAGCTGTCTTCTGGCAGTAATTTATAAAACTGGATACTGTGATCATATTCAGTTCTTACTGTGTTAGCTGTGCTTGCAATAATAATTATGTCATAAGATGATGTCATCTTGTAACAGAGAAAACAGCTGAAATTCCAATAAGGAAAAGAGGTCTCTGTGGGAGATTCTTTCTCTTGTGTATGTTTAAAACTTTGCAGACTGTTTACATGCACAAAAAGCTAAAGAACACACGGAAAGGAAAGAGAAAAGCATAAGAAAGGCATAACAGATCCTCCTTTAACACAGGCTATACAAACCGAACATTACAAAAGTTACTGTACACATTCAGTACTGTGCAAAAGTCAAGTTAAGCTCCAATCAAAACAGTCAGTAGTCATATTTTGGAAAGTATTTCTGGCTTTGGGCTTGGCCCAATATTTGCTCTTTGACAGATGAAGGTGATGAAAGTGAAAATCATGCTACACTCTTATTTCAGATCTGATAAAATACAGGTGTTTCTCTCCATCCTTCTGCTGTGAAAAGACAAGTCAACACTATAAGTCTGAAAACATGTGTAGCTGTCAAGAAGCTGTTACTGAGAAAAGGAAATCAACCAAAGAAGCAGCTGGTGTTCAGAGAACAATGGACTTGCCACCCCAGAGTCCACCTCAATGTCACTGAATGTGTTGGGATTATCTGGACTGTGAGAAACAGAAAATACAGCTAACATCTAAGACTTAACGTTGGAGGTGGGCAATACATTTACTACAGATTTCTTTGAACAACAGAAAGCAAATTTTCACAAAAGAATGGAAAAGCAAACAGTGGATGCCCTGAATAGTGAAAACTGTGACAGTGCTGCTGTTAGCTGAATGTTTTTTTCTCTTTTAGACTAGCAATGAAATAAGTCAAAGGGTGGTCTCAGACTTTTGTACAGTACTGTACTTACTTTCACTGCCACTTGAGAAGATTGCTATCGTCCAACTTTCTCTTTAGACTCAAGTTTACGCCCTGTCCCAAAGTGCCCCACTGAGATAAAATGCATTTGTTTATTGATTTAACTCGTCATCGAGCCGCATTACGCTTGTGCTCTGTGTGGCGTCAGCAAATTAGCTCATTTAGGATAAACTAGTTTGACTGGTAGTCTCGTGGGTCACCGCACGTGTAGAGCCTGTACATCACATGACTCTGTCCCAAACCTGCACCTTTAATCCCAGAGCGCTGGTCCCAGAGGTATTTAACCCTCTATATCTGCACATTGATAACATCACCCACATACAGTCCCGGAGGAGAACTGCAGGGCTTAAAGCACCATTTGGGACAGAGTTTTAGATACTAACGCTCAGATTAAACCACATTAAAGCAGTACGCTTCTCATGTTAAAGATGAGGAAGAGTTCAAGTGTATGTTTTTTGAAGAAATTTTTAATTATACTACATAAATCTGTTTAAAGAAAAGAATGTATAATAGCATAAAGCCACATGGTCACTATTGCCACTCTCTTAGCACTCCTTGAGTAATAACTGGTTTCATCCACTCAAGGTAATTTTTTTTCACCTGACTGAAGCCGAATGGGGTGTTTAATATGGACTGGGCAAAACAAACTGCAGATGTAAGAGACTTAACGGACTTAACAGATAATTGGGTCCCGCATAACGAGCCAATTTGCATATTCTGTCCCTCACGGATGACTTCAGTCCTACTAACAGGAGAAATATTTGACTACTAAGTTTAAATGCAAGAATTGTATCAGGACGCAATGCACTAGTCACATAAAGCAACCTTGTGTAAATGGGGTCCTCGATGCTACAGATGCCACAGCCCCCCGTCAGAAGCTGGTTCAAAATTCTAATTGTACGATTGCTGATAAGCTTGTTTCTAGTGCCTTTTTCTTGTCTTAGGTGATTTTAGCGGATCATATCATCTCAAGAATGCTGCTTATAACAAGCTAAATTATCTGCTAATGCATTGAAACTACTTGATTCACTAAAATCACTTTAAACAAGGAAAAAAAAATAAAATAAGTTAAAATGAGGGACACGTCTTAAATAAGAAATATAATACATATCAAATAAGTGTTTTCTTCTTGATATCATTTTTACTTGCCAGGATATAACTGTTCGCAGTGTATGTAGACAAATCCTTTGTCATGAGACTGAAGATCCAGGGTACCATCGAACCATGTAGCTGCACAACTGCAAGAAATCCCACTTTGTGAGACAGACCCCAAATGTAGCCCTTTCTGTCTCAGTAACGTGTACAGACAGATGGGCAGGCAAGCATACACACACACATACACACACACACACACACACACACACACACACACCCTCTCCTCCCGTGGTAATTGCGAGCCTCTCTGCAGTAGTGTAAATAAACACAGAAGTGTTGTTGAGGCTGTGGTTGTGTGGGAGAGCAGCTCTGAACATTGCAGGAATACTTCTGTGTGGTTTTGGTGAGGAATCGTCAAAGATGAAAGAGAGAGGGTCCCTGCAGAGGCTCGCTGCATATTCATGCTCACAGAGTACAAAGCCAGGTGGGGGAGCGCTCCGTTTGTGTGTTTGCTCTTAGGTAAACCCTGACGCACAACAGTTACTTTTATAATGTGCTTCATGACCTTGTTTCACATGCCTTGTTTTCTTCGCACACTCGCATACTCGCATACTTTTTGAAATGCTCATCCATAAAAATGAACCGACTTGAAACAAGAACAAAAAAAATCTGGAGCCAAACAGAGCCAAAGACAGTCCGCTTCTGGACCAGTCTGGCCTAATCTGAGTTGCAGAAATCTAGATTTGTCAAGCGTTTACAGAACAGAGGGCCATGTTTGTCCCTCCAAGTTCTCTTATCTGCCTGACCCAGTAATGTATTATCTTAAGGCAATTAGAATTCGTCGCATGTGTACTGAAGGAACAGGTCAGCATACATGGGCAGCAAATGGTCAGTTACCATATACAACCATGTCCACGTACTAAAATGCTGTTTCAGCATCTGCTGATTGGCTTCTATTGGAACAGTACTTCAACTCAATGGGTTTTCTGTTCTTACTCAAAGCATGAATTACTGTCAGCGTCGGTTGAAATACACTGAAGTGTTCCTTTAAGCTGATCCATGTTTTACTTGAAGGCTGCAGAGAAAAAGAACTTATTCTTGTGGGTCCCTCCCACTTCCTGATAACTATGACAGAAATCCATGTGATGGAAACAATTTTATGCTCCCAATAATTCTCCGTTGTCTTACTCCTCTTCTTTAAGAGGCCTTTTTCCTGTGATAACATGGATCACTTTGCATTTGGTGTATACAGATGTTCAACAGCACCCATCCAAAGAAAAGGTGCTGCCGTAAATACTCAAATACGACTCGGATCAAGCACATCCTGGCTTCTCCTTTACAAACCAGTGGTCAAATTCCAGCTTAGTTCTAGCTGCATTGGTTTTACCTGGGAAGGGAACTAAAAGTAATTACAGGCAGCAATGCCTATATTTTTTGACTAACTTTCAGAGAGAATGACTTTCTGTATGTGGGGGAACCTGGATCAGTGACAGCAATCAGGAATGTACAATGATATTAGAAACATAACGCATCTTAAAACATCAGCATTAGACAGGAATTCAAAATGGACTGATATTGATTATGTATCTGCTTTACTCTAGAAGAGCTGAACATTGAGGTGATGCTGGGCTACTATTTTAGGTACCTGCAATTTCATTTTATTCTTTTTACTTCACTTTACATTACATTCCTATACGTTACATTTCTATACGTTACATTCCTCCACATTTAATTTCTCCACGTTTAATTTCTCCAGGTTACATTATGTTCCATTTCTATACGTTAAATTTCTATACATTACATTTCTCCACGTTCAATTTCTCCAGATTACATTTTGTTACATTTCTATACATTACATTTCTCCACGTTTAATTTCTCCAGATTACATTTTGTTACATTTCTATACATTACATTTCTCCAGGTTATATTATGTTACATTTCTATACATTACATTTCTCCAGGTTACATTTCGTTACATTTCCCTACGTTTAATTTCTCCAGGTTACATTATGTTACATTTCGTTACATTTCTCCACGTTTAATTTCTCCAGATTACATTTTGTTACATTTCTCCAGGTTACATTATGTTACATTTCTATACATTACATTTCTCCAGGTTACATTATGTTACATTTCTATATGTTACATTTCTCCAGGTTACATTACGTTGCATTTCTCCATGGTACATTTCTCCAGGTTACATTTTGTTACATTTCTCCAGGTTACATTTCATTACGTTTAATTTCTCCAGGTTACATTATGTTACATTTCGTTACATTTCCCCACGTTTAATTTCTCCAGGTTACATTATGTTACATTTCTCCATGTTTAAATTCTCCAGATTACATTTTGTTACATTTCTATACATTACATTTCTCCAGGTTACATTTCGTTACATTTCCCCACATTTAATTTCTCCAGGTTACATTATGTTACATTTTTCCACGTTTAATTTCTCCAGGTTACATTATGTTACATTTCTCCATGTTTAATTTCTCCAGATTACATTTTGTTACATTTCTATACATTACATTTCTCCAGGTTACATTACGTTACATATCTATATGTTACATTTCTCCAGGTTACATTACATTGCATTTCTTCATGGTACATTTCGTTACATTTCCCCATGTTTAATTTCTCCAGGTTACATTATGTTACATTTCCCCACGTTTAATTTCTCCAGGTTACATTATGTTACATTTCGTTACATTTCTCCATGTTTAATTTCTCCAGGTTACATTTTGTTACATTTCTCCAGGTTATATTATGTTACATTTCCATACATTACATTTCTCCAGGTTACATTACATTACATTACATTTCTATATGTTACATTTCTCCAGGTTACATTTTGTTACATTTCTCCACGTTTAATTTCTCCAGGTTACATTTTGTTACATTTCCCCACGTTTAATTTCTCCAGGTTACATTATGTTACATTTTGTTACATTTCTCCAGGTTATATTATGTTACATTTCTATACATTACATTTCTCCAGGTTACATTACATTACATTACATTTCTATATGTTACATTTCTCCAGGTTACATTTTGCTACATTTCTCCACGTTTAATTTCTCCAGGTTACATTATGTTACATTTCTCCATGTTTAAATTCTCCAGATTACATTTTGTTACATTTCTATACATTACATTTCTCCAGGTTACATTCCGTTACATTTCCCCACGTTTAATTTCTCCAGGTTACATTATGTTACATTTCTCCACGTTTAATTTCTCCAGGTTACATTATGTTACATTTCTGCATGTTTAATTTCTCCAGATTACATTTTGTTACATTTCTATACATTACATTTCTCCAGGTTACATTACGTTACATATCTATATGTTACATTTCTCCAGGTTACATTACATTGCATTTCTTCATGGTACATTTCGTTACATTTCCCCACGTTTAATTTCTCCAGGTTACATTATGTTACATTTTGTTACATTTCTCCACGTTTAATTTCTCCAGGTTACATTTTGTTACATTTCTCCAGGTTATATTATGTTACATTTCTATACATTACATTTCTCCAGGTTACATTACATTACATTTCTATATGTTACATTTCTCCAGGTTACATTTTGTTACATTTCTCCAGGTTACATTATGTTACATTTCCCCACGTTTAATTTCTCCAGGTTACATTATGTTACATTTCTCCAGGTGGATCCAGTACCAGTGGATCCAGTTTTAGACCCAGGTCCATGCATCCTGACTGAACTGACCTTTCACTCATGACAACAAAGGACAATATAGTACTGAAAAAAAAGTTGGGACTAGTGGAACAGGAATATGCAAATGTTTTTCTGTCATAGGTAAGAAGCGTTTAACCATCATATGCAATCATATGGTTTGAGCTCATGTTTCCATATAGAACCATTGCCTTTGCTAAAGAACTCTTAAATAACCATTTTAAAGTGCAGCGACATAGCAACACCTCAGAGTTGTTATTGTCATAGAGCGTGGTTCCTACTGCATAATGGTAACGTATGTTCAGAGAGTGACGTCTGTGGAAACTTGTAGAAGTTACACAGAAGTGTTATTCTGCGCAAACAGTCCAGCTAACTGCATTACAGAAAGCCTACTGCAGCTCACTCAAATAGTGCTACCAGCGCGCGACCATTTCTCCAGCTATAAATAGAAATTAGGTAAAAACAGCTTCTTTCCAACTGCCTCCATGTAACAGCTGTACATATTTCACTACAACAAGGAGCAACACTTCTCCAGGGCCAAGCCCAAAGCCAGGTAGGCTTTAAAGAGGGATTTGTAATGGTATTCCAGGCAGCCAGTAATTTACTGCGCATAGAATTCTGGATGCAGGAGCCAAGTGCCCCCATTTTTATTCATCTAGGCAATAAAACACAGTCGCACCCTCTCAGACTTACCTCATCTGGTGCTCGAACCTCTCAAAACAAGGCCCATATAAACGAAAGAGAACAGAGAAAGAGCGGAAGACCTTTCTCTATAATACCTGTGATGCCTTTCATCAACCGGACTGGTCTAACGGCCGCCCCAAGTCATGATGTAATGGCACTCCATCCTTGTAAGCTCCAGAATGTCACGGGTGTGTTTAGAGAACACGCTGAGAGAAATGGTAGCGGACTTTCCCCATTCAACGCTGCTCTCTGAGGAGTTATGAGCTTCTCCTGCTGCACGCCACATGGACTTCAGAAAGCCACTACACCTCCACCCATGGCCTTCATCTCTCCCTCCCTTTCGGCCCTTCTCCCCCCTCAGTGTCCACCCACTGCTACCTTTCATTCTCTCTTTCTTTCCTTCTCCCCTGAGGTCATGTTCTCCTTGGAGGTTTTGGAGATAAAAATAACTGTGGCGTTGTGTGCTCTGCACGCGCCACACCTATGTTCCATCGGGCCTCTTTCCGTGTATTTGTGTGTGTGTGTGTGTGTGTGTGAGAGAGTGTGTGAGAGTGAATTTGGCTTAGGCACTGGCACCAGCGAGTTTGTTCCACGCTCCCCGATGACCAAGAGGGAACGGTTTTTACAAAGAAGGTCTTTGTGGAGTTTGGACTGGTCCTCCAACTTTTTTTCTCCCCTCTCCTCCTTCACTTCTTTCAGCCATCTCCCTCAGGAATCACCGCTCATTACGAGCCATGAAAATAAAACTTTTTCCGCACCCCATTCTTCAAACGAGGCCTGGCAGACAACGGCGCTGAGGAGGTAGCTAGCAGCTAGTGGGAGAGCACTGGATTGCTAGCTTTTAATTAACGTTTTTGCCTTTGTGAAAACAAACGACGGGTGGAATGAGGGAGAGGCCGTGGGTGAGGAGAGGGAGAAAAAAATGGCATCGCTGTACCTCCTTTCCTGCCCCTCCTCGGCGAGATAAAATACTCTCTGCGCTGCAACCCCGGGAGGTGAGAGGAGGCTCAAATTACCCGAATAAGGCTGGAAAATTATAAGTCCCAAGGCGGGAATAGTCTTAATACAATAAGTGGCTTTGAGAGGCCATTCTTAGCAGCTCTGCCCGTGTAGCAAGCAGTGCGCGTACGCTCTCAGCCTCTGCGTCTCCGGCAGGCAGTGGGCATGTGTGTGTTTACCAGAAGGAGATGAACAGTCTCAACGTCTGCAACAGGGACACCGTGTTGATCCAGTGAGCCCTAAAAGACAAGCACTCGCCAGGCCTCAACAGGACCTGCATCACATCAAACAAGAGCAGTACACCAGACTGCTCTCAGACCTTTTCAGATACTGTGGTTGGTTATCAAAGAGCAGCCTGTTCCAGCATGTTACTGATTGCTGAAGAGGCCTTGATGACCACATCATTTAAACACTAGCACCAGCGATAAAAGAAGTGAATGCAGCCAACAGATGCCAACCCTATTCAACGGGCTGTATTGACAACATCATTTATCAATTCCTAAGCCAAAAGAGTTATGTTTGATCAGAAAGTGATGGGTTTTAAAGGGGAATTCCATCTTTTTTTCTAAAATTAAACTGTCAAGATGTGTATCAGAGTGGCTTGATGTGAAATCTTACAGTCAGAGTCAGAATTAAAAACCTAAGAGAGTCTGAATTGTTCACAGCCATAGTGATGGGAACCAGATGTCTAAAGGCCTCTAATGCCACCAAAAGCTACATCATAGAAAGTTAATATGAAATAGTTACACATTCAGCCTGATGTCTAAAACATTGTTTTATGTCAGGTGTCAGATAGGAATTTGGCATGAAACTTATTTTTGTTTAGTCTATTCATGGCAAACAGTTGTAAAGCAAAATGGTCCCTAACAAAAACTTGTCTTCCAGAATTACCTCTATTTTGCTACGACGTTGCAGCCCCTGGTTTCTTTTACAATTAATTTAAAGAAAGCTGGATCAGTATGTTTCTTTACAATTAACCATTTCACATTATATCACCGTGAACGACCTTATTTACATCTTAGTGATTTAATTATACTGAAGTGTTTAAAAAAATAAGAGAAAATTCGTTATTTGAGACTAAAGAGCTAAGTCTAAAAACAGACTTGTGAGCAGTTTAGCTCCACCCTAAAAACCTGCTTACTTTTTAGAAATTAAGAGCGTTAAGAAAATACTCATGCACAAATTATAATTATTATTGACTTTATTTATGGCCCTTTATAAAAAGAAAATAAAATACAAGACAACTGTAAGAAAGGGTTCATCCTAGAATGTTTATATTATATGTAGATTCTTTAAAAGGTTTTTTTCACAGTCACAGCTCATATAGAAAAAAAAATTCTTTAAAAAGCAAAACTAAACAAACGTGGCACCAAAAAACCCTTTACAGCAGCTTTATTATTAAGAATGTATAGGAAAAAATGAACATAGGCAGCTAACTCTAGCTACAGGAGCAGACGAAAGGACCAGCAAATGATAGCATCAATGCCAACTATTACTAGCTAATGGCCACCCTGTTTCATTAGGCTGTTTATATGGTATTGCACTACTTGGAAACTGTAATGTTACAGAATTTACTGCTGACAGTATGGATTGATGTAAGGATGGATTACATGTTGGGGACTGTAAGATTTCTTTGCTATTTACTCCTAAATATCTAGTGATGTATCACTTCTCAAAAGTCATTGCTTCTAGTCCAACCACAGAAATGGGAATCTCCTATGCATCCAAATACTTGTGACATTAGCAGAATCTGTCATAGGGTGTAGGAGGAATGGCAGTTTACCACAGGATGTCTATTGTTTGTGCCAAATTTCCAAGGATAAGAAATCTATAAATGAATATATAAAATATATTTACACTAAAACAAGAAGAGTAGAAAATATTAAAACATTTAATTTAGCCATTCATGTGGTCAATTAGCTTCTAGACAGGACCAAAATTACGCTACACCACCTCCCGATAAGATGACAGTATTTAACACTATTTAACACTATTTAACAATTACTTAAATACAATCTTTGCACATTTTTTTTTTTTTTATCCCAGTACTGTCATGTATCTGCTGATACCCGTTTTTCTCTTGCACATTATTGCACATTGTATAGTTTGTATTCATATGTTCTTGTATATATTCTTTTTTTACTATTGGAGTTCTTTTTTCTTCTTTATATACCTTATTGTTTTTTGTACTTTGTTTTTGTACCATCCATCCATCCATCCATCCATCCATCCATCCATCCATCCATCCATCCATCCATCCATCCATCCATCCATCCATCCATCCATCCATCCATCCATCCATCCATCCATCCATCCATCCATCCATCCATCCATCCATCCATCCATCCATCCATCCATCCATCCATCCATCCATCCAGTCTACTTCAGATGGATTTGTATCACTCAAGCCATGTAAAAATCTAGCTGGCCAGAAAGAACTTAAGTATCCTAGGCAACGACTACGCTTAAATATGCAAAAAAAAAATAAGTTGAATATAAGAGATTAGTAGATTTTCAGGCACCTTCTTCAATTCCAGTCCTGGAGGGCTGCTGCAGCACAGTTTGCTGACTGCCGTGCTCACAGACACCTGGTTCTGGAAAAGAGGAACTCTACTATCGTCCTATTACCTGTCATGTTATTTAGATTTCACTAAGAACATGACAAGCATTTTCTAATTTGGCTTTTCATGGTAGCATAAACGGCCACTGAGCTTACAGATCCAGAGCCAGTGTACTCTCTTACTCAACAGAGCAGCACAGTAAGCTTGATGTGCACTCTAGACGCATTAGGCAGCCTTTAGACTACATGCTGGAGGAGTGATGGAGAAGAATAAGCTCCCTGTCTACCAGTCTCAGCCCACGCGCTCCAGTCCGACTGGATGAGGTCACCCCCTCTAACGCTCTATAAATAACAGGGCGTGCCCTTCTCCGCCAGCCTGGCCCACCGCCGGCCATTGTGCCACAGCTGGACACATGAGGGCACTGCCCAGCTGCCCAGTCACCTGATAGGCCTTTACAGTCCATGCCAAGCCAGCAAACTGAGGGCAAGGAGGAAAGGAAAACAACCCTCTGTGAAAGAGAAAACCTTGGTTTGGAGTCCTGTGGAAGTTAAACACGTAAGTAAAGGGGTTACAAGCTTGAAAGCCAGAATTATTGGCGATTTGTCCAATTTTAATGTCAAATGCAGCAAAAGATTTAAAGTAGCATGACACCTGTGAGGGTCCGCATGGAAATGCTTTCATCGGTCATGTTCAGTGAGATTATTTTCCCTTGAAAGGAGAAACACATCTCACGCAGATCAGACTGACAGTAATCTGGGAGGCTTTAGTGTTTAAGATGACTACATTTAAAATAGAACATGTCAAAACATGTTTTCAAAGAATGAGACAAGTTTCAACACCCACGTTTTGAGCAATAATTTAAGGATGTGTCCAACAGAGGCCAGTGCAGAGGAGCGCTGGGGAGAAAGAGTTACCCAAGAATGCTGCTTTAAAACAAATGCTCCTTTATCAATGCCTGTAATGATTTCCCCAGTCAAAAAATCATTAACAGAGAGGCGGCCAAAGGCACGCAGCCCAGAGTCTCGCAGTGTGGATATTTTTGGGCGTGTGAGAAATGTCTTGAAATTTGGCCATTTTCTGTGAATACACTGGGACTATCAGAGCTCGTCTAATGTGGAGCTGTTTGGGACTAACACAGATACCAAGTCAGAATCAGAACTCCCAGCATTTTGACTCTACTTGGTCCGTTTGTTTACTCCATTTTTCCAGTAAGGAACTGCTTAAAAACAATATCACAATCAATATTCAAGGCTAATCACTCTGCGAAGCAGATCAAACTCAGGCTCCAGAAATATTTACCCGAGACATGTTAAAGTATTACAATTACAAACATACGAAAAAACCCTAATAACTAACGTTCAGCTTATACAGCAAGATCTAGTGGTTGTTACTGGTAGCTCTGTTTTACTTTCAAATAGTTGCTCACTTTCTACATCCGGCTTAAAGAGCTTGACTAAGCATGCTAAAGTAGATAACAGATAACAGTTCACTCCCCACAATTTGCTTATGCATTTATTTTTCAGCCATGAGATTCATGCCTTCATTTATTTAACCTTCGTATACAAACGGCCACCAAGTACAAGACATTCATTTTTCAGGAAGTTATTATTAGTGATGTGTCTGAATGATTTAAGGTCGCCTTAAATACGGAAGGAGGACATGAAATGAGGGTTTTCAAAACTACAATTTAAAAAAGTTGGACGTCTCCTGTCAGACCACCAAAACTCTCACAATGAGATAAACTGTACATCAAGCTCCTCTCTTGACTCCGATCTAAAAATTAAAATAAAAAAAAAAAAGCACAGGTGTTTCTGTCCATCATTCCACTCTGAGGAGATAACTCAACACTACGAGTCTAGAAGGAGGTCAAGAAACTACTACAATCAAAAAATAGACAAAAAGGAAGAATATATATATATATATATTAATGAACTGTACTGGATGGCCCGGTCCTGGAAGTAAACAGCTTTGAAACATTAAGAATGTTTATAAAATCAGAAGATGTCAGTTTTCCATGATATGTATCATTCAAGAGGTCATATCTGTCTTTCTGGTTTGTCTGTCTTTCCCAAGTGTGTGTGTGTGTGTGTGTGTATATCACATGACAGGCAATGATTAACACATGCTACATCTGCTCACTGTCCATTAAACAGCATGCTCCCTGTGAGCAAAGGCTCGTCTGCCTGTCTTTTCCCTCGTTTCTTCCTGTATTCTCTCTTCCTCTTCTTTTATAGCCTCTATTCATTCATTCACTCATTGACTGACTGTTTTTAATCAAAATCACTACAGCCTAACAAGACGTTGAGTGAAAACACATTCTCTGTTTAAATTATGGCCCACAGAAAGAAGATCCATGTACACTGACCAAAACCTTCCACTGAAATAAAACAGCAGATTTTTCCCCCCCTTGCAATAGTGGTGGGGGTGGGTCAGGGGTGGGTGAATGTATTGGCTTGAGGTATTTAAAGAAAGGATATGGAAAAAGGAGATGAGGAGTATGGAAGAAAGGGAAGTGAGTAAGATGAAGAAAGTCTGGGCAGGTCTGGGAATACTATGGGACACATACTGGAATTCTCATCCGCTCCAGTCTCTGTGCTCCGGCAGGAAAAAGCAACAGAAGCCATGGCGACCGGTTTGTGTCACACCTATGTGTGGGATGATGCTTCGTCCAGAAAAACGAAGGACACAAAAAACAGGAAAAGATGTTTATAGGGAACAAAGAGAAAAACATCACATTAAAGGATGTATTTCGAGTCACAGCAGGAGGATACGTGTAAATATAGATATGGATAAAAGGCTGAAGCCACAGCCAAGAACTCCATCTAGAGTGTGCATGATAGGGCTGTACGATACAGAGAGGACACAATACCATATAATAAAACACAACATTCTATAATATGACACAGTCAAGGACTGGCCAAATACCAAAGTTAATGGAGGTCATGTCCAAATCCTTGCCAAAAAATAAAAAATAAAAACATCTGGAAGACAATATAAAAACTTTTGTGGTTCAACAACAAATGTACACAAAGTCAGCTTCTTTAGTAGCTAAAAGGTAGGGCTGAACAACTTAGGATAGAATATCCCATTTTAATTTTAACCAACATTATGGGTGTGTCTCAAAACCTCATGAGCCGCCTACATAGGCAGCATTTTACGTCATAGTATGTGTTCCCGACATATAGGATGTCCCAGTTCTTAGATAACTTAAACATACTGTCTACTGAGGAACCATATTTTGGCCCGATTTTAAGGAAGCATCGGATGCTTCCTCAGCCGATAAGGCAATCCCATGATGCAACGCAGGCAAATCTACAAGCAGTGAAGTTATTTTGATTCTGTTGTTTTAATGTGTTTCTATAGTCACACAAAACATGATTTTATTTACAATCTTGCATCGAGTGATTTAATCATTTTAATTAATTTAATCAGCAGTCAAAAATACTGTGTGAGAAAAATCGCTATGAGGCATTTCCCCCAAACTGTTCAGTTCTAATTTCTATTATATTAACCACTTCGTATCTCATTTGGATGCTAAACGTCTGGGTGAAGGTCTAGATTGATTGAGGGTCGGGGGACAATAATGTAAATTTCAATTCGCAATTTAGTTTGAAGTGCTCGTTTGTATACTGCACTCATCTCCAAATGGCAGTAAAGCACAGGCCAATGCTGCAATAACAATTAACAAGCCACTCATCGTGCAGCCCTTGCACACATTAAACAGCTGCATGTGATGAACATGTATGAAAGTCTCCTACAGCGATTAATAAACCTGAACTCCAGGGCAAATAAAAACATAGCTCACCATTTAACATATTTCTCCTCGTTCTGATTGTAATACAATAATAGGACCCCAGTGCTCTACTGCATAATAATTAGTTCCCCCTGCATGTGTTAATACATATTCAATGTGGAAATGGATACCAAATGCTAAAGTCCACTGAGGAACGCCATTCCAGAGCATCAGCTCAGAAAACACAAACACGACAGTGATCTCCATCTCGCTCACACGCACACACACAGACACACACATACACAAAGACACAAAAATACACAAACACAAGCATAAACAGAGACACACAAACACATATGCATGATCACACACACAAACATGCATACACATACACACACACACACACAAACATGCACACATGCATCCTCACACACATATACTGACACATACACACAAACTAACCCATATACACATACACAAACACACAAAAATACAAAAGATACAAACACACACATGCATAAACAAAGACACACACACACACAAGCATGCACACATGCATACACATATACACACACACAAAAATGCACAAAGACACACAAACAAAGACACACAAACACACAGGCATGATCACACACACAAACATGCACACATGCATCCTCACACACACAAACGCACACACACCTCCAAAAGCCATGCTTGTGTTCCAACAGCAATCAAAAGCAGAGTCAGTGGGCCGCTACAGTAACCCCCTGCCAAGAAGCACATCGGTGTGAAGTGGACGAAGCTTCACAGCTGCAGACCAGCACTGAAGTGGAATCCCGTTCTCGCTGTTCTCCTCTTCCAGAAGATTTCAAAACTGAGCCATAAGCTGGTCTTTGTTTTCCGTCTCCTTCTTAAAGGTGACACTTTACAATGTTTCCCCTTAAACAGACGTGTGGTCGTCACATCTGCTTCCACTGTTTTCACCTTATGTGTATAACGGACATGTGTGTGGATACACACAAAAAGATGTGTCAAAATTCCTGATGCACTCTTTCATAATTACATCATAATAACACTATTCAGTAAAACAGAGTTCACACATAAAGTAAATACACTTATCATTAATTCACTGTATGAACCACACTGACCTGTTCCACCATGTTCTGCTCAATCACACAGCCTGTCTAGTGTTTTACAAACCAGTCTGCTTGAACTGCAGTCTACTGCAGAACATCTGTAGACCCTACCAGAGCTACACACACTCTAAACACTGAATGCTGAAACACTGTGAAATACCTCTTTGATGCCAAGTGAGAG
Source organism: Megaleporinus macrocephalus (assembly GCA_021613375.1). NCBI lineage: Eukaryota > Metazoa > Chordata > Actinopteri > Characiformes > Anostomidae > Megaleporinus > Megaleporinus macrocephalus. Next base: position 23,837,715 of record CM038708.1, on the reverse strand, counting down.
GAGAACACAGGGCACGTTAATTAAGCCAGGTGGGTCATGAGTAGACCAGTAATGTAGAGAAAATGAGTGGCTGGTCCCAAAGCATTGTGAACTGGCCAATGTGGGCCAGCTTGGGTGAATAGCCATCCAGACAACTGGAGCTGACTTCCAACCATTGTATTCTCCACAGCCCTAAAAGAGAAGGGGGGGACTTTGCTTTTGTCCACAGCTTTACAAAGTTCCAGAGCCCCACACCACAGGCTAACAACATGCACTGACATCTGTATTATACCCAGTTCTCCAGCACATTCCGTTATCTCTCTTTTCACTCAAAACTAGATACGGATAATGTGATATTTTTCATATTGTTACCACAAATCACTAAACAACTGCATGCATTATGAAAAAGGCCAACGACAGTCTGTTAATACCAACATTATTTAGTATAGTTAAAAGTACCAGTCAGCCTAATATGCCAGTAACTGGCAAAATGTCAGAGATATATTTTTAACCATTCTTTTATTTTTTCCATCTTGTTCTTAAAAGATTAGTTGATTGTTTATCTGTAAATTCTGACTGAAACAAATCATTTAATTATGAGGTCAATGTTTTTTCTTTATTGCCTATCGCTACTCCAAACCCACCCCTTTCACCCCCAACAGTACAACAACATTAGTCCTTATCCGAGTGTTGTCTCCAACTTTTAGCACTTCACATAATGACTTTTAATACTTTTCATAATGATTTACAAAAAAATAGTAAATAGTTTTGGTTAATCAATAAAAAGGAGGTCTCTGTCATGTTTCAGTATTTCTTTCAGAAGCATTGTTGCCGGCTCCGTCCATGCTGCCTGTTTGTGTTTGATGTAAGAGTTGCGTGTTGGAAATCTGTCGTGACACTGGTAAACGCACTATTTACCGCCACTCCCCACAACCAGACGTTTCCAGTGTAGGGTTTGACCAGCCATACATGCCATATATAGACAAGTAATTTATCTTTAAAGTTTAATCCAATAAAGTCATACATTTTCCATAAAAGTCTTTGGATGGAAACACAGCCACATCTCTCATCTTGCTCATCTGGCTTTGGAGAGGGGTAACCTGAATCATGGACACACTTGGGTGCCATTCAGGGTCATAGCGGGTAAAAATGCTGGTGCTGGCACACACATCCATTATGAGGAGACAGAACAAAGCAGAATGAACAAAGTGTGGAAGTAATAGCACTGGAGAGGAGTTAAGGGGAGAGTGAGAGAGCGTGAGAGAGAGAGAGACACACACACACACACACACACACACACACACACACACACACACACACACAAAGCCTTCTTTGAGGGTCCAGGCTGGGAAAACTGAGTGAGTGTGCTATACCTCTCTGAGTCGTTCTGAAGTTTCATTATACTGCAGGACTCTGAAAGGTGTGACACACACTCACTCACTCACTCACTCACTCTTAAAAAGTAATGGTTCCCAAATGATTCTCGTTTTGCATGTATGCGTTTAGGAAAAACCTTTAATTAGAATTTGAATTATGTGGAGGCTCCTTCAAAAAAGGTTCCTCACACTCTCATTTAGAAACATGAGGAAGAACCATCCATTGAAAGCTGAAGGGGTCCTTCCACCACATCTTCCAGGAATCTTTTTCGCTACCTTTATTTTTAAGACTATAGTGAATCATATGTATCAGTTATATCAAAACTTCCTCTTTTAAGTTTTTTTGTAAGTCATTGAACTGAACTCTTCCTAATGAACGGTCCAATAAGAAAAAAGGTCAAAACCCTGGTAATGTCTAGTACTTTGCAAACGTCTCACAGCCGGAGTACAGACATGAGAAAAGCATAAGGAAACATGAAGAAAAACACAAATATTGTAACAATGCCAGTTGTTTAAAGAATGTTCAGAAAAAGAACTAACAGGGAAAATGAACTAGAGCGAACGAGAAGAGAACATTCAAAAGTATTTCAACAGTCAAACATGGTTATGGCATACCACCCAAACACTAGTGGTTGTTTGTGGAAAATTGTTTAAAACTATTTATCTTGGCAGTAAGTGTGTTTTCAGCCAATAGAAACACTACATAGCCTTACAGTAAATGAAAATAAACATGACCACATGAGAGGTTTCGGTTTTTAAAAGGTTAATAACAAGCTGGATAGAAGAATACAGTCAGATGAGCACAGGTTTGGTTTCTGACGTATTGCTGCACTGTACGAATGTGATACTTCCGCCAGCGACATCATGCATTACTGTATATTTGTATTTATTCTAATGTTAAATGAATACATGCTTACAGTCCAGAGAAATGACTTTTGCACCTGAACTTTGCACTGTGCTGTTCACTGGCGTACAGCTTTCTTCCTTCTCCTATAGGGACACGCATGGTTTTCTTATGACTGCAGGATTACAATGTGGAAAAGGTTACACTAGTGAACAAAGAGTACAAATTAAACACACAGATACACATTTAAGCAGAATAGAATACTTAAAGAGAAACACATTTAAACACACACACATGCACGCACGCATCCCACAGTTGAACAGAGAATGTTTTGTTTTAGGCGGAGGCTCAGTGCGGAAGGAATGCCTCTCGGTGGAGAAACGTGTGTTCACATTCCTCATTTCGTTTGCCTCTTACAGTCTCAATTGACAACTTCTGTTTGCACAGACTTCCCCCTCGTAGCGCTCCTCGAGCTGCGTATGTGTGGGACAACCAGGCCTGAGTCATTCCAAACCATTTACCACTGCACACATCAGAAACACAAGTCTCACACTGCAGTCAAAATAAGGGTTTCAGTCAAACATATCACATCACACAGGCCTGTAAAACAACCCTCAGACTTTGACCAACGAGTAAAACACCTGTAACGTTTCCGTCAAAACATAAACGCCACTAAACGCTCCTCAGTCAAGTCAGTCATTCAGCTGAGAACTTAGGCTGACGTTAGGTTAGCAGTTCAAACCAACATTAGTTGGCAATTTTCCTTACAGTAGAATGATCGGTGATGCCACAGCTCAAGTCAGCGTAACTGGCCTTGTTGTCTCTGGGTGGGTAGGATCCCCATCACTCAGCTAGTCTGTTAGCTAACATAACAAAAGTGGCAGTTAGGATGCTTTTCCACAGCGTGGTAGCGGCTCTACCTGGCGCGACTCTCTCTCTCTTTTTTTTTTTCTCCCCATCAAGCACACCTCATACCGGGTACTATTTTGGAATCACCTCCGTTAAGGTTCCAAGCGAGCTGATACAAAAAGATCACAAAAAATTGATGACTACTGATTGGTGGGAAGGCAGCATCATCACTATCACCTTAAACGCATGTGCTAACACTAGTTACCAGGTTAGTGTTCCAGCGTCACATTTAAGGAACCAGAATTGTCTCATCAGCTGAACTTTGAAGTAGTCTTTCCAAAAATCAGCTTGTATTTTGCTGCCATCAGCCATCTTTATTGTGATATTATACATTTGAGCTCATATTGCCACCAGCAAAACAAATAATAACATTTCTTAACATAGACGGAAAGCTCCAACACAGTGTGGAAAGCTGCACTATGCTAGATCTGGGGAATCGGAGACCTCTCTGGTGAAAATGTGTAATAGCAGGCAACATGCAAAAGGTATTCCAAGAGAACTCCAAGGATGTGAGCGAGTTATCTACTATTGATATCATATCTTAATCAGTATAATGTTGATTTTGAGACCAAAGAAACAATAAAAACTTACATAATGCTGCCTTGTGAAAACAACTCCAAACCCGAGCAAATCTACTTGCAACTCTCCAACAATGTTATCAACGTGATACAACATAATCAAGTTTTTACATTCATTTTAGGAACACAGAACATTTTTGGAATGTTCTCTCACAGTGTTTGGGAAGGGAAAAAAAACAGGCATTTCAAGAAAGCCTCATTTTTCAAAGTGCGATAACAGGCAAGACTAAGTCCACATTTCAGCTGACACTCAGACCAAAACAACTTGGCTCCGTATAACTCGATTACTTAGTCATACGCTTGATTCCCTAATGTGTACATCAAGAGCACTTAAATATCCATTTACAGAGCTATTGAGACGCCATATATCAATGCTGGCAGACATATTCACAAACATCCCTAATGCCTCCTGCGTGCCCGAAGAGCACCTCTGGCGTTTGAAGCCTTTCCAGAGGCAGCAGCGTGCGCTCTCGCTACAGCGTCTCTCTCGCCGAGAGGTGAGAAGGCACCTTTGAAGGTTTTCCAAGGAGATGAAGAAGAAACCTCCTGAAGGGGATAGATCTCTTCTTTGTGTTACTCAAGTTAAATTAGAGGGCAAATTAAAGACACATCAAGCTGCTTCCTAGTGCGACTGGAAATAAATCACTTCAGTTTAGCTTGTTAAAAGTTCACTAAAACTGGACAACGTTTATAATCCAAACAAAAGGCAAAGGCTGCGAGCAGATGTGCTCATAATGACTGGTCTCAGATGACATTATTTAGGTTTCCATGACAAATATTGAGCTTATTAAACAACTATTAATGGACTGAGTCATCTGTTCATTATACTGTAGATTCATCAAGTATGCAAGGTTCAAGTAAGGTTTTTAAAAAGGACAGCTTTCTTAGAAAAGACAGTATGTGTTAAAAAATGAAAACTGGAAGCATGCACGCAGTGACTATAGGGCTTGTGTATTAGTGCCACATGTATAGATCAACAGAAGAGCAACTGGCAACCTCGGGTGACCGAGAAATGATCTGACTGTGACGGCAAGCATAGTCCATCCACTAGACTAGGACTACTGCACATCTGAGAGCTCAGTTTAGTAGAAATCATGTCTACAGAGATGTGGCAGATGATTCAATCTTCATCCTATTCTTTTCAAGTGGGCAAGCGCATGTGTACACCAAGAGGACGGCTCTGGTCTGAATGCTTGACCCCTACAGGGAGGGGGTCTTGTGGCTCTATGATGCTGTGGGGGAAATTCTGTTGACATGGTTTGGACCCAATTGTCCTCTTAGAGGGCTGTAGCTGCAACCAACACAGTTCTATTTTGACTGATCAGCCCCTATAAAACATTTATATCCTGATAAAAAGGGTCTCGGCAGCGACAGCAAGACGATCCGGGTTGGATTCCCGGTCCGGGCTGTTCTGTGTGGAGTTTGCATGTTCTCCTTGTGCTTGAGTGGGTTTCCTCCAGGTACTCCGGTTTCCTCCCACACGTCCAAAGACATGCAGTCGGGGTGACTGGTCACTCTAAACTGCCCGTAGGCGTGAGTGAATGTTGGCCATGCGATGGACTGGCGAACTGTCCATGGTGTACCCCGCCTTCGCCAGATGATGCTGGGATTGGCTCCAGCCCCCCCATGACCCCGACTAGCGGGATAAAGCGGCAGATAATAATGGATGGATGAAAAGGGTCTCTTCCAGGATGGAAATTTGAACTGGTGTTACAAAAGATTGATCGCCCACCATCATCAATACAACCTTCTAGAAGAACGGGATTGTAACTTTAGATATCTAGAGCCACGGCGTCTTACATTCTTTGCTTTTACAAAAACTCTACATGGTGGATCATCGAAGCTCCATTGTTATCAAAAATTTTACTAAAGTTGAGCAATCGTGACGGGACATGTTTCTGAAAATAACTATAGTCCGAGCCACATAGGTGTTGACCTTTAGGCCCGAGCTAAGACAGATTGATTCATCACTGTCACAGCAGACATGGCTACACGGAGGAGGGAGGCTGCTGCGTGACCGCTCAATACAAAACCTGCCATCTCCCAGTTCCCCGCTGTCTATGAATAGGACCATGGTGTGTCACTGGAGGATGTGATGTGTGAGGAATGACCTTGTAGCCCTTGCTAACCTTGTTCAAACAAAGTGCCCTCTTATTCTCCCCTCTAGTCTTTCCTTTTCTCTCGGTGCTGACCTCCCTGGGAGAAGCATGTCCGATGGCTGAATGATCCTATGACTGGCTATGGTTTTAGAGTAGGAAGTCTTCGTGAAGGAGCACGAGTCAGAAAAGTGTGTGCAACTTTTTGCATTTTGAAAAGTAACAGAAGTCACTGCTTTTTGTAACACCTTACATTTAATGGCAAATTTTAAATGGGCACATTAATCCTACGTCAATAAAACATATCACAAACACAGTTACTGCCAGCCGCAATAAACTGAGGCAGTAAAGTGGAGCCAATGAGCACGTGTAAATCAGGCTATTCCATAGCAATATCGCTGCTCCAGAGAAATGGAAACACTACTTAGAAAGCCACATCAAAATAAAGGAGTTGCACCACAGAGGTATTACAGCTGTTTCTAAAACACACAAGCCTCCTGTCCTCGTCAACTCTGCCCAATGCCATTTCCCTCTGGGACAATGCCCAATGCCGTGTTAAGGGCTGCTCCATTAGCGTATTAGCTCAAATGCAGTCTGGTAGATGAGCCGAGGAATCAAGAACCCGCCCAAAAATCTCGGAGACCTGATGCATTTCTCTTTTCAAACCCAAAGAGAAGTGGTGGACTGTGGGTAATAGAAGTTGTGGACTGTGCTAACCCTAACCCTAACCCTGGACCTGACTAACAGGGGGATTCACAAGCCTTTGAATTAAACGGGTATTGGTTTTCAGGTTTGATGTTGTGTCATAATAAATAAATAAATAAATAAATAAATAAATAAATAAATAAAATGACACCGCATTAAAAAATATTTTTTTGTCATCAAACCCCTCCACCCCATCTCAAAAATACAAGTGATTTGATCCAGCTGTACATGCGTCTATCATGTAACGTCTCATTAAAATGCAACCAAGAATCAGGATTTCACTAACTAAAGGAGAGACAGAGAGAAGACAGACACATTCTCACATGTTTCTTTAAGAAAACAGCTGAGCCTAAAATTTCAATTAGCAAATTTGTGTTGTAGGAAGATCAGCTAGGTATCTATCTGGTAAACAGCGATTAACTGCATGTGCAGTCATTTTTAACAAGGCAAGCTGATAAAGAAGAACACGCTCTGATTTAGTGCATTAAGTAAGCCTAAAAAAACCAGACAGCGTGATGATCATAACCCAGTGAAGTTTAGTCTCAGCCCAGCAGCTGACCTGAAGCAGCCAAATTCACTGAGGGAGAGAGAGCAGCACCTCTTCCTTTTCTGATATAACTTCAGACATGAGTGGAGGTGAGCTCACCTTAGTAGACAGCTAATAGACAATTCAACATCTGAGCAACCGTTAGCTGAGCCGTTTCAGTGAAAATGACAGTAAATATATTTAAATGATTGTTACCTTTTCTTTTTTGTTGTTCTTCTAATTACATTGATTCTGGGCATGCGACTGAGACCTGCCGTTCCTTTTGTATATCTCTCTAATGTTCGCTCCCTCAATAACAACCTGGAGTAACATTACCTCAGACTGAACCTGACTAGTGGGAAAAACAGCGGGAGACATAGGATAATACAATAAAGCCACGAGGGATGGAGGCTAACGTTAGTATGCTATGCTTTGTTTTAATATTCCATTTTCTGTGACATGCTGGTATAAAAGTTATGAACTACTAATTGTATTAGAAGAAATGTAACTACTACTGCCTCCACTTAAAGAGGCATCCCTTCACTCGCCAGGAAACAACAATGTTAACTCTTGTTTTGCTTCTGTTTTCAACAATTTTTCTTTTTTTTTAAGTACGGAGGTGTAATTTCTTTACACTTTCTTTATAATTATAGTAAATGTTTGAATGTTTAAAATCTCACATAGAAATTGTGTCCCGCATAGTCCCACAATGCCAATGTGTCGCTTCAGTCATGTTCCTCAGTAGCGTACATAGAAACTTCATGGTGTCAGTATTTACTACTACTGATAAAGATACTGTATTTAAGTTCTGCACCAGAATTGGTATCAGTGCAGCTGTTCTAAGATCAGTTAAATCATACGCTAATCCGACACCATGTCCAAATAATTCACACACACTTCTCATTATGAGCAGTCACACCCAGCGGAACGTGTAAAAACAGAAGCATGTGTTTTCTGTGTGTGTGTTGGGGGTGCTGTTGAAGCAATAAGACCCCAATATCTCTCTCTCCATCAAAGCCCCTCCACCCAAGGCAAAGGCCTACAGGAGCCAATCTCACATTCCTACCAGATATCAGATTTTTCCCACACCCTAAACCAGCTACAGAGCAGTAACATGCAAACAAACATTGTTTCACTCAGTTCCTCTTCTGCTCCTTTAATTTAGTAGCACCAAGAGCAGCCATTAGCTCTGACGGGTCCCATGCAGTAGTACGTGTTCTGATTCAGCTCTGGGAAAACAGTCCAGACACAGGGCCTTGTTGTTACTAAACAAACGAAAAAGAGGACGTCGTTCTATTCTTTGCACAGTTCTGATAAAAGGATGTGCTGGAATTAAGAGGGAGTACACTGACCTGAAACGCCGGTACTGTGAAAACCCAAACTGAAAATGTGCCTTAGAGCAACATTTCCATCTTAAAGTCCAAAGACTCTTCCTTCACCCCAAAACTATGATGCCTGGGAAAAAGTTCCATTGGTCAATTAGAAAGTGGGGAGAAAGAGTATGACTAGTGTACCCTGTGGTCTCTATAAACTCCACAGCAGAAAACGAGAAACGCAAGAGAATGCACAATCAATGTTTCCACCCCAAACCCTGAGAGAGAGAGAGAGAGAGAGAGAGAGAGAGAGAGAGAGAGAGAGAGAGAGAGAGAGAGAGAGAGAGAGAAAATGAACATGACAGATTAAGAAAGACATTAATGGAGCAAGAAAGAAAAGAGAGAGAGAGAGTGATAGAGTCAGTAAGGAAGAGTTTGAGATAAAAAGAGAGATCACAGGGGAATTAGAAAGAGATCAAGAGAAAGAAAGAGACATCACAACAGATTGATAGACTGAGAGAGAGAGAGGGAAAGAGAGAGAACATGACAGATTAAGAAAGACATCAATGAAGCAAGAAAGAAAGAAAGAAAGAGAGAGAGAGAGAGGGAGAGAGAGAGAGAGAAAGAGAGAGAGAGAGAGAGAGAGAGAGAGAGAGAGAGAGAGAGAGGCCAAAAAAGAAAAAGAAAGCACGAGAGAAAGCGAGAAAGGGAGATTGAATGAAGGTAGTATTAAAAAAGACAAAGTGAAAGACAGAAAGCATGAGAGAGAAAGAGGGAGAGAGAGAAAGAGGGAGAGAAAAAGGGAGATCAATAGTTTAAGACAGAAAGCATGAGAGAGAAAGAGGGAGAGAGAGAATGAGAGAAAAAGGGAGATCAATAGTTTAAGACAGAAAGCATGAGAGAGAAAGGGGGAGAGAGAGAAAGAGGGAGAGAGAGAAAGAGGGAGAGAGCACCAACACAGCGGTTAAAGAACTAACAGTGACCTTTTTCATGAATCAGCTGTTTAACTATTAATTTGTCGTGTACAATCAGCTTCTTTTTCAAAGTCATGGGGCTCTGAGCTGTCTAGCTATTTATTTAGTGGTTCAGTAGAGTCTGGAAGTACCAACACTCATTTTCCATCAGTAGGCCGTGCCCTGCCGTGGCCTGCCGTGGCCTGCCGTGCCCTGCCGTGGCCTGCCGTGCCCTGCCGTGCCCTGCCCTGCGATCAAATTCACTCTTTAAATCTGCATTACATCAATCCACAGTCTATTCTGTGTAGAAAGAGTCTAGTTCTTCCTGTTTCAGCCGAGCTCAGCGAGCCAGCAGCCAGAGCTGTAAGAGCTCTTTAGAGAAGCTGGGTGACGAACCTGCATGTTACATTGGTTTTTACGACAGGAGCCATTACTAAAGCAAACGTTCCGCTCGACCACTTTCAACTTCCATTTCACGCAGAACCTTCTCGGTCCTTCAGGCGTCGTTAGTGCGAGGCCTCTGCTCCTCTGTGCGCGGTCATTGTAGCGGTTCTGGTGTTTTCTGGGAGTTTAACCCTTTAAGGTCAGTATATAATAAGTGTCACGGTGGTGCTTGATGCCCTCTTGTAATGTCTCTAAGATTTTTAAGGTGTTTGTGTCACTAACTATGTTTCTGGGCAGGAAAATGCATGACTAGGAATATACCTTACACACCACTGGCATTTTATTGTTACTCTGAATCAACCAGACAAAAACAAACACCTCTGGTTAGAACGGTCTTGAGCTGAACTATCACAGTTTAACCTAAAGTGAAAGACATCCTGTTTGGTCTATATAATGATAGAAATCATGGTGGAACACAAATAGCACCCAGTACATATGCTGATTTATTTACTATGCCCAGAATGAACAGGCATGTTTAAAACTACCTATTTGAATGCATCACTGGTGATGGTTTACATTCGATAGGGTTACGGACAGCGAGCCAGAATCAGACCCTGAGGCATTCTTCCTTTAGCCCTATTGTTGTGCACGAAGCCAGCAGTCCCTCTGAGGGTCCAGAGATGGTTGATATGGGAGGCAGGCCATACTAAGAGTGCAGGTCGTGCCTTGCCTTCAAATCAGATGGAAAAACCATGTGTTCGGACACGAGCGCTAAATGGTATGTGAACTGCCACTCCGTGCGCACGATGGTGAAAGAGGAAGCCGCCAAGATTTGAAAAGGTGCACCTACACACATTCACAGCATGCCTGGCTTAGGGAGCACTATGTAAAAAAAAAAACAAACAAACAAAACATGTGTTTCAGGTTAACCGGTCAGAAAGCGTGAATGGGTTTATCAGATTGGCCGTAAACCCAACCGGCGAAACTGTGTCTTTAAGCTCACTGAAAATTAACCAGTTGCCACATGACTCAATTAGGCATGCACACGCACGACATCCTCCACCGAGTCTCAGAGGGTCCTCAGGGTCTTTTAAATACAACTTACTTCCCCGTGCCATTATTCGAGGGATGACATAATCAAGAAATCTCGTTTTAAAAGATGAACCAGAGATCTTACGAAACGGAAATGGGAACAGTGAGCTAAGCAGTTGGGACGACGTCTCATAAACCCTGACTGCATTACGGTGCAGAAGTTGGAGAGAACCTATTATTAATTTCATTTCCAGCCAAAATAGCTAATGAGGTATCTTTCAGGAGATACTTCCTAAGAGATTAGATATAATGGAGAAAGAGGATGAAAGGGTAAAGGAACAACTGGGACTTCTAATAACTGTGCAAGACCTGGCGGTTTACCAAAACTGTCATCATCAGACAAGCAATACTTAAAGCTTTCATCTTTGGGACAGAGAAGAAAATCAAGACCTTAAAAAAATATATTAATAATCATGTGTGTCTGTCTATTCTACCACTGTGAGAAGACTTCTCAATGCTATGGTCTGAAAGGATGTGTAGCTATCAAGAAGAAAAGTTGCAAATGAAAATATGAAGCTGGCAGTGGTCTTAAAAAAAAACTGACCCCCCCCAGACCTCAACATCACTCAATGTATTCTTCTGTAACTCTTTCAAAAGCACAACCAACCTCTAAAATAAAAAATGGCCAACAGATTTCTGAAAACAATAATATACTGGAAATTGTAATAAAGGCACTAAATACTGAAATATTGATAATATATGTAGTTTGTTGAGGCTTCTGTGTAAATATATGTTTATATCTGCTTCCCCCCCTGCACTCGTATGTAATAGCTGTTTTGACTGGAATTAGCCACCGCTCACATACAGCAGTGATGTGAAACACTATAGCAAATATCTGCTGCGTCTAGTCTTGGCTCCAGTAACTGGTCCGGTCCTATCATAGACTCTAAGGTCAGCAGGACGTGTCTAAGCTCCGGGCGGGGCAGCATTCATGCAGTACATGATGTGGTCTGTGAGCAAAGGGGCACGCCACATCAATGCACTTCGGGAGGAAAACAAAAATAAAACATTCATTCCCGCAAGACCTGGGCACGCTTTCACACGGGCATCTTATCTTACACTGTTTAGCTGATGCGCGTCTTGAATTCATTCAGGCTTGTCAACAATCCTTAGCCGCAGTGATTCAGTACTGAAGCATTATCTACAATTGGGGCTGGGTAATAACCCTTTGGGACACTTTAACGTTCTTGCAGCGTTCTCTTCCGTTTTCATCAGTTAGACCAGACGGACCGCGTGCTCTTCAATCAGAATTGCTCAAGACAGCAAAAGGAAGTTCACTCTCTATACACTCTCGAATCTGTCACAGCATATACAAACATAAAGACAGACTAAGCAGATTTCTCTTTTTACACTCGTCTCCAACAAGCACTTCCCCCAACTTTTCTATCCAACACCCCCCGCCCCGCATCCTACCCCTCCCCCTTCCACTCCACCCTCCCCCTTCTGCTGGTTCACAGGGTGAGTCTAGGAATGTGATCTCTAGAGCTCTTGTACCCCAAAACATCTTAATGCAAGAAAAACAAATCAACACTTTTGCTGGAACGCAGCGAGACAGCAACCCGCAGAAGGGAAGTCAAACGCATTTCACCAACTAGCCCCTGCACCCAGACCTGCAGACAAAGTCTACTAAAGCAAAGGGAGTGTATTAGGTACAGATTAGCTTAGGTCTTAGGAAACCATAGGGTTATAATATACACTACTGGTTAAAAGTTTTAGACCACTACCAGTCAAACGTTCTAGAACAGTTCTAAAATGTTTGATTGGTAGTTCACAAAAACTTTAGACTGGTAGTGTTCCTAAACCATTGACCAGTAGTGTTTTAAACCATTAACCAGTAGTGTTCTTAAATTATTAACCGGTAGTGTCCCTAAACCATTAACCAGTAGTGTTCTTAAGTCATTAACCGGTAGTGTCCCTAAACCATTAACCAGTAGTGTTCTTAGGTCATTAACCGGTAGTGTCCCTAAACCATTGACCAGTAGTGTTTTTAACCCTTAACCGGTAGTATTCCTAAACCATTAACCAGTAGTGTTCTTAAACCACTGACCGGTAGTTTTCATAAACCATTGACCAGTAGTGTTCCTTAACCATTAACCAGTAGTGTTCTTAAACCACTGACCGGTAGTTTTCATAAACCATTGACCAGTAGTGTTCCTTAACCATTAACCAGTAGTGTTTTAAACCATTACCCGGTAGTTTTCATAAACCATTGACCAGTAGTGTTCCTTAACCATTAACCAGTAGTGTTTTAAACCATTACCTGGTAGTTTTCATAAACCATTGACCGGTAGTGTTTTTAAACCATTACCCGGTAGTTTTCATAAACCATTGACCGATAGTGTTTTTAAACCATTACCCGGTAGTTTTCATAAACCATTGACCAGTAGTGTTTTTAAACCATTACCCGGTAGTTTTCATAAACCATTGACCGGTAGTGTTTTTAAACCATTACCCGGTAGTTTTCATAAACCATTGACCGGTAGTGTTTTTAAACCATTACCCGGTAGTTTTCATAAACCATTGACCGGTAGTGTTTTTAAACCATTACCCGGTAGTTTTCATAAACCATTGACCAGTAGTGTTCCTTAACCATTAACCAGTAGTGTTTTAAACCATTACCCGGTAGTTTTCATAAACCATTGACCGGTAGTGTTTTTAAACCATTACCCGGTAGTTTTCATAAACCATTAACCAGTAGTGTTTTAAACCATTACCTGGTAGTTTTCATAAACCATTGACCAGTAGTGTTTTAAACCATTACCTGGTAGTTTTCATAAACCATTGACCGGTAGTGTTTTTAAACCATTACCCGGTAGTTTTCATAAACCATTAACCAGTAGTGTTTTAAACCATTACCTGGTAGTTTTCATAAACCATTGACCGGTAGTGTTTTTAAACCATTACCCGGTAGTTTTCATAAACCATTGACCGGTAGTGTTTTTAAACCATTACCCGGTAGTTTTCATAAACCATTGACCAGTAGTGTTCCTTAACCATTAACCAGTAGTGTTTTAAACCATTACCCGGTAGTTTTCATAAACCATTGACCGGTAGTGTTCCTTAACCATTAACCAGTAGTGTTTTAAACCATTACCCGGTAGTTTTCATAAACCATTGACCAGTAGTGTTCCTTAACCATTAACCAGTAGTGTTTTAAACCATTACCCGGTAGTTTTCATAAACCATTGACCAGTAGTGTTCCTTAACCATTAACCAGTAGTGTTTTAAACCATTACCCGGTAGTTTTCATAAACCATTGACCGGTAGTGTTCCTTAACCATTAACCAGTAGTGTTTTAAACCATTACCCGGTAGTTTTCATAAACCATTGACCGGTAGTTTTCTAAACGGTAGTGTTCTAAAACATTTGGTTGGTAGCGTAAAGCTGAACTCCAGCACATCTCTTGTGAAAACCAGTATTTAGTAAATATGCTGTGCTTGGTGTGAATGAAGTGAAGGTTTATAATTGTTGGGACAAACATAACATGAAAAAAGGAGAAAAACTCCAGCTACGATGCCTATTTTCTATCGGACCACAGTCCATTTGGACCACAGAAACTTTATTTATCCCACATTCCTGACTTTTTCGGAAAGCTATTCCGTATTCAGATATGAGTGCGCCAAAATCTGTGATCCGGGGATTCTTGTGGTGAGGAATGTAAGAGCACGACATGCCATCGCAGTCCACAGTGACCTGAAGATGCCCAAGGCAATGCATTTTATACATGACTGTAAACCAGATTGAAAACAGCCAGTTGTGTACAAGACTGTTTTGCATGCTTTTCAATAGGCTGCTGCAGATAGAAGCAGAGCTTAATCATGTAAGTGAGGTGTATTTATACAGAACAAGAATGTGAGTTATTTGCGGGAGAGAGTGAATATTGGCAAATTCTTTATGCAGCTTTTGAATCACAGATACACCCATATACATGTCACAATATCAGGTTCAGCTCAGCTTTTTCAGTATTTCCCAGATTAAGCAGGATGTAATTTTGTTTGTAAAGCCTTTCACAGTCTGCTTAGTTTACTGGATGGTGTACTGTTTGATTTCTGGCTGATATCAGTTTGTGCTGTTATGCCATCAAATGTACAGAATGCATTAATTTCTGTTGTTGTATGTGATAAAGTAGAAATGGTGCTAACATAGCTGCAGTGTAAAGCAAGTCATTACTTAGCAACTGATGCTCAGAGGAATGAACTGTTTTTTGATCCATAATGCTGTGTGCACTAGTGTTTTGTAAAGCTACAGTACACCAGCCCAACATTCCCCAACAAATATCAACTTTTTCACCAACTTTCTAATGTTGACAGCCGAGTTCATACAGTTTAAGAACAAAAACTGGGAGGTCAAATGAACCAGTTGCTGGGTTTCCATGAAAACATTTTGCAAACTTAAGCACATTCAAGCAAAAGAAAACTTCAATTAATCACTGCTGCCATCAACTGCAGTTATGAGCAGATACCTGAAAATAAAGTGAGACGCTTGGAATCGATGATGCTCTACAGGAGTCTTGCTCGGCATGTATGGAGGGATTTAAACCTTCATGAGCTGTCGGTAGAGCAGATTTGACAGCCCTCTGTCAGCTGTACATGGTGGTAGCCTTAACAGCTGGAGACACTAGGCATTTTATGAGGGCCGAAGTCGCTGTCCCATTTCGCTGCTGCCTACTGAACCTTAGCGAATGGCACCTGGACAAACAGTTCTTTCAAAACACGTGACCGACTTTCCCGCTACATCATTACTTATCTGGAAAATCTCTTTCCATCACCATTTTCTCATTTCTATTTATCAATAAACCAACTTTTACTTTGACTTACAGGTTTTTTATTTGCATTTTTAAAATTCAGAGATTAGGTAGATGGAAAACCTAGTGTGAATGGAGGGAGAACATTGAGAACTGTGTGGAGAAGAACATACAAAAGGCTCTCAAAAATGGCGCACCAACCCAAAGCGAGGGTTTGCTGGACTGCTTTAGGCTGTGGAAGGCAACTCTGCCTGTAGGGTTGAATTTATCAGCTCCATCCCTCAGAGCATGCCGACTTCAAGGCACCTCAGATGGAAATGCTGGTCAGAAGTTAATACAATTAAATTTTGAGATGTAACTGTTACACATCATAATATCAAACTCTGACTGGTCTCGGTCCTGAGACCCAACCTGACAGCAGAACCTAGCTTGACGTGTTTGTAAATTACGTTCATATATTTAAAGTAACTGAAGTTAAATGTAGATAGAGTTAAAGTTAGACAAAAGTTTTATAGTCACGGATGTTATAGTCTTTCTTGTTCTCTACGGTTCGGGTAGCTATTTCATCTCTGATGTTAAGTATGTCTGATGTTACTGTGGCTCAGTTTGAGTTCCAACAGTTTTCTGGAGGTCAGGCTGTTACAGCACGTAACTCTTTTAATCCAGAACTGCCTCCAGGACTTCACTGCTGTCACAGAGCCGACATGTGGAGAGATTTTATTTCCTTTTAGTGAACTGGTGTAATTGAAGGTGAGTTTTTTCGCTTTCCCGATCAAAAGCAGTAACAGAAGAGGCAGCACAGAGGGCTTACAAGCTCAGCACTGCATTCTTTGAGGATTCTAATGGGAAACTAGTCAGATACTTGAGGAGCATGATGTTCTTTGTTTTAAATGTGATAGACTTGTTAGAGCAGCTGCTGGATTGCTTAATATATGACAGGGGGCTGATACAGAGCTACACCTCTGCACTGGCCCCTGCTGTGACCGGGGCTGTGTCACTTAGTAAAAAGTCTCTAGAATTCTGGTGCCATGAATGTTAGTTTCTGTTTTTTGCCTTATAAAATTTTGTCAAGCCTGGACAAGCTTCTGTATGTTGGTGGTAGGGTACTTGCCATTTAGGCATCATACAATATCTGTGACCTTGGCAGGCATACATGATAGAAAAACAAGGCCAAATTGAATAGACACCAGCTCCTTCAGCACTGCCTCAGAAATCAAAGACATTAACTAGTAGCCCCTGCCCCTTTACTGCAGTAGCAGTCTCTACTATGGGAGGAAGGCATTACATTACATATTGGAACATTTCTATGATGAATTAATTACATTAAGCTACTAGAATGAGGTCATGTACTAGTGATGGATGATCACAATAGCCGCTCCAGCTCCTAAAGGAATTCAGCTGTGGTCCATCAATGCAGGAAACAAAGTTCTTCCTCGCCACAGTCCACTGCAGGAGAGCTGTATACCTCTACAACTGATGCTTGGCATTGTGATGTCAGTCTAATATGCGGCTGCTTCAGTGCATCCTGTTCTATTGGCAACGCTTTTCTATGGAGGTGAAACAATGAGTGCCTGAGTCAGCAAAAGCAACTGAATTCACTCATAACATGGGGTGTCTGTACACAAAACTGATTTTGATTAAATCTGATTAAAGGTAGTTTAGATTCCACATAAGAAAGAAATCCATGTTTCATCGTCTAAGGATTAGTGAATTCAAATGTTAGCAACGTGCAGTCAAACACCAAAAGCAGGATATTTGTAGGTACAAGCAGGTGGTGCTTGTTTTCTAAAGTTTCTCATAGTGCACAGAAAATGTTCTGCATTTAAAGAAACGTTTAAAGAAAAGTCTCGAACATCAGAGAAAAAACTTCACATTATTTGTGTGTGATCATGCCACATGTCTGAGGTGCAAACATAAATGTGGAAATAAACACCCACCTTTACCTGCGAAATGTCCTTCTAGTGTCTATTGTTATCTTAGAATTCATGAATGAAAGGCACATATGCCAGTGGCCTATGTGATCCATAAAATAATCCATAAACATTACACATCTGTAGAATCAAAGTGTTAGGATGTAAACAAAGTTATGCAGAGTTGTTTAGGGACCAGACTTCACTGCCTCTTAAAGCTACCTCACAGACATCAAGTTTTGAGAAACTTTTTAAATTCATTTACGTTAAAGAGGTACATGAATGACAATGGAAGGCAAAGTAGTACACACAGAAACATATTGTGGGGACATGCCACTATTTTACAATTATAAACACTACACTAAAAACTCAGAAGACACTAGTTTTGAGTAGTAAATAATAGGGCTGTGTGTAGGCAAGAGGCTAGTTATGATGATACAGTGCTTACAATTCAATATATTACAATATATTGTAATACTGCAGTCAAGGTGATGTACTGCCATTTTTTTATCTAATTTTAGGAAAACTGATTTTATATATATATATATATATATATATATATATATATATATATATATATATATATATATACACACATACATACATACACACATACATACATACATACATACATACATACATACATACATACATACACACACACACACCACTACATGCAAAGTTCTTAACGCTAACATTAGCATAACCCTTATACTACTTGCTTATGCTGGAGTGGAAGAGTCTGATGGCTGAAAACAGCACTGCTACTTCAAAATAAACATAAACCACTGCTGACCACCAATCTTTGTATGTAAACTATTAATTAAAAGTTAATGCTGTATTTTTGATCCTGCACCACAAAACACAATACTGCAATGTGCAAGTGTTTCTAACACCCCTAGTAAATACAATCATATTTGCATTGCTTGTAGTACGACCCCTGGAGCAGTGGCCCTGGATCCACCATTAAGAAGAGTCAGGAAGATTCTTTACAAGGCGCATTTTCACACGAAACTACTCTGAGTAAGCTTATCCCTTTGAATTATGTAGACATTTGGAAAAAGCGGTGGAATTCCCCTTTAAATGACGGCTGATCATTTTCCCGGTGGTCTGGAAAAAGCAGTGCAGTTGGACTGAAAAAGCCTGCAGGGCAGCACATTTCAACCACAGCGAAGAGTAAGAGACTCAGGCAACGTCTGAATGAAGGTCTGCGCCCACGTTTCACGTGAAGGCAGAGAAAGAAGAGCGCGAGCTGACTGGAGGAAAGAGAGAAGCGCTCTCTGATCAGAACATCAGTTCATTGAGAGAAACCATGAAAACCAAGTTGAGATTTCAATAAACCTTCCATTTAAAAACGGCTACATCAGAGATAGCCTGCAAAAACATTAGAGCAGAGCGGTCAAGCAGAGTGGCTGAAATCTGACACCAGGCTGCAGACACGGTTGCAAACTCTGGGCAAAAGTTACTGAATGACATTGTGCAGCTCTGAGCGTCATTACCGCCACTGTACTCAGTGTATATACTGTTACTCCGGTTCAGCCCGCTCTCTGTGCAGACCCAGCTGCCACAGTCTCACCCGCTAAAAGAAAACAAGCGAGAGCCCAGGAGTTCTCACTGCCCGCACTTACTTTGGTTATGATGAGGGGCTCGCCGTGCTCCAGCCCTCCTTTCAGAGTGAAGCCCCACGGGGCGCCTCCGTTCAGTTGAACGTGGATGTGGTTGAAGGACACGAGCTGCTCCACCGTCTCCATTCCGCCTTCACTTCTCTCAGGCCACGGAGTCCCGTCCCTCCATCACTATCAACGGCTGGGCAGCAGCTTTGCGGCGTGAGGGGAGGGCCAGGCTGCTCGGGATGAGCTTTCATTCTCCACCCGTATTCAGCCGGCCACGCCCACTCGCGCTCCTATTGGCTAAGGACTCGCCCTCACAAAAGGAGCATTCCCTGTGAGTGTGAATTACAGGCTACTACCCAACACAAGCGCGGGTGGGCGGGGTTTGTCCGAATACGGGTGGGAAACAAAGAAATGCGGTCACAACTGACTTTCCAAAGTTTTAAAGCGGAGGAAGTGCTTCAGGCTGGAAAGTTCGCTTGAGTGACAAGCAGAGCGACCGTTTAGGATAGAGTTTCACGAGTATTGTCCAATGTGATAATGGCTGATGGGCGGGCGTTTCTACATGGTGAAACTGTTGCTTTGTCCATTGTCCAGAGTTGCCCCCTTTTTTCAACTGAGGTGAACCAGCTCCTCCTACGCGAATTCCCAGGCTTCACCACTCCAAGTGAACTGTCGCTCTCAGACCAGCGTTCAAAACAGCAATGTTAAAATGTTAAGTGAGCATGTTACACGCCTTGCTAGAGCTGACCGCTAGCGGTGAATGAAGCCGATACGCTGTAAGGACTATAATAAAGCAAACAGCTAATGCAAAACCTGCTACGGGGATGTAGCATCCCATGAGGCTATGTTATCAATATCGTGATAAACTACGCTAAAGTAATCACGCACGCAGTCCAGGCCCATTAGAACCATTAAGATTACAACCAGATGTTTTTTTTTCTTTCTAATGGGAATTAGAGACCATTACAGACCACTAGTCTCCAATTAGAAATCCATCAAATGCATCTGTTGTCAGTCCCAGACCACCTGCTACAGCATTAGACTACTACACAGTGATATTAACCTACCGAGAAAAGCCAAAACACATTAAAACCCACCAGGAACAAATAAAAACATTGATATAAACCTTAATGAACTTTTCTATGTGGTTTCTATGGTTGCTTTTTTCTGCAGGGGTCTGGGTAACATTAGAACTGAACAGTTCTGAACAACAAATCATATTCATAACAATCACCTAGAAGGAGTAGTAAGTGCACGGTTAGTCTCATAACAAGTAGTTAGCTTTTTTTATTTGTGCTCCTGATCTTTATAAATTGTTTATTTCTGTGCAAAATTGAATTTAAAACACTGAACTCGGTTTAGTCTTCACTCAGCATACAATGATGCCTTATCTTTACCACCTCACCCGTCCTCAGTCAAAAAAGTAGTACAATAAAACTGCTCTGTGAAGAAACGAGAATACAGCAGCTCTACCATAGAAGCGTGTATCAGTTCTATGGTCCATTTGTTTGTTTTCTTTGCTGTCCATTGGTGTTGTTAAAAATCAAGAAAAGGCATCTACATTTTTCTTATCTCGCTTGTTCATTGTCCAGCTTTCATATCAGAAAGAACCACAGAGAGGAGCATAGCATGGACAAGGTTCTCATCTAGGTTTGCAAAGACAACAGATGTGAAGATCTTTTTGGCTCTTTCTTCCTTATTATATGTATAACTGATGAGTCTCTGACTTTACATCTACAAGATGGAACCGCAAGGTTGTATCTGAACCACTTACACCAGCACCATGTCAGTGGTAATGCAGCGCTGAGAATGACCCACTATCCAAATAATATCTGCTCTGTGGTGGTCCTGTGGGTGACCAGGTTAAAAAGGGTCGTAGGAACAGATGGATTACAGTCTTTAATGGTAGAACTATAAAGTAAAATGACAGATATTGTACACACAAGGAGGTGGTATGTTATGGCTGATAGGCCTGTGTTAGCTGTTGCACCCAGCACAACATCGCATTTCTATCAGACTCAGTCTAACTATCAGTGAGTTATAATGACGTTAGCTCTGGTCAGCAGTGATGGAAGTGAGCGGTGCGGAGGCGGCGGGAGGTTTGAAGCTGCACGCGCCGCTGACGTAACGCGCATGGACATGTACGCCGAGCAGGTTAATTGAGGCTCGCCGCAGACGCGCGTGCGAGTGAAGCAGAGATCAGGTGATGTGTGCCACAAATCCTGCCCTTTGACTTTCCCGGACGATGGTAGCCTTCCCGGTTGTACTCAGCCGCGCCGCAAGCCGAACATGAAGGCTGCCAGCAGTCACACGTTCCTCAGGCTTTGTGTGGTGTCGTGTTTCTTCCTGTTGTTGTCCACGTTCACGCGCGCGGCCGATAAAATGGCCCTTTCGCCCTCGCGCCTCGGGGTGCCGACCACCGCAGAGCAGGATCGAAGGAACCGCTACACGAAACACAGGAGCCCCAACAGCAGCGGGCTTCCCGAGCGACAGGCGGAGGACCAGAGTCTGCAGTTCATGTGGAGTCTGTACAGGAAAGCGGCGGAGGCGGACGGTAGGCCCAAGCAGCACAAACTCTTCGGGTCCAACACCGTCAGGCTGATTCGTGCGTCCACCACCAGAAAGCGTTTCCACTCCTCACAGAACGGTAAAACATTTCAGTGTTACTACCTATGTGTTCATAGACTGTAAGCTCACATTTCTACGAGAACGTAAAGCGTATCTGGCCTCACGACGATTCGATTCAATCGCGATTCGTCAGGAGCAATTCAGTAAGTCATTTAATGGCCCATTTCACCACGATTCGATTCGATTATTTTGATATGATTCACAATCTGTGCTGGTTTTAATGGTCATATTCTAGTTTTGACCTGGGTGGTGATCAGCATAACAGCTTTCATTGTTGCAGACCATTATTCAAGGCCTTGTTTAGAATGCCAGTCCAAATCAGATTTTTTTGCATATCCTCATTGAATTCTGATGATATGGACAGAAAAAAGACACATTAATTTTTTTTTTTTCTTTTCCCCCAAATAGGTTAAAGCATAATTGTAGGTGGTTTGAAATGTAATGTTGGATTTTTACGAATACGTTACAGCCTGGATGCTCTGGGTCCTCAGATTGGATTGTTCTGGGTTTGCTGGTTACCACCTTTCCCTGTGCTGCCTTTGGCTAGCAGAATACAGAATTGTGAGTTTATAATATGTACAGTAAGAACAATAAAGCTTTTTAGAGCAGGCTTTCAAAGTTTGGAAATTAATAAGTCAGATAATGAGCTCATGCTTTATTAGAATCAGTTAGAATTAATTCTACGCTTGCAAAATGTATATAATCAGCCATAAGCCATCTCAATGTTCATGCAGTATTGTTTTATGTGTGTATGAACTCTGCAAAACACAGCAGCAGTGTAGTCTATATGCCACCAGAGTTGGTGTCTGTGTGGAAGGTAGGCAGTATTAATGAGCTGATGTTCACTGCTGTGTGTGTTAGTCATTAAATGTTTTTGTTGTGAGAACCAGAATGATTGTCTGTCTGCCCTCCCAGAGAGTGACTCTCTCTCCTCCCTTTCCTGACCTGGCCAGACCTGCTGTACTCTTACACCGTACAGTATGAGCTGGAAAACCTCCCGCGGAACAAACTACTGAGGGCGTCTTTCGTTCACCTGAGGTCATCTGTGGCTCCCTACCCTCCTGTTAGGTGTGAGGCGAGAGTGTCATCCTCACAGCCTGCCAGGGACACGGATGTTGTCGTTCTGGGCCTTCAGAGCTTGTGGACTGTATCTGATGTCACGTCCCATGTGTCTCAGTTTAAAGGTGGCAAGTTGGTCCTCCACGTTCGGTACAAGTGTCTGGAAGCTGGCCGGGTTCTATCTGCCTTTGTGAGACGCAGGGCCCAGAGGAAACGTCTGCCGCCACAAAACCACCTAAGAGCCCCTGCTTTGCTTCTCTTCCTGGAAGAAGAGGGACATCCTATGGAATGGGCGAAATACATCAGATCCCCTTCTGGCTCGAGAACCCGGCGCTCCAAAGAACCTGGCAGCATTGTTTCCGACATACCGAACTACAAGCGGGGCAAGAACAGTGTGGCCAAGAACCAGTGCAAGCTGCACTCGTACCGCGTGACCTTCCGGGACCTGGGCTGGGACCACTGGATCATTGCACCACACATGTATAACCCCCGTTACTGCATGGGAGACTGCCCCCGCATCCTGCACTACGGCCTTAATTCGCCCAACCACGCCATCGTACAGACCTTCATCAGCGAGCTGGGCGTGGCTGACATCCCACTGCCTTCCTGCGTGCCGTATAAATACAAACCCATCAGCGTCCTGATGATGGAGAAGAACGGCAGCATCGTCTACAAGGAGTACGAGGACATGGTGGCAGAATCCTGCACCTGTAGATGACTGAGGGGTCAGAAAAGCACAAGGAACGAATGAAAATCAGGAAACTGTTCAGCATGAATATTCCACGCATTATGGCCACCACTGCTGAGTCACCTCTTGTCTCTTGAGCTTGGCTAACCTGTACCCGGTAAAGGTGTGCTCTAGGCATGTGGAGGAATAGCTGAATGATGCATGGAGTGAAAATAGTAATAGGCCATGCAACATATGTTTTCTTTTCTTTTTATGATGTTTTCAGTTTTGTATTTGTCTGTGTGTCTGTATTTATTGTTGCGTTTGTCATGTAATATGGAGGGGAAGTAATAGAATTTTGTATGTGTCTGGACTTGTGTTAAGTGTTTGCACTTTACTTAACTCTTTATAAAAGTCCACTTAAAAAAGAAAAAAAATATTTTGGCAGAAAGGGGGGGAAAAACCTATGAAATGAACTTTCTGGTGCCTTTGGAGATCAAGCTATGCTTGTTGGACTTAACAGAGCGATACTGCTGCTGTTACTGATGCTGCTATTGCGACCTCTTTTGGAAACCGCATGTTCTTGCACACTGTGTAGCCTCCAGAAGAAAGAAAGAAATGAAGGAGGCTGATGTTTGGATTGTAGTGTTTTCAGTCCATGTGTGCATGATGTTCATGGAAAAGATACTTTCATAGACATGTTTCTGAAAGAGTGTATGAAGTGGTTGGTTGTGCAATAAAAACGATTGTTTTATAAATCTTGAGAGATGAAATAAAGCACATATTTTGTATTGTTTGTATTTTGCTTTCTGTTTCATAGGAAATTAGTACCATAAAATGTTTCTGCGTGTATTTATTTCAGAGCAGTTTCCAGCATGGTCATATAGTTTTTGACCTCTGAATTCACCCGGCTGTTATTGATGCACATAAGTTTTATTTATAGTTGAGCTGCTAAATATTTTATTAGTCATGCTTAACATATTCCTCAGTTGAGTATTGCTGAATGTAAATGTTTTGGCGTTAGGGGGCACTATTGGCAGTATTATTAGTATTTAAGAGTATTTTGAGTTTATCAGCTGAGAATGTAGAGGCCTGTCATACTGAAATAGTCTGTCTTGTACTGCAGAGTTGCCTAATGTAATTCAGTCTGTTGTTTATCATTTGATCATTGTTATATAATAATCATATGAAAACAAGTTCAACTACCTCTCCCTGTACCATTGGCTTAAAAAAGGGTTTAATTAGTGTTTTATTAGTTTACATTTTGGTTCATCAATTATCATTTTGGTGCTTAACAATGGCAATATAGGTCTCTGTGTAGTTTAGGGCGTAAGTGTTTAGTTTGCCACGCGCATGAATTCAAGAGCACAATGGCAGGGGAATCATGCTATACCAAACCAATAAACTATTGAGAAAGACTGAATTTTAGCAGTAATTATTTTAAGTGGAGGGATTTATTTGCCTTTACGGTGATTGTGGCGCAGTGAACCCACAGACCAATCGCATGCATTGTAAGATCCCCAAAGGTGCTCCTCAGCCAATCAGATCTGTGTAGATTCGGGAATGCGGCGCACACACAGGCGAGGTACGAAGTCAGAAGCAGGAGTCGGAAAATAAAGCAAGAAAGAGAAAGAATAACGAGTTCTAAAAAAAAAAAGTCAACAGCGAAACTGACTTTTAACCAACATTGTCAATATGTAAAACTGAGTTAACAAGAAGACACACGTTTTATTAAATTTTTCTATAAATGTACTTTAAGATGTACTTCTTTTTCAAAACAGCCCTTGTTTTTACTTAGTGAGGAAAAAGCATTTATTAGGTTTAATAAATAATCTTTCAGTTTAGCATTTAAAGAGTAAATATTGTATTTATTGTATTATACTGAACTGTATTTGTAATTTGTTTTTTTAGTTGCTGAGGACATAAAATGCTGATACTAGGCTACTTCAATATACAGTATATGCCACCTAATCATGAATTATGCTGGTACGGATCTTGGCCTGAGGTAATTTCCTCTATTTGGAGCTTACTGAATACTAAATACATACCCCTGCTCTAAACTCTGTAAATAAGAATCACATTCAGCTCAGGAAATCTGTGTAATTCTGCCTGGCCAGTCTTTGAGTGTTAAAGCATTTACAACTGTAGTAGTACATACATGATCTAAATAACACGCTAGCATGTCCTGAACTCTGCAATATTTCATGCTGTTAGATGATTTTATATATTAACTTAACATCATCTATTACATTATTACTTATTTTCATGACTCACGATTCAAAGAAGCCCCATCAGTTCTCAGAACTGAGAGAAAATGGTTTAGGTCTGTTTAGATTTCACAATATTGCAACATTTAGGAATGGGTCAGTTAATGAGAGAGAGAGAGAGACAGGGAGACAGAGAGAGTGAGTGTTGTTTGACCCGATAGTGTGCTACGTTTTTAATTGACTTGTCTTTTTTTTTATTTACATTTTTTAAAAAAAATTTTCAATAGGGTATCAGGATTGTCTACCAACACACAAACTTTGGAATAAGACAACCCAGTCTTATGGGCTTGTGGGCTGGTTAGATCAGAAAAACATGGGATTCAACAAGCTGTTCAGAAGCTGTTCTGATATCAAGTGGGGCTCATTAGAATAGTACTGCTCAAACTCAACATAGAGATCAATGTGGAAAAGCCCAAGAGTTTCAGCTTCTGAATGAAGGGATGAAGCTCTGATGCTACTTTCATTTTCCCAGAACTGACAGTAGCCCAGTGTCACTGTTTGGGAGATTAAAAGCTAGTGTAGTGCTGGTGGGTTAAAAACAGAAGCTATGTTTCTATGCAAGTGAGACTGAATATGTTAATGCCCATAAAAGTTCTGTGACTGGACTTGTTGCATTTGCTATCAAGGGCAGGCGTTCGTGGGCAAAACTTGTTTCTATATGTGCCCAAGTGGCCCCCCATGTGTGATTATAGATAATGAGCACCACTGAGTTTTGCGGCAAAGTCAGCAAGGCAGGACGGAAAAGAGCAATGAAAAATACATTGGCATGTTCTGTAACTGTGATCAGCCTGCCTGTTGCTGCTGGCCTAAGCTGTTTCATGTAAGTTTTTCCACAGTATTGCCTCATTCAGCTAACTGTGATCAACTGACCACCTGATTCTAGGCTGTTTGCCTCTTGTGTCTGCTGGCACGTTTAATGTATTTCTGACTCTCGTGTTGTACAAACATTGGAACAGAACCTGAGCCAGATATTGAAAAAAGTGGGACAGTTTGCGAACATCTGCATGCAGTCGTTGTACCACTTATTGTGGAAAAGCTGGATTCTGCAGTATCTAACTGATCTGGCATGTGTAGACCAAGCACGATGCATAAAGACGATGTATTTCGTGGGAAAGCCATCATGAATAGTTAATGTGTTGCTATGTATCTGCCATACTAGGTCTTTTCTAACCAACATTTATCAACAGTAAATTAGCAGAATTGAATTGCCTCATAATTGCGGTGAATGTTTTGCGCCATCTTATATCCTGACACGTTCTTGTCGTCGTCCAGGGAGCAGCACTTAAATCATTTGTTTCTGTGGCACAAGACTGCCTCTGCGCGACCCTTTTCTCTTCTTTGGCAGTCGTTCCAGTTCCCGTCGGGACAGTTTACTTTGTCTGCAATCTGATGACTTCTTGCCAAGACTCACAAACACGCCAAATGGTGCCAGTGGTCCGTGACCCCGTGGCACAAGGGGAAGACCACGCTGAATCCTCCTTGCTTCCCTCAAGTGGAGCGAGTGTCACAACCTCCTCTGAATATGAGGAGGGGTACCAGCTGATATTGTAGATCTGGGTTAATCACTTGAGGTGGTATTTTTTAAAATACTGAGTCACTATTCAGGAATTTGCCATCGTTGGACGATAGTGAGATGAACAATTCAGTAAAACATGATGGCCTTCACACAAGCTATAGGACGTTATTTTCTAGTTGTTGTCCAACACAGCTTTCCTTAGAGTTCACTTTGCCACTCAGGTCTCATCTCTCTCCCTCCTGACGGTGGAAACCATGGTGACTCTTATGTTATGTTACACTTTGCTACTTCAAAACACGTATATATGTATGGACGCCTGCTTCCCTAATTACACCAACTGCTTTGGCTGATGTTAGCAAGGTCCAGAAATGATCGTATATTGCTTCCCTTGTTTTCTTTACTTGTTCCTTCCTTACAGTCACCAAGATATCAGTTCATGAATTTGAACGAGACTTTCAAAAGTTGGACATTCAAATTGGTAGTTGTGCCTCTACAGGTAGTATAAGTTGTCAATAGGCCTGTGAATATGTACACTGTATTTATTTATTTGTTTTGCAATTTTAATTGGGACATAAGAAAACAATTAGAGTGATTATTGATGTTTCTAAAAAGTGAGGAAGAAGCAGACAGCAGAAAATAACTTTTTACATTTATTCAATGATTCATAGAGACAGTTTTGTTGTTTGATGATTGTTTCCACTGTATATCATGAATATCATTGTTTTATCACGTTACTCCTAGCATTTATTACATTTATAAAACTTAAATGTGAATTTCTATTTATTATATCATACAAAATAATACAACTGGAATGAATAAAGGGCGTCCAAAGTAGGATTTTAGTTGGGGCCCCTAATTTCTTTAGAAACAACACTGATAACACTTGCTATGAAACCAAGTTTAAACATAATATGAACACCAATCACTGTTACTGAATAGTTTTGGATTTGGATCAGGTTTACAATCATTCTGGGCAAATTCTGCTGCCAAAGTATGCGTTTAGGCTAAGCTGACGCCCCATTAGTCAATTACCTTATGATCTAAATAGCCTTTAAGATGTAGTCGCCTTAAAACTGGATCCCCTCTGAAGGGAAAACAGTGGGGCAAGTCAATGAGCACATGTAAAAACTGTGGTTATGGAGGACAAGCACTACTTTAAGTACATTAGGCAACAGATGTATGAGAAAGTGAGAATTTAGATTGACTTTGTTAAGATACATAAACAACCTCTATATTGCTTTGTTAAGATACATAAACAACCTCTATAAAATATGTAATTTTTCTATGAATTTGAAGAGACAAATTATATTTATTTGCTATGTTTAACAGATAAATCATAAACATAATTTGGCATAACATTTGTTTAGGCCACATTTTAGGTTTTATTATTTTATCCAATATGTTAAATTCAACAAATGATTTCCTTGTTGATCAGTTAAGTTAACCATTGGTTTGATTATTTTACCCTGGTAATGCTTGCTTTAGGCATCTACCCTGGAATGAACATCAGTTACACCCTGTTGTCCCAGTCATTCAGTCTAAATCCTGACAATTCAACATCAAACAGTGACTTAAAGGTCAGTCATTTTCAGGTTCAGGTTTAGTTTATTTACATGTGTTGTAATGGACTTTTAGGCTGCAATGTGCTGCCTCAGCTAGGTTATCTGACCTGTGCTACGCTTCAGACTGCTCACTTCTGCTTTTTAGGATGTTTGAGCAATTGATACATTATACCCAAAACAAATGCGTTATAAGTCAGGCTTTTGAACTTTTTGCAGTAGATTGCAGTAGAGTGTTTCCATTCAGACATCAAGCCTTATATTGATATATGAACCATATACTATCTACTTATCTTTGTAAAGCCTAGTTTTTTGTAGTGTTGTCTTAAAATAAAATAAAAAATGCTTTGCACTAAACGCTTCCTCACAGCACTAAATTGTACAGTTAGCCCATGCTATCAGGCTAAAGTTTGCTGTAGTTACACCTTCAGAACTTCAGAAGTCACAAGTGCAAAAAAGTCTATGTTCAAGTGGTTTTGATCAGAAACCAGAGAATCATTTTTTGATTATTGTTGCTTTGTTGTCATTATACAAGACTGCGCTTTGCATTAGAATTAGAAGCATCACATAATGGGCACATATTTGTACTCCTAAAGTTGTAATGCATCCAATTACATCCAGTAGGGCCTCTTCCCACTGATAAATTCCACACTGTTAAGGGAGGGATGGGGGTGTTCACCTGTACTCTTGTAAATGTGATATTGCCGACACTACTTGAAGGCATCATAACATGCCCATTAACCGTTTCTGTTCCTCAGCTTGATCTTCTGAGCTGCCTAATGAAAAAGTGCAGTTAATGGAATACAAAGACATTCCTGTTTGAAATTTCACACTGAGCAGCGTCTCCTAGCTCCTTCCCGATGTACAGCAACTTGCGGCTGTGAAAATCAACGAGTGTGCAACATTCCTCACGAATAGTTTAATTTCACATCAAACCTCTCTGAACTATTTAACTGTGTAGAAAACTAGTGGAACTCCCCTCTAATTGCATATGCTGCTGTTTTGGTGGTGAGGTTATCTAACCGTAGATAGCTTAGACAGCACACTGCATATCTGCATGTAACATTTTGCCTCCAACAGTTTCAGATGCGTTTTGATGCATTCGTCCTTGTATGGTATATGGCTGTTAAATGAATTGTGCTTACATTCTGCACAAGCAAAAAGAGAGATAAGCACGACCTTGGCCGCTGGAGCAAGTGATACTGCTGAAAGCACGGCAAACATGTTTAAAAAAAGTACACAGTCTTATGAAATGATAATAATTCATTTTAAGAGGTCCTGATAGTCAAAGCATGGAACATCACATCCAGAAAACATTGTGAGTCATTCCAGACCTTTGTAAAGCCTTGGAGGAGAGACAGATGCCCCATGTTTTCCCCCCTCTGTTTGTCTGCTCCCCTGCCGCTCTCTTTCTCCATGGCTGCATGCCGCCTGTGCCTCAGCCTGCTGACCCAGCAGTATATATGTTTAAGATGAGGAATTCTGTGACTCAGGCTGACATTGCATCATTTTGTCAATCATTTTGCATAAACAGAACCAGGTCATCAGTTCTGGCTCTAGGCAGACCTAGAAAAATCACCATACCATGTTGGACACAGCCCCCCTTAGGATCAGAATAGATGATCCCTGGTTTAGGCAGTGCCTGTGGAGCTCTAGTTGAGACTAGCTCTGAATGGAACTCAAGATGAAGAGTTTAGGAAGAGGATAGTGGGCATTGAGAGTTAGCATTATATTCTGTTCTGCTGCATAATTGTCAGTTTTTCTTTTAGCTGAACTTGACAGGTCTTGGTTTTTAATCTGGTTTTTCTCAATCTTAAGCGAGATCTGCTAAACATCAGAATATGCTACAAGTTTGATAGTTTAAAAAGGATTTAACTATAATTTAATTATAATTTAATTACAAAGGACTGGTTGAGGGCAAGAAGGGATCAGTTCATACTCATAATTGTTTAAATATGCATACTTGTTTAAACCTAATCACATAATTAAAAATACTGATTATTTTAAATGGT
Organism: Megaleporinus macrocephalus; assembly: GCA_021613375.1. Classification (NCBI taxonomy): domain Eukaryota; kingdom Metazoa; phylum Chordata; class Actinopteri; order Characiformes; family Anostomidae; genus Megaleporinus; species Megaleporinus macrocephalus. The sequence continues at coordinate 23,806,985 of CM038708.1, read as the reverse complement.
GGTCATGCAGCTAAGAAACGTGACTCCCAACCCTGAGTATACACCGAACTTAGTCCAGAGCCCACAATCAGTTCAGCTATAGAAAGTGTATTGACCTCACTGTTAAGTCTACAACAGGCACATCATGATAGAGACAGAACTTTAGGTTAGAAGATATGCCACAAAGCATTCAGACATGGTTTGGAAAGCCTACATTTTTCTTGTGTTTAAGACACTTATGTTATTTTGTTTACCAAATGCAGTCATAATTCAATTTACACCATCACTTCCAATCTCTCTTAGTTTTTTTGGAATAAACAGGCTATTTTGTTGTTACTGTGTCCATAAGACTGACATGTAAAATGTGAGCTCTGTTCTGATTGGTTACTCTGTATTGGGCCTTATTCAAAAAGGGACCCCAGACTGAAACACTTCTTATAACTTTAGTGTAAATGGGTGAGGTTCAGCTGCTGTAAGCTGATAGTAAAATATGTTAATGTGTTTTCATGACAGTACAAAAACAGTGAATTCAAAAAAGGCTATTTCTTTGAAGATGAATGGGACATGTTTTAACTATGATGGACCAATATACTTCATTTTACTTGCATTTATTTTTTTCTTCTGAGGGTCGTAGAGCATTAGTTTTATGCACCAACCAGTTTGCCAACCAGTCTTCGTCATTTAGACAAACAGGCTTTTCCTGTGTATGTATTATAGAAAATCAGCATTGAAAGGGGTAACACTGATGTGGGATAAGTATGTGAATATACACCCACCAGCCACTTCATTAGGTACACCTCTACATCCAGTGTCCATTTTATCAGCCCCGCTTACCATATAGGAGCACTTTGTAGTTCTACAATTACAGACTGCAGTCCATCTGTTTCTCTATATACTTTAAGCTCTTTTTACCTGCAGGATGGTGGACCAGGATGGTGGATCGTTCACAGCACTGCAGTAACACTGATGTAATGGTGGTGTGTCAGTGTGTGTTGTGCTAATGATGATCCACCTCCCAAATAATACCTGCTCTATGATGGCCCTGTCCTGTGGGGGTCCAGAACATTGAAGAACATACAAAGTACACAGAGAAACAGATGGACTACATAGTACTCGTATATAAGTAAAACTGATGAAATGGAAAATAAATATAGATACTTGGACTTGTACCCAATGAAGTAGCTGACGGGTGTATGTAATATTTCATCACAAAAACAGTTAATTCAAAACTTTAAAAAAGGAGAACAGATTGCAGAAAAGGACCGTATGGTTTGAGAAGTGTTTGTTTTAATGTATGCACGTATACTTTAGTAGCACTTGAACCTTATTAAAAAATAATTCTCTGGGGTTTTTTTAAGAAAAAAATGAAAATGGCAGTTTGGACCCTCCAATGTATGTACCCTCTAACATAATACATTCACAAAGGTGTCAAACCATATGATTTACCTGTATATATTTACCCATAATATTTCTCCACAAATGTTAGAGGAATAAAACTGGCAAAGAGAAAAAAATCAAGTGTAATTTTCCAATATTTTTTTGGACAAGTAACAATTATTCTCTTGTCTTATTCGCTTTTTGTGTTTTACTTTCTAGACTGAAAAAGTCATTTTAATCATAGGTACACAAATTCATTTTGCATGAAAATCTTTTGCTGCATATACACTGTACACAGACAAAAAGGATTTGACTTGTGAGAAACGGGTCGAGCCTCTCACCAGAATTTAAAACAAGCATTAACAGTCTAATTGTTGTTGGGTGATTAAAGTTTAGTAATATACTGCATCTGGATTAATTATAATTACCAAACAAATGCCACAGCAAATATTACAGATAAATAAAGTAAGTAAGTAAATAACCTACCTACGTTATTCTTGTATTCCTATGCATTCATCTATTTAAAAAAAACTTTAAAGCTCTTTTTAAAGCAAGGACACTTGGGTTTATGTGCCCTTTAAAGCCTGATGATGAGGTGAACAAGGCTAGCGTGTTTCCCCTATATGTAAGAGTAGCACTCCCTAGTCCCGTGTCCTGGGCATTGTTTAACCCTTGGCCTGGTGATAAGCTTGTGGCGTTCTTATCAATCTCTTCAGTCATTCTAGATCATCTCTCACTTCCCATAACCCTGACTGCATTCTCACCCAGAGGCCCAGAGGATCGTGCTTATCCCACAAATATTAAGCAAACATGTGAGGTCACAACTGGGTACAAAAAGGCAGAGAGAAGGAGAGGGGGGAGCAAAGAGAGAAGGAGGTGAGGGATAGACGCGCAGACTGGCAGTCTCTGTGGAACTGACTGGAGAATATATAAGACTCTTAAGTCACTTTTGTCAAAGTTTACACGTAGAATCCAGAGAAACGTCCTTCACTCAGCATGCAGGAGCAAAGACACTTCAGCAGAAGAGCTGTGGCAGTTTGGTGCCTGGTGCTCATCGTGCTCATGCAGCAGGTAAATCAGTTTCTTTCTTTCTTTCTTTCTTTCTTTTGCCTTTTCTGTTGCTCATGTGTGATTTGCATTGTCCTTTTGAGTATAATGATTAAACAAATGCAGACAAAGTCTTATAGAGACAGTTCTCTGGATTATGCTCGTGCTTTCAGAATTATCCATGTCATAGAAGCATGGGTGTTTATTCTACCACTTCTACATTGAAAGCTCTGTATATGCCACTGCTTAGTCTGTTATACTTTGACACCCTGTACTGTTCTTGAGCATGCGTATTTGTGTTTAAGGTGACTTCAAGTCCTGTACCAGAGCTCAACGGGAGCTCAGCTTCTGTGCAGGAAGCTCAGAGGTCACTAAGAAGGTCAGCCCGCATGACCCCTCTTTGGAGGATCATGGGCACTAAACCCCACGGAGCCTATTGCCAGAATAACTACGAGTGCACAACAGGAGTATGCAGGTAAACACTATAGCTCTTAGTAAGTGTTGTATCTTGTAATATTTCTCAAAATGCTTACAATTTTAGTAATATGGTCATGTTCATGATGATAAGGTGCATTTTTAGCCATAAACAACATATCTTTGCCGTCCAATGAAAAAAAAGTATCTCCAAAATGGCAACTTTACAGGAGAGGACAGGTCTTTACTTTCAGTGTAAGTCAATGGAACCAAAATTATTTCCAAGCTATTTTGAAGCATTTCTGCGGCAACAGTCATGTTAAAACGATGTAGAGAAATGTTTCCTTTGGACAGTGACGATATCAGCTTGACAAAATTACTAAATGTTTTTTGTATGTGACATATGGTCCATTCACTGGTGTCAATGATGTAAAGCACTGTTCTTATAAAACTTCAAACTTTTATTTTACTGCAATGGCGCCCCCTTGTGGAAAATGTTTGGCCTGCTAATCGTGAGAACGAGTTGAAGGGCAGGTCCATTAGATACCTCACATCTTTATATTTCACAAATATAATTCTTTAAAGAACTGTTGAAAAGGTTCTTTACAACAGTGGTCCTCAAGGACCCCCAGATTGTCCACGGTTTTAAATAAAACCCAAATCGCAACAAAAACATGGACTGTCCAGCAGTGCTTGAGTATGAAAGCCACTTCTGTAGACCACAAAAGTGGTTGTTTTAATGGCACTTCACACCTTTTTTCACATCTGTTCTTTACTGTATGTTTTGTATAAATCACATGTTTATTATTTATTTATTTTTCTTACAGGAATGGCCACTGTTCCTTCAGCCAACCAGTTAAGTCCTAAGAGCAGAAAAGGATTCAACATCTCCGGCTCAAGTGAAGATAACTGTCCAGCCCCTGCGTGAAAACCTGTATTTACTCGATGGGATCCGACAAAAAGGGCTCCAATTAGTGAGCAGTGAGGGGTGAAATATAACATGCAGTGCAGTGTGTTAGAAGATGGGCTAAACAAAAAGTAGATTAGACTTGTTTGTGTCTACTGAAATGTAATACAGAGTGGTCTCAATCTGAAGCTTTTTAGATGGGCATGTTACTCTCTTAATAAATCATAACCATAATAGTTTATAATACTCACGTAAACTCTCTCCAGTGTATCAACATAGACCTCATAACCTACAGAGCAGTATATTTATATTATTTTAGTGCGTCTTTTATTTAACAACAAATCTGAACTCAATATGTATCAGATTTAGGTGGTGCTAGTGATGGAGGTGTAATGGATAAAATACTGGACAGACATTAAGCCTAGAACCTGGTTGTTTCCAGAAAAGCATTCATTAGTGTTAGACCATGTCGTGAGTGGATGCTATGCAAGTAGATCTGGCAGCACGTAAGTACAGATTGTGCAGAGTTTCAACCTGAGTGTCAATGAACTACAGACATTCTGGGACAGAAAGAGGGAGAGAAAGCGTGAACAAAGGTGCAAAGGTAGCCTCTATCAACTGAGGGAAGCTATTAATAATGTCAACGTTGCTCATATCAGTTCACTGTTCTAATGTTTTTCAGGTTTTTTTTTAAACACAACTGCATGCTCGTCTATTTATGTAACGGCTGATTCAGAGCTGACCTTTGTCATACATTTTGACTCGCATAACCATGTCAGATTTTTCAAGTGTCCTTCTATGTTCTAGATAATCTATTTATTATATTCCTTGTATACTCATTTTTGTATTCTTCAGCTGGCTCAGAAAGTGAGAAATGCTCCAATATTGTTACACTAGTCTTGTGTTTAGATACGTCATTCTTGAATGTGTGTACTGTTTGTGTGCTTTGCTATAGTACCGATTCCTGTTATGCATGCTACATGCAATATTTGAGTTAATATTCATTAAATAAAAACACTTTTATAAAGCTTTGTGCGTGTCACATGACTTCAACGTAAAAAGTTAAGTTGAATGAAAGGTCAAATATTTAAAAGAAAATTTTACCCCATTTTTCAATTTCTGTATAATTTAGTTTTGAAATATCAACAGAGTGGATTGATGTAAAATGGGTCATTGATGTATGTATTGGCACAATTCCCATAAAACCAACCAGAACCAGTTATCCTACCCTCTTTGTACCTCTCTGCTACAAATGTATTTGTTTTAGGCCAAAACCTTGTTTCAGAAGTATTGTAAATCTATGTGTCAGGCTACATGGTTGTAACCATTTCATCTCAAATTTTATTGAGTTAGCTTTTAGAGACGTTGAACATTTTTGGACGTTTGGTTCCTATCACCACCATTGTGAAGTCAAGACAATTCTCAAAACACATTTCTCTAGAATAAAGCATTTTTTACAAAAAAGGTCAGCGCAGACGTGCACAGACTACCCCCCCCCCCCCCCCCACACTGTTTATGCCAATCAGTGATTTTCAGAAGTGATCTAGAAACTCAGAGCGTACTGCCCTCTCCACAGGCTATTACAGTTTGTTAGGGTCAGCCAAGCGCATGCAACACACAGAAGGAATGAGTGTTTAGAGACCTCTAAATCATTGTTTCTGTCCCAGCAGCAAACATATTAAACCCCACAGGACATTTAGAAATGCACTTCGGTTCGCATGCTGTCACTTGAGTTTTTTCCTGCTCAGTCTCTCTTTTTCACGTCTATAAGCTGAATCTTTTTCTTTCTGCTTACCAAAAAGAACAGCACTACCTATTCTAGGTAACTGTGAACAAGCAATTAACCCTGACCACTGACTTCTACACTGACCGGTGCCTACACAAATTATGCATACATGCAAGTTTGCCGATCGCAAGTCTGGAACGTAAGAGCTATTAGCTCAAATGGAAAAAACTTGGAAACGGTGGTGAATCTTCCCAGAAGTGGATTGCCTACCAAAATTCCTCCAAGAGCTTGGCAAAGACACAAAAGATGTCACAAAAGAAACAGAACGAGTATCTAGGGACTGCCCGCTTCACTCTTCTCAGACAGGGTCAGTATTCAGAATTCCACCATGAAAAATTTGAGAAATTTTAATGAAAATGCTAATTAAAATGAACATCAAGGCTCCTCTCACATTTGACAAAAATATAGGACTTCTGAGCATCTTTAAATTTGTTCTGCCGACTGATGAATCGAAATTAGAACTTTTTAGAAGTGGTCTCATTATCTGGTATAAAGCTAATGCAGCAACACCGTTAAATGTGCCATAATTGATAGAACCACGAATTCTGTAGCAGAAAGTCCTGCAGGAGAGGGTCATGTCTACAGGCGGAGATCTGAAGCACAAGCTCAATCGGATTGTGCATTAGGACAACAAACCAGAGGATAACAGCAATGGCACTGAACGGCTCAAAAGAAAAAAAAATGAAGGCCTTCCCAAAGTCCTGAGTTAAACCCCATTGAGATTCTGTGGTAGGACATAAAGCATGCAGTTACTGCTGGGAAGCTTTCCGATGTGGCTGAATTAAAGCAAATCTTCTAAGAAACATGAGTCAAAATTCTCTAGAGATGTTAAAGAATGCTCTCCAGACGTAGGAAGCCTTAGGTTGCAGTTGTTCCTGAAGAAGATGTCATAACTAGTTATAGGGGGGGCAGATATTTTTTCACATGCAGGATAGGTGTTGCAATTGTTTTTTCCCACAATAAAAACCTAATGAGAACATTTGTCTTTTGTTTCATGCGGTTCTCCTTGTCTTTTAATACACTTTATATGAGGACCTGAAACTATTTAAGGGGGCAAATGCTTTTCATGGCTCTGTTCAAGTAATATTAGAACTACACTTTTCTTATAGAAATAAAAATGTGTTTTAACAAACTGCTTTATATGTTAGCTCTTACTGTTTTTAAACCCATTGTTTTCTTACAAATTGGTACACAGCATTTTGGAATTAAACACTTCTGTTTCCATCTCTAACCTGTCATCTGCCCCATCTATCAATAGAAGGGGACAACCATAGGACCTCAGCAGTGTTATCCCTATAATGGATGGACTTTATTTAGGACTTAATATGTTATTAATATTTGTATCTGTATCTATAGCAGCAGTGTTTGCCCAGTTTTAAGCTGAATCTGGTGTCCAGGGGTTTATGCACAAGTCTGTATAACATACTTCCATTTTCATACATATTTCTCCTAAACAACACTACACCCTCACCAGTTTAGAGCTATGATGGGAGAGTGGAGTGGTAAGGAAATCTCATTTTTGTCCCATCAATTTCAGTTACATTTTCACTCTTATAAACAAATATTAATATCTCCAACAAACTAAACAGTATTTCATTCTTTTTTTTTATTAAGAACACATGGAACATTTAGTTTTCTGTTAGGCTAATAGTTAAAACTTCCTTGATTGGTTTAGAATTTGATACTAGTGATCTAGTCATGTGCTTTCTGCGTATCAGGGCTTTGTAGGAATAGCAGGTCCAACAGCAGAGAGCCACTTATACTGTGTTAAATGGTAAGCATTACTTTGTTGATCTCTTGATGAGGATAACAAGACAAAACGGTTTCAATGTCACGTAATGCTCTTTCAGTGTTCTTCAGCGCTTTTCTCTATAACCTTCAAAGCAAGCTGGCTACTTGTTTTCTATGTTTTCAAGGCTACATTACAATGTGACCAAGCAAAAACCTGCCTTGTTAACAAACACAGAACAGTCTGGCCAAACAGAATTCCAGTGATGGATGGAATGCATTAATTATGTGAAATAGATGAGATGGTGTCTTTCCTTAAGCCTTTTTTAAGGTAGATTTTTCAATCCACCCAGAACAAGACCTTTCTTTACACTATGTGAGGGGGATGTTTCTTAAATTAAAGCCTTCATAACCAATGACAACTTTCAAGCAGCTGACAAAATATGCAGGCCTTCCTCAACTTTGACTCAATATTCTCAAAATGGAGAGACGTTTAGAGGTGAATGTTTACATCGACTTGTGGACGAAGATGGTTATCTCTGACTCTCCAAGGTGGACCAGCAAGGTAGTAGTGTCTATAAAAATGGACAGTGAGTGGACACAGTATTTAAAACTCCAACAGCACTGCTATGTTTGATCCACACCACCACATCAGTGTCTATGCACTGAGAATGACCCACCACCCGAATAATACCCGTCTGTAATGGTAGAACTACAAGGTGCACCTACACGGTAAGTGGAGATGATAAAATAGACAATGACTATAGATACAAAGGACGCATATGTGGTTATCACTTTGAAGATCTGAGCTGTTTATGTTCATCCATAAGCTGTACGTCAAATATATAGAGCACCAGAAGCAGAAAACTTTCATGACAGATGTAGTGCGCTGTGTAGGGAACCGTTTAAGATTCGTCCTTCAGATGGGCATTACAGTGAGTGGTGCCTTCAGCAAAGTGCATCATTTGGACCAAGCTTCCTGACCTGGCGACCATCTACTACGGTGCTGGACCAAAGCCAGAAAAGATTGTGAAAGACCCCAGCCATCCCAACAACGGACTCTTCTCTCTGTTGAGGTCAGGGAAGCGCATTTGCGCCCTAAAAGCAAACACAGAGAGGATGAGGAGGAGCTTCTTTTTGCAGGCCATTCATGCTCTAAACCAAGGCAGTAACTAGGACCACCTCAAACACACCATCATACACAGGACTGCTCAGTTACACAGCACTAGTTGCACTTTCATTTCAGTCATTCATTTCATCCACTTGTTGCACATATATATATATATATTTTTTTTAGGTATCAGAAGTCAGGAGACCGTCAATATAGACCTGAGTTTATTGAGTCGATCACAACCAGTCGGTCAGGAAGCAATCTTAATCACATGCATGCAGAATCACACACACAGGCACATCTTCTTAGGTCATTTGTCTGTTACTGGTTCAGTCTTTTGAAGTCCAGTCCGTCTTTGATGAAGATGAGACCAAATGGAGATAAAGAGTAGATGGGTGGGGTGATCTCTTTAAAGAGTGAGAGAGAGTGTTTTATGAGATGGTCACCAAAGTTAATTTGGTAAGTCTCCACAAATATATATATATATACATATATATATATATATATATATATATATATATACATATACATATATATATATATATATATATATATATATATATATATATATATATATATACCATTATACTTTAATATATTATCTAATTGTTTTATGTGAGTGAGTCATGTTTTATGTCAACTGTCAAAGCATTTAACTGCTACCATGTATGACTATATATGTGACAAACTTCGACTTGACTTGTCAGTGCACTTGTTCCAGACCCACCGTCTGTACAGATTCGAGGGTCTGTGCTGCCCCCTAGTGGAAACGTTCAACCCACCATACTTACCTTTCAAACAGTGTTTGCACATCAGTAGAGTAAAGGTGAGGTCAGAGGGTTACTACACATGAAGTTAGACATCTCAGTAGCCTGTGCTACAATGTAAGTTACAGTGTATAGCAGCAGGTGGGCTGTGTGGATCAGTTTGACATGGTGTCCTGCGCCCTCAACCCCTCAAAGCTCATGCACACACACTTGCAGGTTTAGTGCACGGTGTTACATGTCACTGTGCACTTCATGCCCCACCACTGACGATGTGGATTCCCGGTCCGTGAACACGTGCTCGTGACTGACCACTGACCCTCCTCTAAACTTCATGCCTTCAAAACACTGGACCGTTTGTTTGGTTTAAATCGGCCGGTGCGGTGCGGGTCCAGCACTTGCTCGTATTTTTGTTGCTAACATCGCTATAAACACCGCCTGTTCGCTGTAATTCACTCTTCCGGAGTGCTGCTCGTGTTTTGTTTATGCTCGGTCAGTATGTGGAGCTATGGCCGATGGTCTCTCAGGAGGAGAAGCTAATAAAAGTTAGCACTGACAGCTCGACATTAGCGGACACCCGTTTGGTCCGCAGGCTCTGAGCTCCGGCTGGAACTAGCCGCCTGTAGAGAGTTACTTCGAGCTTCGTCGGAAACGCTGCCCAGGCAAAAAGTAAAGCTTGAAAACGATGTCGGCGGAACTAGAAGAGTGAGTGAACCCAGACGAGGAGCAGCAGAGGAGTTGAGAAAATGAGGAGTCGCAGTAACTCTGGAGTTAAACTCGACAACTATGCGCGGATAGTTCAGCAAACTATTCTCCGCTACCAAGTGAGTAACGTCCACACAGGCTTTGACCGTGCCGCCCGGCAACGTTATGTAGGTTATGATTTTTAGGTTTGTAAACACTGAGGTCAGCTTCTTAGTCGCCTGTTCTGTTCCACCTTAAACGGTGCTGTAGTTAATGTTACTTTGCGGTGCCTTTTAAGGTGGAACTAGAATTTTTTTTGAAACTAAAACTAAAAAGTAGGATCTAGTTTGAGTTTAGTATCTACACAGTTCCCTTAGCTACACGTTCCTGTGTGGGACTCTACAGTGCTGTGATACTGACACAGGTGAGCGATGTGGATAACAGTATCGCGATACTTAAAGAAATGTTCACGATACTCGACCTGTCACGATCATTTTCTGATCAGATGAAAATACTATATTAGACAAATTTCAATGCTCTCATCCTAATGAAAGAGTTAGCCAATGTCTATAAGCACTGACCATATATAACACTATGTTCAGAAAACTGTTTGGGCTGGAGACAATGTACTAGGCAATATGACTATATAGCTGTAAATCTGTATGCCTATTTATGTAAATCTATCTATCTATCTATCTATCTCTCTATCTATCTATCTATCTATCTATCTATCTATCTATCTATCTATCTATCTATCTACTTCCACATATTGTCCATCCTCACTGCCTCTACAGCCCTGTAGTTGACTGTTAATTATCAAAGTATATTTAGCTTACAGTTATGGTCTAAACATGTGTCCTTGGATAATAGGAACTGTTCTTGGTAACAACTCGCTGGCTCGGTATCAGTTGCCCTTCTGGCTGGTGTCGTCTCTCTCTCTGTGGGCCAGCAGGGTCAGTTTTCAAAGACAAATTCCTAGAAAGGGTTCAGAATGCTTGTGAGCTCTCTGATATTTTAATGTAATTAATCTTTATTGTCATTATACCAATACAAGGCTATACAGGCCAATAATTAGGCTACTTTACCAAGTGCAGCATAAAATTAAGATTTAACAATAAAAAGAGGTCAATAAGCAATAGAGTACATACAAAAGACAGTACAAAAGAAACATGAGACAATATGTGCAAAAGCAGTAGCTGCCATTGTCAAGTGGTGTAAACAGCAGTTTGCATAAATATACATAAATATGTGGCAGAACAATGAATATCAAGTGGGCAAGTGTTAAGCCAGGATTTAGTGTTGGGCAGTCTTTACCACCATCTATAGGGCCTTGGCTCAGCAGCAGTGGCGTGGCTGTACCAAACAGTGGTGTAGTTTGTCAGGATGCTCTCCATAGTGGACCTGTAGAAATCAAGGAGGGGAGATGTTGTGGCAGGTGAACTCTCCTCAGCCTTTGCAGGAAGTGGAGGCGTTTTGTTGGGCCTTTTTGACGATGAGTGATGAATTAAGTGACCAAGTGAGATCGTCAGTTAAGTAGACACTAAGGAACTCACCTTTTCGGCCCTTCAATTTTGAGAGGTGTGTGCTCTCTTTCCCCCCCCCTGAATTCAAGACTCAACCCTTTGTTTTTAATGATATTGATATGATATGAGGGAGAGATTATGAGGAGCTTGACTTCCTCTCTATACGGTCCCTCATCATCATTGGTGATTCTGCCGATTATTGTTGTCATCATCAGCAAATGTAATGGAACTGTGTTTTGCAAAGCAGTCATGGGTGTACAGTATGTAGAGCATGGGTGAAAGGATGCAGCCTTGAGGGCATCCTGTGCCGAGTGTAAGGGAGGGGGAAATGTTGAGATGGGTCTGGAGGGGATGGTGGTATTACAGGTGAAGTTTAAATCAATAAGCAGCATTCTTACGTAAGTGATTAGTGATCAGACTCTCAGATGTTACATCATCTTGTACTGAAGAACCACTCGCTTCATCTTGATTTGTGGGGTTTATGTATAAGATAGAACTGTGTTAACTGACACCATATAATATTTGCTTGGTTGTTTAGCGTAATGTATGATACAGTGTTTTTGCATCATAAAACAGTAGCATGTAGACTGCAGTCATAAAGTTTTTTGTCATTCCTTCCCCCCAATCCTTTGGGTAATGTGTAGGACCCAGTGACAGGTCTTCTCCCTGCGAGTAAAGAGCAGCCGGATGCCTGGGTCAGGGATAACGTCTATAGCATCATCTCAGTCTGGGCTCTGAGCCTAGCCTACAGGAAGAATGCTGACCGTGATGAGGACAAGGCCAAGGCCTATGAGCTGGAGCAGGTAGGAAACTGAAAAGGATTGTGATCCTCCATAGCTGATCTGCTTACAGACACGTTTACTAATGATGTAATGCACAGATCTAGAACCAGTTGTTCAAATCTGAACATGCTCTTCTGAAGAGGAATTTCAGAATTGTTCTTAGATTAGTTTACAGCTACTGAAACTCTACTGAAAGAATGAGAAATATGTCCTAGTAGTGGCCTTGATGATTTTCGTGTGGTGCGGTGGTGTAATAGTGGTGTGTTTCTGTAATAAAAGTAGGATCTGGGCCTGTGTTCATGAAGAGAAGGGAGTGCTGATCTAGGTCAGTAAGGTCATAGTGAGTAAGAATGTAGATCAGCATTCTAATTGTGAGAAACGCCTTGAATGCAAACCCAGGTCTTAACGCTGACTGTCTATACATTTCTTTAAATGTAGAATACATCATAGTGTACTTTGCAAAAGTATGAGACCCCCTAGAACCTTTCAGTCAACCCGGCCAGTACAAGCCTCAATCATATATTAAAAAGAAATGATAAAGAAGTTTCTAATATTTGGCAAAATATCAAATCCAATAGTATATAATCTGTACACGCTTTCCTGCCACTTCAACTCTTCCAACCCTCCAAACCTTACACTGCCATGTTCCAGCTGTGCCCGTATGATGTTCTCCTTCTCAGAGACACTAACATTCACACAAGCAGCTACCCAAACACGCTGTAGCTGTCCTGCAGTTCTTTCATATGTCCTTCTAAAAGGGACTAAAAGAGTTGGAAAATAATGCACTTTCATAAGGAAGTGGAAAGTCAAAGGACAATTAGTGGAAACACAGGAGTCTCCAAAACTGATGAAGATTCAGAGAAATGTGACTCCTAACCACCCTGCAAGGCCTGGCACACCACCATCAGATAAACAGTATTTAAAGCTTTGAGAGAGAGGAGAAAATCAAGCTCCACTCTTAATTCTGATCTGAAAAAAGCCACAGCTGTTTCTGTCCTTCCTACCACTCTGAGAAGACTCTATGCTGCTGGGTGTAGCTGTAAATAAGCCACGACTGCAAAAGTAAATGGACAAAAGGAAGAAAACTTGCACTAGAATGCCAAAAATACTGACGAAACGATGTTGTGTTGGATATGGAGGGTTGGAGGTAACTTTCTGTTAAATACAATAAATAATTTATTCCCTGAAGCTGAAAAAGGAAGAACTTGTTCTTATCTGTTTGAATAGACGTTTAAAAAAATAAATGGTGGTCTCCAATTTTTGCACTGTGTTTGCTGAATCATCATCACACTTGCTATTCAGTACAGCCGCTGATCTAGAAGTGAACTTGATCCCTGCTTTTCAAGTGCATCAGGCTGTGTTGTATACTCAGTAGTGGAGCTATCTTTGGGGCCCTGTGGCTTTTTATTAGAATGTAGGCTGGTACTGTGTGGAAAGGACTAGCCCGGCCACAGTCGTCTCCTGTTACTCTTTAAAGAGGAGATGAAAAGGTCAAAGTTAAGTTTGTATTTTACTTTTTAAGACGGGTGCCTAGGTACTACATATCATTACTGTGTTTTTATCTCTGTCCTTTCCATTCTCTTTTATACCTGTCTTTCACTAAAACTCTCTCTCTCTCTCTCTTTCTCTCTCTCTCTTTCTCTCTCTCTCCAGAGTGTTGTGAAGCTTATGAGGGGCCTACTTCAGTGCATTATGAGACAGGTATACCCGAGACCCCCTAGAGAATATTAAGACTTGAAGAACACATTAAGAGCTGGTTAACTGATACTAAATGCTGTACTCCCAGGGCATGCAGTACCTACCCCAGTATGTAGTGACATGCCATTCTATTTCTTCTCAGTACATTCTAGCCCCCCCTTCAGACATCCACGTGTCTCTACATAGCAAACGTGCTCAACACTTTGTCATATCAGTAATTTAAAGGACCTACATGGCTGACTTTGGCGTTTTGCTCCTTAGCTGGACAAAGTGGAGAGATTCAAGTACAGCAAGAGTACAATGGACTGTCTCCATGCTAAGTACAACACCTTTACCTGTGCCACTGTGGTGGGGGACACTGAGTGGGGCCACCTGCAGATGGATGCCACCTCCCTGTTTCTGCTCTCTCTGGCACAGATGACTGCCTCTGGTATGCCAGGCATTACATTACCACAGACACGAGGCATTACCCTAGACATCACACCATTCCTTTTTTTTTGTTTGTTTTTTGCTGTTGCAGGCTGTCTTTTTGTTTTTAGTTCAACTCGTCCCTAGTTCAACCAAGCCCTCAAACAACAAGTAATCTTAGTTAGAAAGAACTTGTATGATTTTTTTTTTACTTTTACTTTTTTGCTTCTTACAGCATTTAATTGTGTTTGCAAATAATACCATATTTACTTGAAGTAGTTGGGGAATCGATAGCTAGTTGGGTAATGGGACCAAAAATAAATGACTCACTTGTTTTAGAGCTGGTGAAACACTTTTCTTTTTCAAAAGCTATACTGAAAATTTGAACACAGGCTAATAATGATTCTCCTCCAATATGTTTTCCTTTAAAGACTAGTAAGCTAATTTTAGGTGAATCACTTCATTTGAGATATAAAAGTCATATAAAATCATATAAGTTGTATAAAAGTACTACTTTTGGGTTTCTTGACATTCCTGTACTGAAAGCAAAAGTAACCAGCAAGGGCAGCTTTTGATTTAAACGTTTCTATAATGGTATAACTGTGCAAATACATGCAAGATTAAATGATTTAAACCTGGAACAGTACCGCTTTTTAATACCAACATTCAACCCTTGAATCTGATCATTTGTCTTTGAAAACTTCAACACTTACAAACTAACAGATGGATGACATCTAGCCCAGTTATGCTTAATAAGTTAGCTTCTGCTTATTCATTTTTAGATCACTGTGTTGGGGGGAAACCCACTTCAGCCTTGTGATTACTACTTCTTTTCATGCTACCCAAGATTAGGAGCCCAGCTTCTATCACAAGAAGACATTTTTGATGAAATATGTTTAGCGAGCAATGTGAAGTTATTTACAGGACACAGTTTGTACATGTAAGCTGTGTGAGCACATAAACGAGAATAACCTGCGTAGAAAGTAAACACAGATGTAAGTGCTGGCATAAGGAGGCGCGTCTGTTCTACCCCACAAGATGAAACACAAGATCTGACAGGATTTATTCTTCTTTCCAGTTTTCTGCTTATACTGGTTTGATACAGATCAACACTGGTGTTGTGTCTATAGCTAAAATGACAGAGTTAGTTTTGTACATAGCTAACTATTTTACTATTTGGTCACCACTTGAGTGACTTTTCTTTGCTTTATGTTACATGGCACTGTGTTGAGTTTGTATTAATCCCCTCCGATACCTACTCCAGCATTTTCTGCAGCTTTTTTCAGCATTTTTATGCCACTGATCCAATACCATGTACTGGAATTGGGCTAATTCCAGTACATGGTATTGGATCAGTGGCATAAAAAATGGTGTAATTCTAAGTGATAGTCTTCACTTATTTGAATTCATTTACACGTGTTCTTGAACTTGGTTGCCCCCACAGGGCTGCACATCGTTTATACTCAGGATGAGGTGGACGTGGTCCAAAATCTGATGTTCTATATTGAGTCTGCATACAAAGTGGCAGTAAGTCTGTCTAAGGAACTCCAAACACCTCATCCATTTCTGTCGTCGTAGATCAGTATTGTTAGGGTAGCAGGTTTACTTGATGTCATCTTTCTGCTTCGCAGGACTTTGGAATGTGGGAGCGAGGAGACAAGACCAATCAAGGAATCCCTGAGCTCAATGCTAGCTCTATAGGCATGGCCAAGGTGGGTTTATATTCTGAGATGAAGTTCAATCAGTTTAAGTAACTCTGTGTTTTATTCTTCATATCGCCGCTAACAAAACCATATATTTCTAATTATAGGATTTTAGAAAGGGAGGAAAATACATTTGTAACTTTAATTGTATTTCAATGAGATATTATTCCTGTTTACTCTGGATATTTAAAATTTCTAAGATTTCTATTGGTTAATTCATCACAAAGTTCACACAATGTAAAAGGAAGCTGACATTTTCAACTGGTGAAAAATAAAGTTATGAGGTTTTGAAATTATGATAATGTAGAGCCAAAATGTTGTACATGTAGAGTGGGGACAAAAAGTCTGAGACCAATACGAAATGTTTTATAACGAATGGCATTTTTTAAAGTGTTCTCAGACTTTTGCGCCCCTCAGCACGTGTAGTGTCTTTGCAGCAGTTGTTTGTTCATCAGCGAATCTCCACAGAGCTATATAACGTTTTTTTTTTCTCAAATAACCGCTTTCCTTCTCTCTCTGGTTCTCTTTCAATTTGTTTTCCTTTCTTGCTCACTCGCCTTTACATACATACATGTTTGTTCCTGTAAATTGTGGGTCCAATTTGTAGACTTCCTTTCATTCATTGGACTTACCCAAACTTTAACAAGCCCTACTATTAACGTAACCCTACCATCAGCATTACCCTAACCTTAACCTGACCTTAAAAACTAATGATTTAGCTTGTGTAGCCTCCAAGGACCAAAGGTCCCCACACCGTGAGCATATGAACAAGTCCCCAAAATGTGACAGAAACCAGACCCACATACACAGCTTTTTTCCATATCTGGCTGAGCAGCTGGGGTGGCATGACTGAAGCCCCTAGTTTGTTACTCCTGTGTATGTGCACCACTATGACGCTGTTTCTGGTGTGCCTAACCTTATATAACCCCGACGGCTCCTCTGGAGTCTCTGCCGTAGTCTTTTCAGGCTCTTGCCTATAAACTCCAGCCAACTGCAGTAAAGTCATGCTGTTCTTTTTACTCTGTGAGACAATGTAAATGTTATAGCCCTGGCACCCATTATGTGTACTGCTACAGTGAAGTATCACCTTGGCCCTCCATAGTGGAAAGACCCTGATTTTAAACGACTGACCAGAACTCTGAATGCACAAAGTGAATGCTAGCTTTGTTTTTGCTCATGACCTGAGATTTGTAATTTGAGCCCAGTAACTGAATGGAGTCTTTTGTGTTTGTAGGCAGCACTGGAGGCCCTGGATGAGCTGAATCTGTTTGGGGCCAAAGGGGGACCAAGCTCAGTGGTCCACGCTCTACCAGATGACATCCAGCACTGTCAGGTAAAGTTAGAACTGGTCTGAACACATTCTTAAGTACAGACCCTGTTTCTGGAGAAGTTGTGACATTTTATAAAATGGAATTTAAATAAGAATCTATCATTTCTTAATTCTCTTGAGCCTTCATTTCACTGACACTGGTTTTCCAGCGTTTCCTCTCCCCAACTTATAATCAAGTCTTTTTTTTTTATATAAAAAATATTTCTAAATATAAAAATGTTACACTCTAAAATGTTAGGACAGTGGTATACTTACTAATGTGTTCCATCATTTTTTCCTTTAATTGCACTTTTTAATGGTTTAAACTGAGAATACTAAGTGTTGCAGTTTTGTAGTTGGAATTGTATTTTTCAGCTGCTCACAGTCTGTGGTCATTGTTGTCTGATTCTCCTCTACATGATGTGCCAGACTTTCTCAATAGGAGACAGATCTGGACTGCAGACAGGCCAGTCAAGCACACTGACTCTGAGTCTGTGAAGCTAAACTGTTGTAGCACGTGCAGAATGAGGCCTGGTTCGCTGAAATAACCATAGGCTTCGTGGGAAAAGGCGTGGTCTTGATGGCAGCCCATATCTCGCCAAAATCCCAGCCCTTTTGCATCACTGCTACCTTCACACATACGCAAGTCATCCATGCTGTGGGCACTGTTGCCCACCATATCATGACAGATGATTTGCATGTTTTGCTGGTAAAAGGATTGAATGGTTTCCCAAAAACAAGCTGAAACAGGCACTCATCTGACCACAGCACACATTTCCTCTGCCTTTGGGACTCTCTGATGAGTTTGGGTTCAGAGAACTGTGTAGAATTGATGCATGACGTTCTTCTTGCGTAATAGAGTTTCGAGTTGCATTTGTTGATGCAGCAGCGGACTGTACTCCCAAGCACATGTGACTATTTTTAACACAGCAGCATGATGGTTTCTCATGCAGTGTCGTGTGAGGGCTCGAAGGTCACTCACGTTCAGCAGTGGTTTCTGGCCTTGGCCCACATGAACTGAGATGTTTTGGAATTCCCTCAATATTTTTACAGTGTCTTGTACAGCACAGGGTAAAAGACCTAAATTCTTTGCAGTCTTGGGTTAAAATGTGTAAAAATGTTGTATTCGAACAGTTTGTGCTTTGCATGTGATTGAATCACATATTACCAGTTTATCTGCTCATTGTTTCAAAATTTCAGAATTTCTTTTACTCTTATTTTGTGCCTGTCCTGAATATTTTTAAATGTGTTACAGGTGTCTAATTCCACATTTCTTTCTATTTACAATATAAAGATAATAAAACTAAACTTAAACAAAATATATTTTTTTAGCTAAATAAGGCTCAGGAGAATTGACAAATCACAGATAATTGTTTCTATGAAATAGAGTTTTAGTCTCTTACCTTAAAACTGCTTCAGAACACCTGAGAGTAGGGCTGTCCAACTTCAGAATTTTGTCAGTCGAGTCAGATTTGGCAGTTCCATATGAAGATTGTTTCTTTTGTCATATAAATTATTAAGCAATCATAAAATCCTTTGGTATGAGAATTAGTGGTTATTTTAATTTAGAAAGAGAAATGCAACAAAAACATATTTTTGAGCATTTAAAAATAAATAAGTAAAAGTATTAGCTTTGCATCCATCCATCCATTATCTTCCACTAGTGATGCACACGCTCACACCTACAGCCAACTTAGAGTAACTGGTCAACCTAACATATATGTACTTGGACTGTGGGAGGAAACCAGAGTACCCAGAGGAGTGACCCACTCAAGCACAGGGAGAACATGCAAACTCCACACGGAGCGGCCCGGAGCGGGAATCAAACCCGGATCGTCTTGCTCTGAGGCGACAGTGCTAACCATTACACCACCCTGCCACCTATACGTAATAGTGTAAATAAGTAAAAAGATTAAAAATAAGTTATGGAAACGCTGCACATGATGAAAAAATTTTATTGCCAATGTATAATTTCATACTATCATATGGATTGTGAAATAATCAGACAGGCAGCCCACATGTATTGCTGTTTAAAATAAGC
Organism: Megaleporinus macrocephalus; assembly: GCA_021613375.1. Lineage (NCBI taxonomy): Eukaryota > Metazoa > Chordata > Actinopteri > Characiformes > Anostomidae > Megaleporinus > Megaleporinus macrocephalus. Next base: position 23,787,724 of record CM038708.1, on the reverse strand, counting down.
TATACTGTTTTTCTCACTTTAAACATTAAAACAAAAGAAATAAACACATGATTGCCTGCGTTATATGTATTCTTTCAAGGGGTTGCATTAAACAGTTAGGGTTTTCCTCTAGCTAGTTAGTTTTATGTTTGTCATGGTGTTTTGTGTCACAATGGCTAACTAGATTACACTTGGCAAGAAAGATTAACGTGACGTACGCTAATATGACATCAAACTGTCATGACAATTATATGTAATAGTAACATGACATATAGTATTACTTAACAAAATATGTAATGACATCATATAATGTTTGCCGTGATGTTTATGGCATGGTTAAGTCCAGGTTATTTTCAGTACTGCTATACTAACACAACAAATTTTCCTTAAAACGTGATATACTCAGCTTATGAGAGGTCCAACAAACCTGATTCAGCTCCTCAGTTAATCGCAATATAACACAGTACACCACTGGACACCACCTGCCACAGTTTAATTTTGCAGAACGTTCTGCTAAAATAAAAACAGTGGGAGCCATCACATCCACAGAATTCCACTGTATTCAGTTCCAACGTACAATTTTCAGATTTCCATCTTTCTATAGCATGAGGTATCTGGAAATTAGAATAAGGGTGCTCAGAACAGTGCTGTGATGTGGCCACCAGATGCATTGAGCTGTTGGTCTGATTGTGGCATCTATCTTTTTCCCCCCAGTCCATTCTTAACTCCATGTTACCCAGAGCCTCCACCTCGAAAGAGGTAGACGCTGGAGTCCTTGCCATAATCTCGTACCCAGCCTTCGCTGTGGAAGACATGGAACTTGTCAACATCACTAAGGAGGAAATCATATCTAAACTACAGGTAGAAGCTACAGTTATTAAGTTTTTATGTGTTTGTGCTGTGTTCCAATGAATTTTACTCTCCTTCACTTTAGGACACTATACTCCTGTATGTTTATTTCCTGTAGGGGCGATACGGCTGTTGTCGTTTTCTCAGAGATGGCCATAAAACACCTAAAGAGGTAGAATTTGTTGATGACTGCATTACACCATGTTGACACGCATAGTAGGCATACTTCCTTTTTTTATTTTGTTAATATTTTCATACATAAACGATTTTGCTAATAATGAGTTGAGACTCCGGATCATTTTGGGATACTTTCATTCTCTCAAGTTTTTCTACTGTTAAGTCACAGTCTTCTGGGTGCTTCCCCCATTAAATATCAACTCTGTCATTTCTGCAGGACCCTAGTAGACTGTATTATGAGTCTGCTGAGCTGAAGTTGTTTGAGAACATTGAATGTGAGTGGCCTCTGTTCTGGACCTACCTCATCCTGGATGGCATCTTCATAAACAGCCCAGAACAGGTTATAAAAGCACTGCTCATTGGGATGGGCAATATGGTGGACATATAATTGATTATTTAAGTTAGAACAAACAAGTTAGAACTTGCAGTGCCACATATAAAAGCTATAAAATAATAGTATTTTAGTAAAATAATAAAATAAAAATAATAGTAATAAAAACAATGATGATGATAATATACCTACTACAATAATTAATTTATTTAAAAAATTAAAAACTACTCTGCACTAAATCCTATTCAACAGGTCTAATTATCCTGACTTTTATCATAGTAATGACATTGTCATATTGCACACCTGTACTGCACATTGTCTGAAGGTACTGATGATCTAGATATCAAAAAAGAGTCTCAGCCTTTCTGAAGAACATTGTTTGAAATATGTCTTCTCAGGTGCAGGAGTACAGAGAGGCACTGGATGGTATTATGATCAAACAGAAGGATGGAATACGTCTACTGCCTGAGCTCTACAGTGTCCCTCTTGATCGAGTAGGAAGTCTACCCTGTGGTTAACTTTGGCATTGACACCCGATTGATGTATCTGTGTGGGTAGAAATCGTCTGTTATCTTTCAGAATATAGTGGGCATTCATGTGTATATGTGATCTCCCAGGTGGATGAGGAGTACGTGAACCCTCACTCTGTGGAAAGGGTCCCAATGGGCAAGTGTCCTCTGAAGTGGGGGCAGTCTCTCTACGTTCTGGGAAACCTGCTGGCCGAGGTGAGAGCTTGACCGTTCATGATCTTTGGGCTGTAAGAAACTCTTTCATAAGTATTTTATAGTATTTTGTTATATTATTTTTATTTGTACTCTTAAATGTAAAGGTCCTCTGTTCGAAAGTATGGTTGTATAAAACAATCTTTATATGGAACGTTCTTCACACTCATGCATCTTATTTATAGAAATGGTTCTTCAAAGGATTATCAATTGAAAAGTTCTGAAGGGAACCAAAATTGGTTCATCTGTGTGTTTATTCCAATAAACCATGTAGTAGAGTTAGATATTATTGTGAAATTTTGAATTTCCACAAGCTTCTCATTCTGTTTTAAGGGTTTCTTGGCTCCTGGAGAAATAGACCCACTTAACCGCAGATTCTCCACAATCCCCAAACCTGATGTTGTTGTGCAGGGTATGTCATGTTCTGTTTAACGAGTATGTTATGCCATTTTTGCTATAAGAAACATCTCTTCTGTTTTTCTCAGATTATGTAGTCCATGTTTGTCAGTTATTGGATATTATACTGTTATTTTGTTGGGTAGTGTCCATTGTTGCAGAGAATGACGAAATCAAGGCATTACTGTTGAAGAATGGGATACAGGTGGAGACGGTGGCAGACATTCACCCTATCACAGTGCAACCATCCCGAGTTCTCAGCCACATTTATGCCAGGCTAGGTAGGAGATATTGTGACTATAAATCATAGTAAGTCCTGATAATTGTATTCTACACTTTATAAATAACTGTTCACTTTCACGACAGAAGTCCTAACAGAATCTGAATCTGACCTTTAAATTATTTTGGGCCCGTGCTGATGATTTATTTTGAAAATAAAATGAGCTTTTTTCTTAAGGTCGTAACAAAAGGTTAGGGCTGACTGGCAGGCCTTATCGCAGAATTGGTGTTTTGGGAACCTCTAAGCTGTACATCATTCGCAACACCATCTTTACTTTCACACCACAGGTACTGCAAAATACAGACCACTTTTTAGTTAACTGGTTTAGAAGAGAGATATTTTTGTTTCATGATTCTAAATGTGTTTAAGTGGTAATGTCCTTTTCTCTTGTGGTACTTTGTTAATCTGTATTTCTCCCAATCTCTCCTCAAAGTTCATTGATCACCAGCAGTTCTATCTGGCCCTGGATAACCGGATGATTGTGGAGATGCTGCGAACTGACCTCTCCTACCTCTCCTCTCGATGGAGGATGACCGGTCGTCCCACTGTCACTTTTCCTATCTCACAGACCATGCTGAGTGAGTGGGGCTGAAGGGCTTATACTGTAATGCATATACTGCATTCTTATTAGTAATTAGTGAGCTTCTACACAAGGGAACAGAAATGCGAGGTCAGACCACTAATGTATAGTACTTAGTTTGATTAGAAAACACACATGGTGTCTAATGTGGGCATCAAATCTATAGATCATAATATCAGTCAGGTATGTCCTGGTATTGAAGTTTAGTGTCTTCTCAGCCCTGCCTTTTAGTACAACTCACTTTTGTTCAGAGGATTGCTGATCTGTGTTTGTTTATTTTCTATTCCTAAACATAGTTCATAAATCTTCAAAATACATGTGAACTTCTTACTCTTCATTTTCTTAATTCACTGCTTACGAACTAGAAAATGTTACAGTACTTGCATCACAGTAGGCTTTTGTTATCTAGCTGAGGACCACACAGACCTGGACCCAGCAGTACTGGCCACTCTGAAGAAACTCCAGGATGGCTATTATGGAGGGGCAAGGTAGGAAATACCTGTAGCAACTTCATTTCTCAGATGAAAAAAGAGCAATAAATAATAAGGAACATTTGAATATTCAGTGTACAGACATTGTCTTTGTTTTTTTTTTAGTGTTGTTGTGTATCGACTTTAAACCTGCCCTTAACTCCTTTTAGGATACAGACGGGAAAGTTGTCAGAATTTCTTACTACTTCCTGTTTTGCTCACCTGAGCTTCCTGGATAGCGGTAAGCTACGCTCCAGCAGCATGCGCTGGTGTGATGATGAGGAGGAAGAGAGCTTCTTTAGTGAGGGGACTGTGCATGATCTCCACATTGATGATGGTAAGGAGGAAGAACCACAGGCTAGAACAGTTAGATATCAGTGTCACTAATGTGCAGTCCATTTTTAAAATGTAAGAACATTTAATATGTTGGAGGTTTCTACTCCTGCCAATAACTCAAACTAAATGTATTTGTTTGAACCTGGAGAAGTTCATTCCCTTTTTTGTTATGCTTTTATGAAGACTAATCATACATACACTATATTGCCAAAAGTATATGGATACCTGACAATTACATCTATATGAGCTTGTTGGACATCCCATTTTAGAACAATATTTACCCCCATGCTTCTGGGAAGGTATTGCACAAGATATCAATGTGTCCATGAGGACTAGAAAAAATGTACCTAAAGTAATTGATGAGCATGATATCGTGTAAAAAAAAAAAAAAAAAAAAAAAAAATATATATATATATATATATATATATATAAATATAAATAAAAAATGGCCCTGTCAACATGGCCTAATGCCTGAATGGGCACAAAATCAAAAGAACATTTGTAAGGTGTGGAACTGATCATATGACTAGTCTGACTGTCTATGTTGAGTCTCTGTTTCCTTTAATCTTAGTCAACGTGATTAATCAAACCATTATCCCTCCTCCACCAAACTTTACTGTGGAATAGGTGGCCTATTCCCGGCATCCACCAAACTAAACCAAATCGAACCAAACCAAAGTTTGTCCATCAGACTCTCAGACGTGATTTATTATTCCAGAGAACATATGGCCAATGCTGCTGAGTTTGGTAGTGATGGGTGTTACACCACCCCTACTGCTTGGCATTGCGCATTAGGATCTTATGCTTGCGTAAACAGAAGGGAAGTAAAATTGAGACACTGTAGTAGAGCAGAGGAGGAGATTTAAATATTTAAGTAGTTTGGTCTGAGAGGAAAAAGTTAAAACTGAAAGCCGAATCCTATAGCTCATTTTCTGAGAGGATGAGAAAGAGAATATGTGGCAGGACGGGAGAGAAATGCAGTACATTACGCTATGTTTATACTTCTCGGATGGGTGGCTGTGGCTCTGTCTATGGAGTCTTTGGCTACACCTGTGTGCAGTGCCATCAGACAAAGCGGTACGCCCGCCCCTCTACGAACCTATCGGTGTCATGTATAGGGAGACGTAGTCCTCACAGGATACAGGTATGTCATACGAAGGGCTTTAGTGCGCTCGTTAAGTTGTAAATGTGTACATTGTAACAAAATTATGAACCTCAGTTTGGACCCTGGTGTGGACTTTTCAGGTGTGAAATGACCAGAAATTTCTTGTGACAAGAGTAGCATCCAGTACCATGTTTAACATCACTGTTCAGTACAACCCATTTTACTGCTTATTTACATTTGTCTTTGGAGATATAATGACTGTATCCTTATACTCCTGTTAGCAATGGTTGTGGCTGGAACAGCTGATATTAATGGAGGTGTGTCCATATAGTTTTGGCCGTATTTGTATAGCATGCTGTCCTTTTCTTTAAAAACATATTTACTTTTGACACTGTGTCTAATTTCTTTACCATCATTTATACAATTACAAGCTCTTTAAAAGGATTTTTATGTATGCAAGTATTCTTTAGATACAAATGCATAGAACAACGAGTGCATGGCTGCCCATGAATTCATTATTTTGTTTGCTGGGTTTGTGGAGAAGGCATTCTGATTTGATGTGCATTATTTTCAGTGTAGTGGGTGGAACCATGCTTGAGTTTTGATTATAGAATGCACGTGGAGTTCATATGAAATGCAGCATAGTTCAGAATGAGCTCATTATTTGTGTGAATATATGCTCAGAATACTCAGAATATGCATATTTCTCCAGCTTGCAGCAAAAAAATCTCTCTCTCTCAGATTCAGATGACTTGGCTCAGTATCTGGACCAGCTCCTGGCTACAGCAGTGCCCCAGAAGGGTGTGAAAGCGGAGAGCGGGGCCACTGGACTGGGCCGTTTCAAGGCTGCAGCCAGTAAGACCAGGGAGATGGTATCTCTAGTAAACAAAGCTAAGGAGCTTCAGATTCACAGTAAGTATAGCTGCTATGTTACCGTTACTGGTTACAGGTGGCATTATAGGTCTTTTCATTTGTATGTTTGTATATAGATGTGAGATGATGTGAGATGAGAGCGGCATATTCCTTCACTTTCATATTTTCTTTTTATCATTGCAGATGTACACATGTATCTACCCACTAAGCTCTTCCGATCCCCTCAACCTTCTCTCAATCTAAAAGACTCACCTGGCCCAGAAAATAGCCAGGTACACACACACACACACACACAAGCATAAGCACCTCGGTTTTGAATTAATGTGAAGAAATAACTTTATTTCATGTAAAGAAATAACTGTTGTCTGTTAATACAAAAATAACTAGTCAGTACATTATGTTATATTACTAAAAAGTGTTTTTTCTGGATTTTCTCTGTGTCATCCACTGCAGTGTCCAGAGATAGTTGTGGTGTCGGAGAGTAATTTGCCCCGTGGTGCTGATGGCGCTATAGACTACATGGCTCTGGCTCAGCTCCTCAAAGACACACACAGTCTCCAGGACCAGGCGGACATTCTCTACATTCTCTTCAAAGACAAGTCAGCCCCTCACCTGTTCACCAGTATTTTTATACCCTAGACTGCGAAAAAGTCAGAGACCGACAATTGTTTATTTAATCTCCAGTCAAAAGTAATCAAGCAAAATCATTTTTATCATCAGGAATGTACAAGTCTCATCAGATTAAATCAGGTTTAATAGTCTTATTACTGAAAAGGGTAGAAAACATTAAAACATGTAAATTAGTTGTTATCCCCTAACCTTCTGTTTTGCCATCTTAAATGATTGCAGTATGTCAGTAAAGACTGTCATTAGTCTGGCACTTCACCACCATCATGTTTTAATGTTGTTCATTGTGTTGTACTCCTCAGATAAGACAGTACATAACATTTTTTGCCTAAGAAAACATTAGAGTGTCTTATTTTAACAGATTATGGTTATAATAATCCCATGCAAATCAACATGTCAGCAAAATACTGTTGTTGTTTTTTTCAACACTTTGTTTTTGGTAGGAATAAAGCACTGGAATAACTCCTGCTGAAGCATGTACTCTGTTTATATTATGCATATGGTGCATTCAGATGGGAGAGAGAATCACTGATACCCACAAAACTACATTACCTCTCAATGTAAAACTAATCACATCCAGATCGGGCTTAAGTGTCTTGAAACCCAGTGCACATTTTAGAAAAGAGGGAATCAATAAAGATCTTGAGTCAAATTTTGTGTTTAGACTTTTAAATGTTGAGAATGACATGTTTGGTTTCATGTAAAGTATGTTAAATTGATTACGTCTTTTAACTTCTATGTTTTAACCTTTGACCCTGCTTTAGTAGTCAGAGATGACATGGACCACCGCAGTTGGAATGTGTGCTTGAAATGTTTTTTCTGGGGTTTGTGTCCTCTCAGGGGAATGGAGTGGGATACACAGCTGCATGGTAAAGGCAGTACGGTACGCAAACTGCTGCTGGAGCTGTATGAGAAGGCAGGAGACTTGCGCTGCTGGGGCCTCATCCGCATGATCTCTGGCATGCTCCGCAAGAAAGTAGAGGAGCTTGACTGGGTGAGCAAGCAGCACCACTGTGTTTTCAGTTCTGTGTGTGGGAATTATCACGATTTCTCTTCAGATGCAGTGTTCTTTGGAATGCTTATACAGTGTACAGTATGTGGATAGTAGTGTATTTTTTTGCAGGCCTGCTCTGATTTGCTGGCTCACCAGAAGCACCTAACAGTGGGCTTACCACCAGAACCCAGAGAAAAGACAATCACTGCGTGAGTTAGCAGCTGACTCTCTGCAAGTTTCATGGTGAAATCTCACACATTAAGTATATACTGCTGTCATAAGAAAACCTTGTACCTTTTTAGTTTGAACACTTCTTGGCCTAATAGAAAATTTTATGGGAACAACAGAAGCTTAACATGTTTATTTTACATTTAAAAGAACATTTTAGACATTTTAGAGTCACAGTGTGGTCGTATAAAGGTGATCTCTTGGCACAAGCTGTTTTTGACAGTACTGCTTGTTTTGGCTTTGTGTACAGCTGTAAAAACTAGAACTAAAGCTAGTTTCTGATCTGTGACCTGCTGCAGGCCCATGCCACCTGACCAGCTGGCTAAACTGATTGATCAAGCTAGTGAGAACAACATCACTATCTCCATCCTCACCCAGGTTAGATCCCTACCTTCTCACCTTAATGTAGATTTTTTTTTTTTAATTTAAAACATAAAGATTTCAAAATGAAGTGTTGTTAAGTATTAGCTGTGTATATAAAAATTATTTTATGTATTTTTAATATTTGACTTTAATGTATGCTCTGTGTTGTGTAAGTCTTAAGGCTGTGTGTTATTATGTGGGTATGTGTGACAGGAGATCATGGTGTATCTGGCAATGAACATCAGGACCCAGCCTGGTCTGTTTAGTGAGATGTTTAGGCTTCGGATCGGCCTCATCATTCAGGTCATGGCTACTGAATTGGCTCAGTCGCTCAGCTGTTCAGGTACAGCAAAAAAGAATGAAGAGCTCTATCTTGTACTTGTACTGTATTTTATATATTCTCTTTTATTTTAACAAACCTTTGTGTATGAATGACATGCTTAAGAGCTGGACTTTGTATAGCTTAGGGTAACTTCTTAAACTTAGAGGACCTGTTGGCCTCACTCTCGCAAATTCACTCTCAAACCGCATAACTTGTGTATTAGTCTCATAGTAGTTAGCGTTTAGTAAGGCTTAAAGTTAGTAACTTAAGAAATTATATTTTTAAGTATAGTTTTTGCAAGTGTGTCTGTTTATGCGTGTTTGTGTGTTTCAGGTGTGGAGGCCACAGACAGTCTGATGAGTCTGAGCCCCTCAGAGCTGAAGAATCTGTTACATCACATCCTCAGTGGAAAGGAGTTTGGTGTGCAGAAAAGCGGTTAGTCACTTTATGCCTTAATACCTTTACCACTTCCTTCTCTTCTCTCTTCTTCCCCTTTGCTTCTTTTTGCAGGTTTTGGCTGAACCATTGGTAATGTATGTGTTAGTACGCATGTGCTGCACAGTATTCAGTGCATTCAGACATTAAAACCATTGATCTCAGCAGTAAGTGTGCTAGGAATCTCTCTCTATAGTGTTAGTATATTCACAAGTAAACATATGAGCAAAACGATTAAGGTTAATTGATCATGATGAATTGATTAGATGATGAATACAAATAATACTGGGCAGAGAATTGAAAAAATGAAAGCACTGTCTGTTTTATTTGTGTTCTTTATATAAATTAAATATATGTAAATATAAATGAACAATAATATAAATTAACAGCCTTATTATCGTAAACGTTAAATTCAACTTTGACAGATTTGTTTATCCATCATTGCTTTTGAACACCATCACACAAAAGCTGAACCTGCCATTAACAACAAAATGAGCCTGGTCGTATTTTTATTAGACTGCATGAAAAGCCGGATGTAAACACTTCAAGTTAAATTATGAGTGAATTACAATTAGATGGTCATAGAAGCCACTCATGGTTATAGAAGGATCTAAACCACATTCAACAGAAGTGTAAATGGATTGTGTCTGCCAGCCACTGACTAGCAAGTGAGAAAAATCAAGGAAATGAAAGAATGTGCGAGACTGAGGTTTGCCCCAAAATCAAAAGCCTTCATGCTCTCCAGGATGATGAAAGCACCCAAGCCAAGCTTTTGCAGACTTATTGTACAGGGTAAAATAGTAAACAAAGATAAACCAAAAATAGTGGATGTATTGACACATTTACACAAGAGAAGAAGTACAGTGCTCAATATGGTTCAAACACTAACTGTATTAATACAAAGTGTAAACAAGTGTTGTTTTCATGTAAACTCATAGACATAACTGCACACGAGTTAGCCCAGCATGCCAGACTAACAACAGCTGAAGGTGTTAAATGTAGAGTAAAAGAATAAAGTAGGGAGGAAGATCTAAAGCTTGTGCTGAGCATAATCCATTAAAGAGGAGAAACAAACTATGAGATGTTCGAAGTCAGAATCTGAGCTGAGCTAAAACTATATTCAGATTTGACTTTTGAGCAGGACCCAATCTGACACAAACACAAACAGGTGCTGTACTTTGTTTCTGTGTGGTTTTTTTTGTATGTGTGTTTGTTAACCTGCTGTCTAGTCCGCTCAGTGGAGACTGGTGCGAGTCCTGCCATCTCGATCCACGAGGTTGGTCATGTGGGTGCCACCAAAAGCGAGCGCGCAGGCATCAGCAAACTGAAGAGTGATATGAAGCTGGTAAGCAACTGAAAACGGTCACATGACGCAGAATGACATTGCTCACAGCACTTGAACTGGGACATTTAAACTAGTTACTGCTCTGCCGTGGTAAGAATGAGCTGAGTTGTGTCTCCATTTGCAGCTGGAGGAGAGAAGATTGTCCTGGTCCTCTGAGAGTAAGGTGAAATGTCAGCCATACCATGCTTCGGTCTGGTTCAACAGGGATCAATCGAAAAATGCTCAGACTTAATATAATAATTAATATTTGCAGAGATCTGTGTGCTAATCCCAAATAAATAATTACAGATAATAATTTGCTGGTGTTGGAAGAAGTTTGCTAGATAATTGCGCACTGGGCAATCCACTTTGTCTCACACAAGAACCTTCTCTGATCTCACAGGGGCTGCAGATGCCTGGTAGTGATTTTGGTAATTTGTCAGGGCTGCGTGAACATAATTGTTCGTGGATAATCATAAATGGTGCTTCGTTAAGCAGAAGTATAGCTTTTAGAGTTGACCCTCAATTTTTTTCTGTTTTCTTTTTCTACAGACATTGCCATCGCCCTCCATCGACATTGAACATGTTGAGCCCACTGTAAGAGCTGTAAGTGTGTGTAGTGTTAGTTCCGTATGGTTTGTTATCATATCCAGAATGTCATGTTAAAGTTTGAAGGGCTTCTTCACTATGTAAACTGCTAAACTGAAAGCTGGTGTTTTTCGTGAATACTGTAGCCACTGTATATGCAAAACCTATCGTTGGTGACATGCAGCATTTTTCAAACTGTCTCTGCCTAAAAAAGCTCCTTTCATTTAAATTTGTCTGCATTATTATATGAGCATAGCAACCATTAAAAATTACATCAAAATTTCATGAAAAGCAAACCAATTAAAAAGGTCCAAAATCTCTTTACATTGGCTTACATTGAAAGTATAGAACGTTTTTGCTTTCTCCTGTAAAGTCACTATTTAGGAGATAATAAATTACCTTTTTCCAACACCTGCGTATTCACACCTGGCATCTCGTGTTTTTCTTGTCCTGTGTGTCTGCCAGATGCACCGGCTTCAGTCGATGGAGTCATTTGATGGCTCTGTGGTCATGCCTGAGGTGCGAGACAGTCGTCAGGGCCAGTGGCTGCGCAGGAGAAGGCTGGATGGAGCCCTCAACAGAGTTCCAGTGGGCTTCTATCAGAAAGTCTGGAACATTCTGCAGAAGGTTAGTATGAGCATGCAGTTCAGACTACTTAAAAAACGTTTAAAGCTTTTGCAGTATTATTTATTGTGAGTAGAAATGACAGCACTCTAAATACTTCGAATGAAATAATTGCAGCTTTTGATTTCTCTCCATTAGTGTCATGGGCTGTCCATTGAAGGCTTTGTGCTTCCCTCGTCCACTACCAGAGAGGTTTGATACAAACATAGCCTGTTATACTTTTTTTGCAATTAAATTGAACAACCACTAGGGGGTGGCAAAGCAACATATAGACACTAAATGAGCAGTATTTTTGTCAGCATGGAAATGCGTTGATGTTTCTGTGTCTGATACAGACAAGGCAGCTGTGTCTAAAACACTTGCACATTAAAACAGAGAGTCAGTTAATGCTGATTTATAAACATTTATAAAATTTAGAAATTGTGGTAGTGTTTACCTGAATTAACACTATTAAGAAATATAGCATTTAAAGTGTGATTAATATTTTCATCTAAATTATATTTTCACCTAAATATTCTGCTCTTCTAAACATCTGTTCTAAGTTAATGTTGATATGATTCCAGTGTAATTGTGTATACCTAATAACAATTCTTTATAACCTGAGAATTATTCATTGCTGTTCTGAACACAAATTATACTAAGAACACATATAACATATTCTGTAACTGCTCTTTTGAGGTTCTTCACTCTGTCATGGTCACCTTTTACTAGGGTTTGTGTGCGTGTGTGTGTGTGTGTGTGTGTGTGTGTGTGTTGGGGAGGTGCATGATTTTGAAGCGAGCATTGATGCAAAGATTATGGATCAATTAGAAATGAATAATTGCGAGTCAGGAAAGTATGCACTTAGTTCTTGGCCAAAGAAAATGTAAAAATAATATTCTGAGCTACACCAAAAATACTGAATCAAATTGTGTTGAAATGTGAGATTTTGTGCATCAAATTGTTTCCTGGAAATTGTAACAGAGTTGAATTAACAGTTTTCTGACATCATGTTTTTAAATGGTTGCAGTGAACCATAGGTGAGAAGAGATAGTGAGACTGCAGGAGGGGAGAGAACTGAGTGGATTGGGCTTTGTGCTAGATTAGCTTTGAGCTTTAACCCTGACGCAGACTTCTGGTCACAAAATAGACAACAGTCTTGCAGGGCTAGTAGCTAACTAAGTGGCAAAAAATAGAAACGTTCAGGATGATTCATTTGCATGTATATATTCCTCAGCTAGTTTCCCCATATGTTTAATCTTCAATGGCAAACTGTTCATGACCACAAAGTGTGAAAAAGTTTTCTGTAGGACCCACCAGAGACATATTACTTCCATGAGAGGAACAGGTTCTCATGGAAGGAATATGTTAACAGAGTTACATCTTACCTCTAGCTTGATTGCTCGTCAGCTGTAGTCTCACACTTAGTTCAGTATAAACAGTAAAGAAAGACTTCAAAATATAAATATAAAATTAATAATAAATGTTTTCATTATATTATATTATATTATATTATATTATATTATATTATATTATATTATATTATATTATATTATATTATATTATATTATATTATACACAGTCAAGTCACATTATTATAATCTCTAGCCAATATCCAGAGTAACTGCATTAGGCAGCATGGACAGCAGCTAGACAGGGTGGGAGACTCCTGGTCCTGGTAGGTTGTCACAGGCATTTAGAGCCATGCTCTCTGCAGTGCAACAGGGGGAGGATACATAGAGCCAACACAATGATCAAGGTGGTCCCACAGATAGTCAACTGGGTTCAAGTCTGGGGCATTAGGGGGTCAAGGTAGTACTTGGAAGTCTTGGTCATGGAAATGTCAGACATTTCTAGCCGTGTGACGTGTCGCATGATCTTGCTGGAAGATCCCATCCGTCCCAGGAAAGACAATAAGCGTGTATGAGTGTACGTGATCTGCAAGGATGGTTTTATACACAAATCAGTTAAGAGTGCCTTCCATATGGATGAGTGGGCCACAGAATGCCATGAAATCATTCCCCAGACCATAACACAATGGAAGTGATCACAGTAATGTGACTCGCTTGTGTGTTTTAGCCTATATTTGGACATTGACATGTATGTTACACAAAATTAAATGTACATAAAATGTTGTTGTGACTCCCAAGTTGATTTTAGTTCCAACTGGAACAAATGTCTCTTATTAGTGTTTGGGTTGCCCCTTATATAGACCCTTATTTTCCTGTGTCACCCCTAACCACCACCTCCAGATGACCCCAGGTGAGATTAAGTTTGCAGTACATGTGGAGACAGTGCTGAACCGTGTACCTCAGCCGGAGTACAGGCAGCTGCTGGTAGAGGCCATCCTGGTGCTCACCATGCTAGCTGATGTGGACATCAACAGCATTGGCAGCATCATCCACGTGGAGAAGATTGTCCACATCGCCAATGACATGTTCTACCAGGACCAGGTGACTAACCTGTTTTTCTACTAAGAGAACAGACACAGATCAGTAACACTGCAATGTGCTCCTTTTTATTTCTCTTTTTGTTCCTCCTCTTCTAGAAAGCTCTAAACGCTGAAGAAAACATTCTAGAAAGAGACCCGTCCACAGGCATCTGCCGGCTACTGTATGATACGGCGCCCAGCGGCCGTTTTGGTACCATGACATACCTCACCAAGGCAGTGGCTTCATATGTCCAGGACTTTCTGCCTAGTGGTGCTTGTGCTTTGCAGTGATGCACAATCTAAACTAAACATGTACAGATGATGCACTGCTGGAGAAGATTGTGATTTTTAGATGTAATGTTGTGACTGTATTTCTGGATCTCATCAAACCTGCAGTGTGGCTGATGGTGTTTTGTGTGTTAAATGCATTTTAAGTTATATCCTTATAAATATCAAACTACCTGTAACTGTAGTTTCATTTTAAATTACATTTATTCAGATTGTTGAACAAGAAATCATATTAGATTTTGAATGTTCTGTAGTCCGGCAGCTTTTCTGTCAGTCAGGAAGACGAGTTCTTGTTCTCATCTTTCCCTTTTTAACGCACAATAGTCTCAAATTATTTAAAGCATTAAGGTTGTTGTTTTTCTCTCTGGTCTACATATGTGTTGTCTTAACACCATGTTAATTTTACCAGCTATAAATAATTATTTTAATGCTTTAAGTCTATAATATGCTCAAATGTCAAATTAACTTATTAAAATACTTTTGTTTAAATAGAACCAATTGCATGTTTTGACCATAATAGAGAGTACATTGGTTTTGATTGTATGTCTTAATTGTGACTGAATTAAAATAAATACAGTGTAACATTTAAAACTGAACTGGTTGTTTTTTTGATACTTCACTCTTATATACAGTACGCTGTAGAAAACTGCAGGTTTTCCCTAGGACCCTGTTTAGGGTCCCTAAACAGTATTTGGACGTTTGTGCTAATTTATTATTTGAGGAAACAAAATCTCTTTTTCGGTGGACTGTATTCTTTCAAAAGGTGTTTTATTGTTTCAGATCGATTTTCTTGGAGCTTGGAGTCCAAAGTAACTTTGTTTGATCTCCTCAATTAACACAAGCTCAATACAACGTTAAGCAAAAGTGCTCCTTAGGGTAGTCTGGTTTAAGTTCTTTTCCAGAGTCCACAGTTAGTTTATGGCTTTGATAGAAGTGTTTTTCTTTAAAACACGTATCATTTTGATTCATATTGGTTTTTTAGTAATATTTACATTTTTTAAATAAGATCTATGGGGTCACTGTATAAGCTTATGTCCTACTGTACATGGTAACCGTCTGAGGCGCTTGTTTAAGGAGTCTCCAAAACATGCAAATAGCTACCATTTGGGACGATGTCTGCAATTTTAATTGTTTTTTATTTGCTTTGAAGTGAAATGTGATGTCAGTGGTTATCGTTATTCTCCGCCCTCAGAAAAGGAGAAAGGTCATTTAACTTTGATTGTAGAGTGTGGGAAAAGTTTGTTTTTCAGTGGTACTATATGAGGAATTTGCTTAATACAGCCAGAGACACAACCTAACAAGGTGAAATGGTCCATTTTGACAGCTGGTCTACTGTTCATTTCATTTCATTAATGTTTCAAAAATTCTGCATAATTAAATGGTTAAGAAGTGAGGAACATCTTTCATAGTGGTTTGAGTGGAAATCTGCTGTTCTAGAGAAACAGTATTGGTGATGGGAACCTGATGTATGTTAAACGTTATTACATGAAATGGCTATGAATACTCAGCCTGGTGCCATATTGTGTTATTGTAGTTTTGTGAGAGAGTTGCTCTCGAACATATTTTAATCTATATATTTAAATCTGTTCATGGTGGAGGGATACATGAAGGGTGTCCTAAGGTTTCCAAAGTTTCCAAAGATTTTTTTTCCTGATTAATTTCATTAATATTACGTAAAAAAGAGACACATGTAGGTTTGCTGGTTGTGTTGTAGTAAATATTTGCGTTGGGACAGTCACTGTAAACAAATCAATTTTCTCTGCAGTAGCTCATTTCAGACCTTCTTGACTTTCTTTACATCTCAGCCGTTAAATAATGCAGAGGTATTCGATAGAATTCCCCTTTAACATTCCTCAGTGCTTCATGTATTAATGGAACCACAACTTGTTAAAGATGAAAATCATGTGTCAAGAAAGTCAAGATGAAAGTGTGTGTGTGTGTGTGTGTGTGTGAGGTCTGGAGACCTCTGGGTATTCAGGTGTCAGTGCCACGCGCTTAATGACAGCAGATATGGCCTGATGAGCTTACCAGGAGAGCGAGAAGGGGAGAGGACGAGAAAAACAGACGGGGAGGCGTGGTGAGTGAGGAGCAGAGAGGTGCAGAGGAGTGAGTGGACAGAACGTAAGTGTGGCTTTTGCGTGTGCATGCGTGCGTGTGTGTGTGTGTGTGTGTGTGTGTGTGTGTGTGGAGGGCAGGGGATGAGGTGCTTCGTGCCAAACAGACAAAGTCATGGAGGAGTTGCTTGTTAATGTGAACGGATGAAATACTGGAAGAGGGGAGTGTATGGAGGGGCTCGTGGTCAGCTTGTTGCTTTAGGGTCAGCAAAGGGACAAGGCTGAACACACTATGAGACAGAGAGAGGCAGCGAGGAAGTGTGAGTGACCAAGGCAAACGTTGATCACTAGCATGTGGAGGAGAGCTGACTGGACACGCGCATGGTCAATCTTTTCCAGCTTTTATAATTAACACAAATGAATGCACATGTATTAGAAGCCTGTAAAGCTGATTGCTGGACTGCTTTCTCTTTCAGTAAGCTCTTTGTGGCTCTTATCATTCACAATTGAATGTCAGCTGAAACAGTGAATTGACATGACATCATGTAATCTATGTGAATGTAAATGTGTAGATTGATGTTAATGAGTGTAACATTTTTAAGAGCTTTTACAGTCATTTTTACTGCCAGTCTTTTTATAACGAGACAAGCTTTTGCCTCTTGGTCCTAGTGACCTATTAACTTGATAATTTAATGTTTTTTTTGTGTTTGCATTGCAAATTTAGAGATAAACGAAGATCAAGCAGGATGTTTACTCAAGCGACATCCATGGAGGCTGTTAACTGTTACAGAAATGACATTCATTTACAATCAGTTGTAAGTTTACTGCAAATCTTCAGCAAAACTAAATTTGCAATTCAGTGTAAATGACTGTACTTTGTATAAGCTTCATACAGCTGGTATGCCTGTTACTTGACATCCTTCCTATGGATATAAAACGAGCTTGTGCTGGCTGTTCTAGTGACAGTATTATTACCAGGCAGGGTGAGATTCAGTCTGTAGCCGTCTCTGAATGAGCCTTGTTCAGTGTAACTGAGCTGATATCTAGTGAGCCTCTGTCTTTTATGTCACTGTGCTTTGTGCGTTAGTGTGGTTGGAGGGATGAAGTTTGTGAATGCATGTCCTACAAGTAGTTTAGAAGAGAGTTCCAACATACAAGGACAGTTTCTCAATTTTTCACTGACTGGGAGTTCTTTACAGTGGTGGTGATAGGAACCAGGGGTCACTTTGTCTGCAACACAAATATAGTCTTTTATCTTTGTATCCAAAAAGAGCAGTGAACCTACACCACTCTTCTGAGGTTTATAAGTAATGTTGATAATTGCCGAATGGTAGTAAAAATAAAAGAAAAAAGCTTTTTCTGATACTGTTTTGCCTTGAATAGACATTTCCACTAAGAAGGGGTTTAAAAAATACATTTAGGGTCTAAAACGTATCTCAGAACGAATGTAAAACAATGCAATCAGGCAACAGACAGCATACTTCTAACCATCAAGTAGAGCTGGGCAGTTTGATAGTGTGTTATTTTTAAAGCATTTTATTAATACCGTCCATGTTTAAGGAACACTAACTCTTAACTGCATGCTTCTATGAAAAGGGAACGTAATTAATTCTGTAACTAAATTAATTCTGTGTAGTGCAGTTTGTGAAATGGTAAATAAAATAAACACAGTCGATTTTAAATGTTGGCTACAAGTGCATGTCTAAGTGTGTGTGAGACATATTATGAAAATGACACACATGATACAGCGTTACAACAGTGAAATAACCTTCTATGAATTTGACAATAAAGTCTTTGGATGTCAGGTTTCCACCACTATGGGTTTTACACACCAAACCATCCTAAATAGTCTTTTTTACAGTGTAATCGTATTATACCATTATACCATCTGAATTTTTTTTTTTTTTTGTAATAAAAGACTTAGTCTATATTTAGTATATAAAAATTTTAGAACATACAATTCACTCATAGTCTATGTCATTCATATGTAGTAATGAAGCTGCTGTTTTATATTCTATACTTCTGTGAAACCAGCACTTTTGTATATCCTGCTTACCGTACAGCAGTTCAGCTGGTGTTATAAGGAGCATTTTAGGCTATTCGAGAAAAAAAATCATTCCTTGAAGCACTTTTTCTATACTTTCTCACATGTATGTACTCGAATAACTTGTGTACAGTACAAATGCACACAAACACACTCAGATACTACAGTTTGATCAGACATGAGTGGTGTTCTCTACACTGACTTGAGAATAAAAAAGCTTTTCCATACAGTTTTTTATCTTCATGCTCGTTCCAGGACATCAGCCTGCATCGAGAATTCTCTCCATAGTCTGGTGTACAAGATCTGGTTGTCACGGAGACGACGAGCAGACAGGTAACAACAGAAAGGAAACACCTGTCGGTCTTGACAGTCTCCGTATAACAGTCCAATGAATCCACAACAGTGAAGCAGCTCCAGATCAGAGTATGAGTCCAGAGAGGAGCTGCGTTTACAAACCCCCAAGATGATGCCAAAGATGAGCTCATGAAGCTGTACTGATGACAGGATACAGCTGAGCTGGGGGAGAACTTCAAACAGATAAAGACAGCACTGGAATCGAGAAATACAAGGCAAGTAATTCTGTCTTTTCTTTATGTGTCTTAGTCCGTGGTTGGATTACTGATGATATCTCAGTCGGGTTGTAATGATTTGTTAGCAATGTTTGTGATTTCTAAGTCTTTGTTAAACACATTGATTTTAAATGTAACAATGTATTTGTCCAGACATATTGCACTGAATTCTCCTGTATTTTCATACATTTCAATAAGATTATTGTTATTCCTAGTTAAACAACATTCTATAAAACATGTCTTTTTAAATACTGGATGGTTAAAATGATTTCTGCAATTAACCAATATAGATATAAACAAAAAATTGATAGAGAACTAGTGCTAGCCATCCTTGTTTTTAACTTGTAAAATATTTTATATAGAAGAAAAATCAAATATGCACTGAAATATTGTATAAAGATCATGAAAGAAATGTGTTTGTGTGATGTGTGTTAAAATGCTATTAGTGCACTTCTTACATTGTTTGTTTAGCAAATCTTCGCACAGCCACCCTCTCAGCGTGTTTGAATGTTTTGTCATATCAGGGTTTGCAGTGGAAAATTCTATTGTCCATTTTTTTTAGTTTACAATTTTTTATTATTTTTATTTAAATTTATATCTTTAACTTACAGGTATTCACTTACTGAACTGGTGTGCTGGGGGTGATTAATAACGGCCTGCATTATGGGTTCAGCTGAAGACATGTTGATGTGGAAGCTGTACTTTTTCTGTTGTTTATCTGTAAAAGATCTTCTGGTTCATTAGTGCATTTGCTTTCAGAGAGGGAGGTCGAGAGTGCAATGTGGTAGTGATGGCCTATGTGGTATTTGCGTACACACACACACACACACACACACACACACGTTATTCTGGCATATACACTGACACAGCGCTGGCTCATATACTGATGCTCTCTCTCTTGGCAACTGGCCTCCCCTTGCACTCCTGCCAAAATCCCATAATGGATAAAACAGCCTCCTGAAGCATAAACCCCCACCCCACTATCCAGTCCCCCTATCTCCGTATCAGCCTCGTCACCTGATACCCCCCTACAATCTGTCATCAGCCTAAAGTCCTAAACATGTAATGTCTTCTCTGGACATGCAACATATTCACTTAGAATTCTTATTTAGTTTGCTGATTCTAGACACTGAAGGGCAGCGATCATGTCACCCACCCTCTCCTCTAGCTCATCTCAGTTCCAGGGCAAATTACACCTACAAATAAACCCTGTTACCTAATCATCCCTGGAACTAAAGCTGAATGTGAGGTTACCTGGCAGGACATTATATTGAGGTTTACTAATCTACATCTAAAAGTCCCTGCTCAGAGTTATTTAAGGGGGCTTGCAGTGCTGTCTTTCACAGGATTTAGGTAAAAACATGAAGTAACAGTTTTAAAGTCAGAGCATTTGGGTCAGATTTCACATGGGGGGCATACATTGTTACGTACGGCCCTGTTTCCAGAAAGTTTGGCTGCTGTGCAAAATGTAAGTAAAACAGAATACAATGATGTGCAAAACCCCTGTTTAGTCAAAATTATCATATCAAAAGTTAAAACTGAGAAATGAAATAGTTTTTTGAAACATATATACTCATATTTGGAAACAGGGTTGTATTACTCTCACACACAAACAGTCAAAAAAAGGTCCAGCTTGGTGTTTCAGTTTAGTTCATGTTCTCTTGAAATGTAATAATAAGTTACAATTTATTAGATTTTTTTTATTTATGTGCTGTTAAGCTGATAAATCGTCGCTGTCCAATGAAAATCATCTCCATTTTGGTCGATTTTCATTTCTCTACATCATTTGAACACGACATCTGTCATTTACATTGTGTAATGAATGGACCAGTAGAAATGCCTTAAAATCACTTGGGAAATGTTTGGTTCCGTTGACAGTTTTTGTCCTGTTCTGTAAAGTTCCAGATTTAGAGATACTCACTATAACACTAGACAGCGACAATATGAAGGTGACCTCAATTCTAGCCGGCTGCACGGTTTGAGCCTCTTTTGAAAAACTGTAACACTTAACGCTAGGATTGCAAATTATTGTATATAATTGATAATTAGTTTATATATATATATATATAAGTACCCACAAATATTAGCTTCTGATTCTACACAATAAACTAAAGAATTCAGTTTCCATTAAAAACAAGTCCTTTAAACTTGCACATCTTCTGCAGTGCCAGACTTCCTAAGGGTCTAAGATTGGCTTCCATGGTATCATTTCTGGTGGATTTAAATTTCAGAAAATAAGATAATAGTATGACAGATATTGTCTGCACATATTTCATTCTGTTGCTTATAAGAGAAGCTGACCGTTTATTTAGGCAAGGATTAGTGTCACTATAGGAAAGCAACAGGAGAGACTGAAGTGAACTGTCTGAACAGAATGTTAACCCATTGTCATCCTGAGTACAGCTTACAGAACACATACATAGATCACACAGAATATACTATTACACATAAAACATATAATACAACAGATTCCTTCAGTTCTTATGTTATTTATAAGTAAATCCGTTTGTCAGTTTTATAACAAATAAAACAATCAGTTAACAGTATACTTAGCTAATAATCACTAATGCTTAAGGAGCAGTTTATTTATATATGGTCAGGTTGCCAAGTAGTGTCTCTTATTGCTTCACATATATTTACCATAATCACTTCTCATCCTTTTCTCTCCAGGATGCCAGAGAGAGTGTGTCTGTTTCAGAATCAGAACTACCATAAGTTGAAGCGAGCGTGTTTGAGGCGAGGGGCTCTGTTCCAGGACCCCTATTTTCCCACTTCTGCACAGTCGCTGTTCTACAAAAGAACACCACCTCCCGGACTGACGTGGAAGAGACCGAGGGTGAGAGACAATACATAAAAAACAGTGGAGCATAACCAACAACAGCAACCTCCACAGAGCACTAACAATACATAACATAGGTATCCCACTACCAGTGCATCCTCACTTTCTTCTGAAACACTCAGTAAAGTTATGACCAGGATTAGAGATGGATTGTGGGAAGTCTGGTACTATCAGTGCTGGATGCACATTTTCTAATTTCTTAGTATTTCTGGCTGCATTAATGAAATATGCCAAAGCTAATCCAGAAGACAAAAACTGGAGAATGTGGTATGGGTGGTCTTTTATCATCCTAACTACTTGAGCCTAAAAGGGAGAATGTTTCAGTGGAAGTCCTGCATGTCCAGCATCCCTTACTGGCCATTCAGAGACAATATTCTCCAATACCTCCAGCTCAGATTCTGCTCAATGCTATTTTGTAATGTGTGGTACTGTATTTTTTCAGGGACATCTGTCTTGTTATCTAATAAAACAAAGGTGATATCAGTATGACGTTACTGCTAAATGGGTATGAAGCCATTTTTATCTTTATCATCATTTGTATACTTTTATTTATGTGGAAATTATCTCAAAGTTTTAGGCAGTCAAATGGAAGGTACAGTCATATGCAAAAGTTTCAAAACCCCTACTCCTACATTCCTGTATGTTTTACTGATTTTATAGGTGACAATAAGCTAGCACATCAGAGAACATACTGTACTTAAATATGGAATTTTTGTCCTGCAAATTTTAGATCAGAATTTATTTTTTGCTGAGCTTAACATGCTGATAACCTTAGTGCAGTCCACATTTGATGTTTTTATATTTTCCCAATATAAAATGTGTCTTCTCTGTATAGGATGTATATTTTACACCAAACTTTTATGTACAACTGTAGCTCTATATTTTATAGGTCAGCTATGCCTTATGGGTGCAGTAGGAGAAACTAATAGTCCATCAAGTTTAGTATAAATTTTTTTCTATTATCATGCCATCAGCTTCCATATCCTAAACATAGGCTAAGAAAGACTACCATTCGATGGCTGTATATCATCTGGGAGTGTTTTTAATTTGATCCAACCTTAAATAATGCCAGATAACCTTTAACAGACTTGCTCATATTGTTTCTGACATATAAACCTGTATATATATATATGTATATATATGCAAATGTATAGTTTACAGTCAAATTCAGACTTTAGGGTGACTACCACAATGCTATACAAGATAATTGTATATATCCTAATCACTGGGGTATGAACTTCCATGACCTGTTAGCTATATTACCCTTAACTGCATACATCAAACTTGACTTACTTGACTGCAATAATATTTCATGTTTTAAGTGTTTAAGGTTTAAGTTCACTTCAAGGGTGTCACCACACTTTCCTTCTCCATCTAAATAAGATTATGTTCTCAATACACTTCATTAAGGAAGGGCAATAAAGAAAAAGGCTACTATGAAAATACTTGTTTGTTATTGTGGCTGTTTCTCGGTCGGGTAGCTAGAGGGGAGGTGACAAGTTCATGATGTTCTCTTGTCTTTATGAGGATGTGTAGCTACTGCGAGTCTAATTGTAGCTGCATGGTCAGCAGAGCTATAACAGATATGTTTAATTAAAGGCCTTTCTAATGGCGGCGAGGCGTCAGCCCATTGCAATTGGACACCTTGGAGAGTGTGCGTGTCGCGTGTTTGGCCTCAGGGGTATTACCAAGGTTTGTCGGGTTATGCTGTAAAAAATAACTGACATTGATTAAAATAGCGTGAGTATGTGCTAAAGTGTGCCCAATCAAATATAGCAGTGGATCATGCAGCAGTGAATATTTCAGCAAGTGCTTATCACACAAAAATAGTGAGGCTGTTTGGAGTAGTGAGGGAGAAGTTTAAAAGA
The DNA here is from genome assembly GCA_021613375.1 of Megaleporinus macrocephalus. Lineage (NCBI taxonomy): Eukaryota > Metazoa > Chordata > Actinopteri > Characiformes > Anostomidae > Megaleporinus > Megaleporinus macrocephalus. Next base: position 23,764,049 of record CM038708.1, on the reverse strand, counting down.
TAGTGGGACGCTGCTTAACAGACTTCTCCTTGAAGGATTACTTAGAATAGAACTCAGTGGGCAGGTGGTGAAGAAGTTTTCTCATTGGCTTATTTTGTAAGTGTGTTTCGAGTATTCTGTTCTTTTTTAATGACAGAGAAAAGCATCAAAATGACTGTCTGTAGTAATCGACTGTACACTACAGGTGCAGCTCATAGAGATTAGTTTCAATATAAGTTCACAGTAAAAATCTTTAATATATTGTATTTATCAGCAATACAAATTTGTGAGTCAGTGACAAAAAAATATGAATAGAACTGATTTTTTATAAACTAAGTTATTTAGCCATAATATATCAAGTGTTTTGATAAGCAAAAAATGTAAACATGTAATTAAAATGTATATAGAAACATGTGGCTCTATGTTTCTTGTTTTCAGTTAAAGCATTATGTGCTGAATATGTGTTGTGAGAAAGTCTAGTGAGAAACTCTAGTGACACTAAAGCCAGTAGATGTGAACCTTATTTTTTAAATGTAAAAGATCAAATGTAAAATATTGTAAATTTGTAATATATTTTCATACATGTTTGATATATATGTAAATATTAAACCCTGACACTATTACAGTGTTTCCTGCCTTCTGCCCAATGAGTACTGGGATAGGTTTCAAACCCCTGCAATCCAAGAGGATTTGTGGTTTAGATGATAATTGAAGGTATTAAAAAAACGATCTGGAGAGAGTTGTCTCACTATTTAAAACATCCCCCCTTTGACCGACCATGGAAGTACCATGGTGCCACGTCTGGCAACTGGCTGGACCAACCAATCACAGCAGTGATAAATGAGCTTCCACCTCCTATATAAGCAGATGTAGCTCCTGAATTCTTTATTCTCTGAGCACCTATTCTCTTTTTCCAGTGTAAAGAGTGATGCGTGGTGAGAAACCTCACTCCTGATTTAGGGAACTGAAGTCGGGTTAAGGCCAAAGCCAGCGCTAGCAGTAAAACTGACCTAACAGATAGAATTTTAATGTCTACGTTCTCCAATGGCTTAAAAGGCACCTGGAAAAGTGGCTCTGGGACTAAGATCCTGCAAGAAAGCAAAGCTCATACAATGCTGAGCATGAAAAGAAAATGATACCTTTTGCTGTCTATCAGTGAAAGGAGAAACCAAACAGCTCTTCAGGGATGACAGGAGTGTAGTGCTGCGAGAGGTGCCTTTCCCCATCGAAAAACCCTGGACCTCCTGTTGGGTCCCTCTGGCAGTGGGTGAAATGATGTGGCGCCTTTCAGCCACATTCACATATATATAACTATTCCCTACTTATAATTTACATGATATACATGTATAAGTACTCGTTAAATAACATTTAGTTGACTTTTATAAGTAAAATAAGTTAATATATTATAATATATTATATATTATATTAAGGAATCTGTGCACTGCAATCTGCAAAAAAATAAAAATTTTGGTTCCTTATCATTTACGTTAAAACATAATTCTAAATATCTTGGCATATTTATTGATATAGATTTATATTATAGATGGAACTTGTGTTGGTATGGCTCGGACTAAATAGACTTGTTAAATTAAGGCAGCAGGGCTAATCACTGGGGTACGGTCACTCCAGCTATATATGGACTATATAGGGGCTATATAGGACCTATTATGCTTTGTTGATTTTTCTTATTCCTATATGTAGCTTATTGTTTGTGTGAAGGGTCTGTAAAATTATAAAGCTCAAAGTATACGCCAGAGGAGAAGTTGTCTAAATATTGTATTTTAGGAAAACTGATCAAATTATTAAACAATGAAAATGAACATAGTAGGTAAATAGTTTGACCAGGCGTATCCAAATTTTCCATACAACTGTACGTGTGTGTAAGAGAGCTAATGATCTTTTAGGATGCCTTAGAAGGGAAGTTTGTATTATGTACGTATATAACTGGCTTAAAAGGGTCTTTATTCACTCAGAAGCTTGATATAGATAGAAAAGTGTACTAACAGCATCTGCTTAACAATATGTGTTCTACAGTATGTGGAGGTGTAAGGTTAAAAGCAGAGTCAGACTGTATAGCACAAATAGTTTCAGCATACGTACAACATGGGTCAAATGATAGGATTATATATCACACACTTACATACACACACACACACAACACACACACACACTGGGGCATCAGGGCTCGGTTCTAAGTTTACCTTCTCAGAATCCTAATGATAGTGGGTTGCACAACTTTATAACAAATATAAATTGAAGTTAATTATGTAGCATAACATTCTGTGTGTGTGTGTGTGTGTGTGTGTGTGTCTGTGTGTCTGTGTGTGTGTGTGTGTGTGTGTGTCTGTGTGTCTGTGTGTCTGTGTGTGTGTGTGTGTGTGTGTGTGTGTGTGTGTGTGTCTGTGTCTGTGTCTGTGTGTCTGTGTGTCTGTGTGTGTGTGGTCATGATCTCTGTAAACTGACTCTAAACGATCCTAGGAGGCAGGATCCAATGTCAAAACGTAGATCAACAAGTCCAAGCAGACAGGACCGATCTCTTCTACACACACACATACAGACACGTACATGGGATTATGATGTATCGGAATACAACTATTGGGAATAAATATTCAGAATACAGAGATTATTTTATGTTCAGTCCAAACTACAATTTGTTAAAGCAGCATTCAGATTTTTAAGAATACTCACCCACTGAATCAAAAAATCTATATTCAATGTTTCAAAGAAACACCATCAGTGCTTGTTAAGTAACTAATTTAAAACAAGCACAGAAGTTCCTTTGCTGAAGTTCCTAAAGCCTAAACAAACTGTTTATAAATCTGTGCATTAATAAACTCTTTAAAGGGATGACGGAACTGAGTAGGACATATTCTGGATATATACTTGAGTAATAAGCTTGTTTTGGCATTGGCTTTGTACTAGACTTGCTTTCTGTGACAATTTACAAAAACATTATTAACTGAAAATCACACAGCTATTCATTTGATAGTCAAACCTGTAATATTTCTATTGGAATATGTTAAATTGTTGGATTAAGGCATGAACAGGCAGTGGGATTACGCAGTGGAACAGCAGTGGACTGAAGCAGGCGCTGAGAACCAAAATGTTGAGTTCTTGTATACATTTTTCTATTCATTTGAGTAATTAAACTTTTTATGAAATGTATTTTCAGAAAAATTACATGAAAGGACTCCCATCCAGCAACAGTGAGGAACAGCGTGAAGTAAATAACAAATACAGATGTTGTAATGTATATGCATTCAAGATGTATTCTGAATTCATTTTTATGTATTGTAGTGGAAAACATCACTGAATATATTTAATACAATGTATTTACTATTCAGGGATCACTGTTTGGCCCCCCTCCTGCCCTGCCCTGCCCTGCCCTGTCCAGGTTTAAACATTTAATCATTGCCGAATGGTCAGAAAATATAAACCTCTGTAGTCTTTGGAAACATAAATGACGCAGTTTTTAATGGTCTTGAAGTACAATACCACCCTAAAAAAATCTATAATCCTGTAACTAATTGGTTAAAATATAAGCAATATAAGCCTATATGGTACCATTCTGCATGAAACACCCTGCATGTACCTCTCTGTCATAAATGGCTGTAAAAAATGTCTTGGACATCAGGCAGTGAACTTTCTGTGAGAGAGATTTAGACATCTGGTCACCAACACATCTAGAACAGCATATTTCACATGAAACCACTCCGAAGGGCTTTGTTTATGCCTTCCTCATCTAATCAGTAAAGAAGTTTTGAAATATCAATTGTGCTGATATTAATAAGTTGCAGTAAAAGTGGTCCTCTTGTGTCCTCTAGCTGTGAGGACGCATCAGTCTTTTTAGATTCTTTATCTCAAGCGGGTATTTGGGTAAACATCCAGAAATAGGATTAATATATCAATTGCTTAAACCTGTCTCTCTCTCTGTGTCTCAGGAGCTGTGTAAGGACCCTCGGCTCTTTGTGGATGGAATCAGTACAAGAGATCTGCACCAGGGCAGTCTGGGTAACTGCTGGATGGTGGCAGCCACTTCTTGCTTGGCTACAGAGCCCTCACTTTGGAAAAAAGTATGTGCATGAGTGAGAGGACAAGAGAGAGTGGGACAATAATGTCATATAAAGGCAAAATGGAGTGACTGAAGGTCTGAAGACCAAGTTGTAGCACTATTTTTCAGATCATGGAACCGTATTCCTCAGTTTCATTATTCCTGTAGTTTATAACGTCCACCTTTGTAGAACAGAACAGACTAACCATGGAAGAGAGCATGTTTTGCACAGTAACTGTGAAGGGGAAGTCAACTGATTTTTCAAAATTTCTGTACAATTAAATCATAAAGATGTTTAATCTTTAGATTGTGGTTTGATGTGAAATGCTCCTCTTTAGAATTGTTCAGAGTGGCAGTAAAGGGGTCGTGCCATTCAAGAAAATTTAATGCCTCTAAAATCTCTCCCCATACTAAATGACTGCATGAAATGGTTATGAATGCACTGCTTGATGCCTAAGACGATAGTTTTGGTAAGATTTTAGCCTAAAATATTTTCAAATCTATTCATGAGATACATGCAGACTTTGTACAAAGTACAAATCGAAAGAATCTTTTTTTGATCATTTAAAACATTTTTAAACAATTTAAACATTAAAACATTTTGCATATAAAAGCTCAGATCATTTACTGATCATTTTTAATAGTAAATAAAATGTCTGTAATGTGTCTGTATAGATGTTGTGACCACTATAAAGAACCATTGCTTCATTTTTCTGCAATGAATCATTAGACATTGAAACTCTGTGAAATACTTTGTTTACATCTCAGTCCTTGCATTATTTAGAAATTTAGAAAAAAATGTGGAATTCTCCTTTAACTCTGCTTTTCTTTCTCCACTTCTCCTTTTCATTTATATGTAGGTCATCCCTGATCACATGGAGCAGGAATGGAACCCCAAGCGTCCAGACCTGTATGCTGGGATTTTCCATTTCCGATTCTGGCGGCTGGGTCAGTGGACAGACGTGGTGGTTGATGATCGTTTACCGGTCAGCGAGGACGGAACTCTGCTCTTCTGTCGATCAGCAACACCGCGGGAGTTCTGGAGCGCCCTGCTGGAGAAAGCTTATGCCAAGTATGACACCTGTTGGAGCAAGAACCCAACCAAATACACACTGAGTGCATTTCTTTTTTCCTCTGAAGCTGAACTAGACTGACAGGGCAGGTGTCCGCAGGTGATACTGCACCACTGAGGCTTGACAAGGTTGTCAGCATGAGGCGTTCTTTTGCGCTCTACAGGGCAGGCAGAATGGCAGGAGAATCAGGAAAGAGAGATAAGGGATAATTTACTATATCAAGTTCTCAATCCTGGAACATGCATGCTGGCGCGCTGAGCCAAATGTGTCCTAATCTGTTTTCAAAGATTCAAGGACTGTAATTTAGGGAGAGCTGCAATTAGGAACATGTAACTTTACCATTTAACATGTAATGTTAACATACAGTAGTAGACTCATAGCCTGAGGAATCTTTCTTACTCTCCCTCTGTGTCTTTCCTTCTTTCTTCCAGACTGAATGGCTGCTATGAGGCTTTAGAAGGGGGTAACACTGCTGAAGCTTTGGTGGACTTCACTGGGGGAGTGTCTGAACCACTGAGCCTGGACCGAGAAGCACTGATCCAAAATGCTGACCAGAGGAAGGCGCTGTTTCAGACGATAGCTAGAGCACACAGCCGCAAAGCTCTCATCACATGCTCCATACGGGTAAAAGTCTCTGTTAACAAAAACGATATCCAGACCACGGTGTTCAGAAAGCCGCACTTACAATGGCACGGTCAGAAATGTACACACAGGAAACACACACACACACACATGTTTAAAGGCACTCCGGCCAATAATGAAAATAATTGAATAATAATTAAAAACCATTGCAATATCAGTCATAAACATACCTGGTCACCTCCTACAGCGGAGCCACGGTGATCTCTGCAATGTAAATTTCCGCATTCAAGACTGGGAAACCTTTCTGAGGACATAGATTATGGATTATGGTGGCTAGGGATTGGGTCCATAGAAAGGACACCAAGTTCTGACATTTTATTATATAAAATGCAAATACAAATGAAGCTTTTGGTATTAAAAAAACCTATTGGATTCATAAAGCAGAAAGGACGCATTGAGTTATGTGGATGTCAAGGGCAGTGGGTTCCTATGTAACTATAACATCCCAGCAAGTTTACTTTGGGGACATTATTTGCAATTAAACCAGGCAATAAATCAGAATATTTACAATTCATGTTATCACAACACCTGCGTTCAGGATTTCTGTATTCTGTTGTGGAGGATTCTCAATGATGTATGATGAATCTGGGTAATGCATGTATTGTAGTGGGGAAACACTGATAAACAAAAACGTAAAAATGAATAAAACTGTGAATGTGTGAAACTAATGAGACTGAGAGAGACAGATTTGTGCTACAAAATATTACACGACATGGCAAATAACATGTTAAATGCTAGTTTTTGACTGATCGCAAATAATGTTTAAAAGCTAGTTTGGCTGGATTGAGCCTATAAACAGCATATAATGCTAAACTATTCAGTCTTAGCATTTTACATTTTAGCTTTCAGCTCTAGACTAAAGTATGTGTATTTATGATTGCAAACTCAGCCAGCCTCATCAGTCACCTCAGTGGCCTGTACCTATGATGTGTGCTCTTCCAGACAGCTGGTGGTCTGGTCTATAACTCTGCAGCAGGAATGATGTCCTTCACCTGTCACAGCATGTAAACTTAGACTCGAATCCTCACTAATCTGTCTCCAACTTTGCTGATGTTGTTCTATATGATTTTTTCCTATCACCTCATCGTCTAGTCCCTTTCCTCTGCATCTCTTCCCTTCCAGATGATCTAGTTTAACCTGTTCATTGCACACTCTTAATGTCTAAATCAATCGCTGTTGCATTTTTCTCTTCTCTTAACTGTATATCCAGCCAGCCGATGGGGAGCATGTGGAGTCAGTGCTGGACTGTGGCTTGGTGAAAGGTCATGCATATGGAATTACTGCAGTTAAAAAAGTTCGTCTGGGTGAGGGTCTGCTGGGCATTTGTGGAATTCCTCGGATCTACATGGTGTGCATGAGGAACCCCTGGGGTACAGCAGACTGGACAGGGGCCTGGAGCCAAGGGTAAGGAGTAACAGATCACATTCTTGTGTGTTCATATTGTTCATATTTTGTTTATGAGTGAATGAAGCTTAGATGTTGACTGTAGTCAAATACTAATCACATAATCAAGGAGACATATTACATATTTTTTATTTTTTTTATTATTCATTCAATTAAATGGATCCCACATTTTTTTGGTCCCACCTGCAGGTCACCGCAGTGGCATCAGGTGGGCCGTAGCGAGAGAGAGAAGATGGGTCTCACTGTCAGAGATGTGGGAGAGTTTTGGTAATATACACAAATTCATGCTATTGTCAGCATGTTATGATTTTGCATTTTTGCACATTTTTTTAATACAAACACATCTCATGTGAAATCAAACAGCGCTCCACAAAAGTCAGAGGCCACCCATTCAATTTCCAGTCAAAACAGCTATTGAAGTTAATCTTCATGAGATGTTTCTGAGAGGACTGGATTTAAAGTAATCCACTTTAGTTAGGAAAAGGAGAGACAAAGGAAAGTATCAACCCAAAAAGAATCATGCAAGACCTGGAGGACCACCAAAACTGTCAGATTCAGATAAACAGCCATTAGAACATTCATCTTTATGAGATAAGAGAAAACCAAACTCCACTAAATCCAAATAAAAAAAGAATATTCTGGCCTGACCACCTAAAAGCTCAGACCACCAACCAATTGAACCCTCTCGAGAAATCTCTGCTGATTTAAAAAAATAAAATGAAAAGCAAGTCTTTTGAAAAAAATGTATTAATGGAAGATGGACTACAACACTAAATGTATTGTAGCTGTTGAGGCTTCTGTGTGCTTTTGTCTTAAATTCTGTATTTTCATAAAAAATAATGATTAAAACTTTTGGCCTCTGGGTCTCTGACCACATTGTTACACTGGACTGGAACGTGAGGTGGTGCATGTACATTTCGGGGGCGTAAAGTCTTGTAAGACAAGATGTTCTGATGTAACAGTTTGGGATTTTAGAAATGGCCTGGTTTATTTGTATTTGAAGTAGGGACAACAGTGTCAGTATATGTAGAAGAGCTCTACTTATTTAAACTAAGCCAATATGAGTACAGTTTTACTATTCTGTGGCGCATTTAAAGAACCTGTTGGGCAGCAGTTTTGTCAGCAATAAACAAGAGCATCTCTGATGGCACAGAAGCATCAAGACTGGACAGTTGAATCAAGACTTCTTTTGTATCACATTGATGGAAGGACCAGAAATTTGTTGTGAGCTGACTGCTGCTACACAGTGATGTTCTGCATGCTGTAACATTCCTGCACAGTACAGTCAGCATCTTTCAGAATCCGTTACCAAGTAAATTTATGTTCAACTCATGACACGAGTTGGTGCACCTAATAAAGTGGACTACAGCACAAAGAGCATTTTTGCATAAATACATAGCCTGGAGTAATGAAGGACTCCTGCTACATGTCTCTTCCTCATCTTATTTTAAATCATTGTGTCTTCTTCCTCAGGATGGAGTTTGAAGACTTCTGCCGCTACTTCACAGACTTAGTGGTGTGCAGGCTGGTGGAGCGCTCTCTGCTGTGGCCCTGGGGACACTGGAGAGAGGTGCACTGCCCAGGAGAGTGGGCACATGCCCCTGCAGACTTACCATCCACAGCCTCTACTGCATCACAGCCTTCCAGACAGAACAATTTCTCTGATTCTCAGTGGTCCCATCCAGCTCCTGTTCCCGCTCCGAGAGGAGACAGGAAAGAGGAGAGGCTGGGTGAAAGGCAGACGGACAAGAGGAGGGTTCATGGGGTGAAGGAAAAGAAAAAAGAGAAGGGTGAAGAGAAAGCTCGGCCAATCACTGAAGGAGAAAAGATGCAAAAGAAGAAAGGAGAAAAGTTGAGGGTAAAGGAGGAGGAAATGGTGGAAGAAGAATGGGAAAGAGAGATGGACAAGAGGAGTAGGTGTGGAGGATGCATTAACCACAGAGAGACGTTTCTTCTTAACCCTCAGGTACAACACAAGGGTCACAGGTGCAGTTTGGTGGGTTTCGTCGCTTAGTGTCTGGTCAGCCATGAAGCGCCTACACTGACAGGAAAGGGAAAGATTACACGCAGTACAGCCAAACACAGGCTGGATTTAGAGTGATACAGTAAAAACAGAGCTGTGTGAAACAAATTATTCTAATCTGCTTATTCTGCTGGGTCACTTTTTGGAGGAGTGGGGTTGGGGGGGATTCTGGAGCATATCCTAGAGCATAATGGGCAGAAGGCAGGAAACACCCTGAAGAGATCGCCAGTCTATCACAGGGCAGACATACACATTCACAAACACAAATTGACACACACACTCATACCTAGAACCAATTTAGCATCTTCAACTTGTTTGACTGCATGTCTTTGGACTGTGGGAGGAAATCAGAGCACCATGAGGCGTCCAGTGCTGCACTGTACTTCTCTGCATAAATAAAAAAACTCTTTTCAGTCCAGCAACAGAGGCCTATATCTTACTCTGAAAGGCTCATTGTTGTCTTGGTATGACAGAGCTTTGCTTAAAGTTTGCTTATCTGATCAAGTTTTAATAATTGTGGCCGTATCAGCTTTTAAAGTTTATCAGTAGCTCCATGTACCTCTTTGGGTGGAGCATCTATAGGCGGTGGTTGTATGATAATAAATACTGAGACTGTGCTGTATGAGTAACAGAATTGGTCAGTACTAAGTAATAGGTGATACGAGATTTTTGCAGGGTCAGATTTCCATATTTAAAACTGTAAATGTTCAAAGTTGACGCTTGAAATAAGTTAACACTGCACAGTATTACACAGTAATAGTTGCATGTCTACATTTTACTAGCAACATACCATTTAAGTAAGTGTTTTGTAGATAAACAAAACATGAAATTGTCAGTAAGAAGTACACTGTCAGTTTGCCCGTCCTCATTTCCAGCCTAAACACAGCACTACTACACAGGCCAGCATCAACTCTATGTATTTGAGCTTAAGCTTAAAGCTTAAAAGTTTTGACAGTATTATTTTCTATTTTTTAATTACACCAGCCATGGATGTGAACTGTGAGCTCTGGCTTAGATGGTTGCACCACTTGATGTTGTTGAGTTTCTCCTTTAACCTAGTTATGATTTTACTATCAGTAACTTTTATTAAATTTTATTAAATTTAGAAATTAAATCAAGAAAATTACCGCCTGCACAGCAGTAGGGCTGATCTTCTTAAATTGGTTTAGCATGTTTTGCAAGTACACGGACACTCCCTATTTAAGCATGAATACCAGTTTGCACAGTTTAAATAGACTTGCCTTGCAATCTCTCGGGCTGGGAAAATACCCTGGCTATTTTTTGCTGTTTATGTGGTATACATGTCAACACCCTTGACATGATTCCCATCTGTACCATACATTACTTCTGATCCACATTCATCTCTTTCTTTCTTTTAGTTTATGTTTGAAGTGGGAGGAGAGGGTGATGAGGTACTCATATGCCTGCAACAAGAGGACAGAAGAATGAAGAGGAGGGAGGGAAGAGGTGAAAATCTTCCAATAGGCTTTGAGGTGCTGAGGGTGAGTCTGATCACATGTTCTGAGGCCTAAAGGCTAAAATTCTAAAAGTGTGGCGGATCATCTGCGACAGTCAAAATCTTTCCTCCATTTAATTTACTTGTTAGAATTTTTTTTTCATTTCTGATTTTAATTTGTTTGTTTGTTTGTTTGTGTTGAAAAAAGTTAAGCTTTGAGGGGAAAATACTAAAAGGTCCCAACGAGTCAAACAAATGAGGAGCACAAAACAAAGCCCAACATACACAAACAAAAATAAATAAATAAGAACAGCACTTAGACATAAAGCAGGTCACCTTCTCACACTTTATTCGTCAGTGTAGATCTTCTTGTCATGCTAATGTGCAGCTTTCTCCTGATGCTGTCAGGTGGAGGTGAATCGTGCAAGTAGAGTGCAGTGTTTTACTGAGCAGGCAGCAAGTTCAGTCTATATGGACTCCCGCAGCGTTACTCTGCGCGTGACACTGAAACCCGGCCGCTACGCTCTCCTCCCCACAACCTTCCATCCTGGAGCCACTGGGCGTTTCCTTCTCCGCCTCTTCTCTCACACTCACATTAAGCTCAGGTGAGATGCTGGGCTGCTTGGTATGTGAATGGACAGGTATATTTATATAAATATATAACTCTTGATTTACGAAGATCCCAAAAAGGAGTGCTGATGTGTGTGTGCAACAGAGTCATACTAAAGAGAAAAAAAACTAGCATGTCTTTACTGTGGAGACAAAACTTTGTATCTCTGTTTTTTCAGAAACTTACTTTGAAAAGAATCTTGTTACATTTACTTCCATTATAAGTTCAGAATGCTTATGTTGTAAAGATCATGCCATCATTATTGTGAAGTCTGCCAGACATGATGGATTAGTTGAGCAGTAGGTATGGCAGATGGGATGGGACTCCATGACCACAGCGACACTCCAGAACATAGAACTTTGAGTTTCTATCTAGTCTGAGTGTGGAAAAGTGTGAGCCCTTTTAATGTTTTAATGTAAACAACAAAATCTACAACACCCGAGCAAAGCTGCTTAGTCACTGATACAAGGGCAGGTCTCAGGTCCAGGGAGAGTGTATACATACTGGAGCAATGTATGTGGGAAGGTGTTCAGTGGGCAAGTGGTTGGATTAGTGGATGTCAACACCAATACAATCCCCCCACCCCCCTGCTGGCAACGCTGTGCTGTGCCTAGATGATGAATGATGAATTTCCCTTGTAGTATTAATAGCATGTAACATAACATTAAAGCAGGGAAGGTCCTGTATGGATGTGGGTTTTCATTCCAGCCAATCAAAAGAACATCTCATTGCATGCTTTTAATGAATTAGTCTTAGATTATGTGAGCTCCTGCTTTGTTGCAATGAAAACCTACAGCCACACTGGCCTGTGGATGAGAATAAGCACGTCTCATTACAGCAAACATGCCAAACAGACAGCATGTGCTATTTTTCTCATTTGTAAATCATGACCCAACTGTATTTCCATTTATTTGTTTATCACGCAATACAACTGAAAGCTAGGTGACCGTAAACTATTGCAAACACTGACCTCCCTCTCTCTGTAGGGAGCTGAAGGAGGACCTGCCTACTCCCTCTCTGTGGAAGTGTTGTGTGCCTCAGCCATGTGTTGTAACTACAGTCCACTTGCGCAGAGCTTCCACACTCAGCCGGCCCAAACAACCTGGTGACTAACCACAACTTCCTCCACCACCAACAGGGAGACATTTTGAAAAACTGTAGCTCCACAATGGCAATCTTCACACCTTCCACCCCCCTCACCCAATATTAGGTGTCACCCATCAGCATGTACCTGAATGTGGTTATTAACAAACCAGAAGTCAATTATTCAATGTTAAATTGTTTTACATTTTAAATATTAATCAAAAAAGCAGCACGTTGTTCATAAAGTTAATGCATTACTGCAGACAGAAGTGTGATGCTGAGAGTGGCTCGATTTATGGTGAAGCCTAAGAATGAGATTAGAGAAGGCTGCATTTAGTTTCATATGTAACTATTAGTCACACAGGATACAAACATGTTTTTCCCATGTTTCACAACAGCTATTAGAAATATTTATTTGATTTCAATATTATTGTCTTAAGGTCTTGAACTGGAGCTTTTAAGGTTAGTCCCATACAGACAAGAACCCTCTTTAACATCAGTACAACCTTCCTTTAATTTAGCTTATTTCATATAGCTACCTATACCTTAGCCACATTGCTAGCTAGCTAAGATTGGTTAATTTGACTGGAAGCATGGGCATCGCGTTGTGTCCCTTGTTTTATTGGCTTTAGGCTGTCGCATCTTTGTATCCCACAGACACAAAGCAATACAAGTTTTAATGATATCGAAATTTTATTAGGTCCAGAAATTATGAGCCACTGATATTTATGCAGCCACAAAAACAAACATAAAATTATTTATTTATTTGTTATTATTATTATTATTATTATTATTATTATTAATTGTTAAACCCCACCGAAGACTTAAACTGCAACCACAGAACAGTCTTTATAGTCTCCTTTTCTTTCCCTCTACCTCGCTCTTTCTCTCAGCTCCAGATGTGTATGCTGTCATTAGGTGTGAGGAGGACACTATAAAGACTCGTGTCTTTAAAAAAGATGGAAGTCCTGAATTTAACACGAAAGTAATTTTCTACAGAAGGAGGCCTCGTTCAAAAATCTACATAGAGGTGAGGTGTGTTAAAAGTTACTGTGGCATTAACATGGAAAGGACTTCAACCAATGTGTGATTGTGTGGATCTCTGTGCAGTTGTGGAGAAGAGGTTGGCTGTTTGACTCCTTCCTGGGTGCTGCTCATCTTCAAACAGGAGACAGCGAAAGAGGGCGGAACAGAGTGATTGATCTGCAAGGTGGAAAATCTCGTGGCTGCATCTATGTAGAGACTTCTACCAGCCACTGCCTTACGGACTTATGATAACAGGCGCAGTGCTGTCATACAATAAGCTGAAGACTGGGAAAACTGTGTGGGACCAGACTAAGGCACATGCCAATGTTACAGTGCGGTGTTCTGTATTTGCCAGCTATCCGATTGGTCAGCTAAAAAGAAAAAAAAGATAATGTAATTTACTTGTTTACTTCTATATTTTAACCAAACTGGTGCTATAGTGTAGGTAAACAGCTAAAGCATGTTATTATTGCAGCTGCTCCTGAGAGATGGGTGTAAAATTGTGAAAGTGGTGATTTCAGAGGTCCAATAAAAGCCCAGTTTCCACGGGTAGAACAGTGCGACAGGGACACCTTCACTAGTCATGGTGCTGGTCAGGACCTACTTTACAAAGTCACTGGTGCTGCAGATAACTTTCTGTTGTACTAACAGGTTTTGTATCTTAAGAATTAAGCTCATGTTCCCAGGCAAAGTGTAAGTAATATTATAAAATTCCTGACATTTTTTACTGCAACTTTTCCATCTCTTCCTAACCCACAGACTCACTAGTATGTTCTTGATATTGGGTGTGGGCTATTAGCAGATTAAAGTAAGAAAATCTGTAATTATCTGCTGGTCAGATATCAAGTTATATGAAGACACTGATGATGTCGATAACTATCAGAGTACACATTTTCTAATAAAGATTAGCATTTCTTTTTTCTGTGAACTGCATGTCATGTTTTAAACTTTGTCTTCTGGGTACTGAGACAAAAATCAGTTAATCTTTAAATAGTTTTTGGCCATGCGCTGTGCGAAGGTCAGAGACCACCCTGCATGCATTTAGTTTCTACTCAGAATAGCCAAGAATGGAGAAACGTGTAAGACACAAACTCTTGCATTTAATACTCAAAACAACAGGGGGCAATATGTCACCAGAGAGATGTGGTGTTTACCCATATTATAAGAAAAGCACAGTTTCTCGCCCTCAAGGTTAACATTACTTACCAGTCTAGAAGAAATGTAAGTCCAGCCACAAGCTTCATCCAGCAACACTCTTCAGCATGAAAAAACAACCCCAATGTTAACTCTTGTTTTGCTTCTGTTTATATCACTTCTTTTGTTTACTGGTGATAATCATCACATTCCAAGAGCTTGAGTCTTCCTTGCGTTTACTCTTCCTTTCATTGGCTACCTGTAATGGATCTTACCCGGAAGCAGGCGATTGTCAGGCGGTTATAAAGCACTGCTGGAATAGAGCTACTGTGCATTTTTTGCCTTTTTACAGTCCAAGTAACCACAAACACATTCAGTGATGTTGAGGTCTGGACTCTGGGGTTGCCAGTTGTTCAGATTTGAATTTAAAATTTCTCATCTCTCTCAAAGATAAAAGATTTAAGTACTGTTCCTCTGTTGGCGACCGTTTTGGTGATCTACCAGATCTTGCACAGTTGTTTTTTGTTTTTTTGAAAGAAAAAAAAAATTAAGCTTTTTTCCTTCAGTGTTTTTCCATTTATTTTCTTTTTCCATATCTCATACAAAAGAATACCTTGTACTTAATACAATAAAGAGACATCCACAGTCTTTCTCACACAAAAACTAACAGTAAGTCAGTACAAACATTGACAGCTCTGAACTGTTCTGGAGCTTCTCATGTACATACCACAGGCAGGTGTGCCATTTCGTCTGCTTTACTAATCTGTGATCTCAGTTCAGTTTGAGTGCTGCTAGTCTGTGGTGACTACTAATAGTACTAATAGTAAAATTTAGGCTTTTGGTAAACTGATCAGACAAGGCTAATGTACCACATGGTCTGACATGTGCTCCGAGACGCATTAACTCTTGGAATGTGTTACCGTAACAAATTATTTAAGCTCACGTTTGGCAACTACTAAGGTATAAAATGTATTCTTCGTTCTAAATTGTATTATCTTTAAATATATTAGAGAAACTTAAATAAGCCATGTTTTTACCATTTTGATTTCTGAAGCAAATTGGCCAAAGGTCACCATGTTCAGTGTCCAGTATAAGCTAAGAAGGTTACACTGGATCAGTGGAACTGTGCTCTCTGGAGTGATGGAGCTTCGTGTATTATCTTTGGAATGAGTCGTGGTGGCATTTGAAAGCAGAACAGTCTACTTGAATGTAAGCTACTATGCCAATATAAAAATAGTACATCAACTTGTGGTGATACATGCGTAAGACCAGTAGTCAGCCATGCTTTGATTGCAGAAGAAACAATGGTTGAGCAAATACCTCTGAATAGACTGCCTACAGGAGTCTCTCCATGTGGACTGGGCAATAAAATGACAGTAATGATAGCTGTAAAATAACAAAGGTTCAGTTAGTACCTTCCATCAACAGAACAACATGAAAAATCAATCAGATAATGAACAAGGTGAATGCAATCAGTCTTTTTTATCTGTGATGAAAAAGAAAAACCTGTTCATCTTGCAAAACAACTTGCCCACACGGACAGGCGTTTCAGAAAAGCAGTCACAAAACACACAGCTTCAATCACAGCTCAAACGCTGGCTTGTCCAACCTGAGGCAGCTACCACTGAGTCGCTTTGGAGCAAAAACAACCTGTGGTAGGTGTGTCATTGCCTATTCCTACGCCAAACGCTGATCTTATTATTTTATTATGCAAGTGTTTTGTTATGTGTGCTGTGTTAGTTTATTAATTACCAAAGGCTACTCTAAACACAGTCAAAGTACTGATTACAATTAAACCCAGGGAGCTGAAGAACAACTGCCACATTACAGCTGTTAGCTACAACACTTAATGTAGATAAATTGAGATTAAGGAAAGGATGAATCGCTCTAATAGTTTGCTTGTGGAGGACAACTCAATGCAGAGATGTTCTGTATCGAAGCATGTGTAAACACTACACGCACTGTAAATAACTTAGTGTATTGTTATAAACAATAGAGTGAACGATCACCGCTGCAGTAACCCAGGCTAGTTAGCCACCAAGATAAGTTTACCAGCTAACATTAGATATTCTGTATAGAAGAAATACTGTACCAAAGTAAACTAAGCCTAACTGTTAACAAATGAATGCATAAGGCTACATAACTACATAAGGCTTTTAACACCATTCTAAATTAAAATGTATAACAAGTAATACACAAAAATGTTCATAAATACTTAGACACTCTCTTCAATTAATCCATATGTAGGTAAAGTTTGAGGCAGCATAGTCTGATGAGGGTGCTCCAAACTGTGAGGCTGTATTTTTCTAGCACTGCTGGTGTGAAACTATTTGAAACTATATGGCCAGCTATTGGGATGGTGTGTCCATTAAAGTACAGGAAGAAGAGTAAACATGCAGAGGCTTAAATGTTAGTCTTGATAACATTTAACACACTTAAGGAACAAACAGTGCTCAGTCCACATGGCAGTGCTTAGTGCATAATAAGAAAATTACTTTCTCTTTAAACTGTTGGCCACACCCTATCCTGTTGCAAGGACTCACGGTCTTTGAAGTTTATGTCTGCTTGGTTGGGAATTTCCAGCACATGTGGAAACATATTTCAATGTTATTGCTCTTATGTTATTTTTAAGAACAATTCTAAACCTGTGTCTTTTGATTGTTAATGTCTTACTTGGTGGTACAAACCTCTCTGTAATTTGCCAACAGGATGCATTATCCAAAATTTAACATTGGTGTCCAGCTATGTTTTTGCTTGACTGTGACTTTGTTTAAGTTCAGGTCCATCAGGTTCATTGCCTACCATAAATGATCTAACCATAAGTGGGACCTTCAGCATGATTGACAAGAGGTTAGAATATGCCATTGGGACAGCGCTACTTCTTTATCCTCTTATGATGCACTAACTCAATCGTTGATTTTGGCATATGGATTGCAGAGACTATTTCATTTCAATCATTAGAATCAGTTCAACCAGATCAAATAGAGTTTACAGGTGCAATAATTCAAACCAAACATAATTTAGACTGCAAAAGCAGTCTCAAGCAGAAGCCCCTCAAAAAGCATGGCTATGTATTCCTAGCAAAAGCAAAAATCATTGGGAAGAATAGACTTGGCCTAGTATCACAGCCTACCCTCTAATAAGCTGAATCAGGCTATCAAAGGCCATTTGTCAGCTTCTTGTTAGAATTTTCTTGTTCCACCTTAAATGGTGCTGTGGTTGCATTCTGGTGCCTGAAGCAGTATGATAACTGTTACAGATTTATATTGTTGTTGTTGTTGTTGCTGTTGTTGTTGTTGTTGTTGCTGTTGTTGTTGTTGATGATGATGATGTGTTTGCAAGACATATGGATGATAAACATCTTTATAGCTTCTATTTTTGGGAGAGTAACAGATTGTAACCCTGTAACAGTTCTGACCAGTGTGAAAGCAACTGAACCAAATAAACAAGATTCAGTACCAAAACAAAAACAAACTCTGGTGCTTTAGACTTTAGAAAACAAACTGGGTAGAAAGTTTTTTCAGAAAAGTTTTTTCATAAATATTAACTATCAAGCACTGCTATCTGAGGCTGAACTCACACAGCTGAGGCTGTGAAGTACAAGGTCAAGACAAGACAAACACTGGCACTGTTCATGAACAGGTTTACAAAGACATGTTGTAAGCATGACATGAAAGACAATTTTAGTCAGTCACTGGACAAGTTGCATTCTATTCACTCAGCCAGTCATGACTTTTCTTTAGGAAACAAGTTACGCCTCACTTGTGGAGGCAATCCCTGTTTGAGTTGATTTCTTCACATGCAATTGTATAATGGGTGTTTTCCATCAGTAATAAAGATCAGTTTCCCAGACGTGCCTAGTCCTGATCTACATTTCTCCTCCAATGCAGATTCTCCTTTCAGAATGCTGAATGTTCTAAACGTAATACCTCTCAAAAAAAAACAACATCTCTAAAATGTGATGTGCTGCACACCAACAAAGCTGCGAGTTCACATTCTTAAAACTACGCAGATTCCATTTCTTAGCAACAGATAAAAGGCAGTCTGGTGAACCTCCAACAATGTGTTCCACGCCTACACCTGACTTTTACAGACAATGAGAATCAATGAAAATGTGTGTGCTAGTGGTGGATGTTTGGTTAGTGTATGAATTGTGTTTGAACTCTGGCTCTCCCACTGTAGGTTCAGCATACAGTTCAGAAAACAGTTCAGCATGGACAGAGCAGACCTGTGGGGTCGGATAAACGCAGTTCAGTCAATGAGCATACCATGCTTAGGTGAGTAGTCTTAGATTTACAGTATCACATCATTGTTACTATGGCTTCATTAATTGGGTAATATTTGAATATTATTCTGAATATCCTTGAGTACTAACTCTACACTGTTTTATAACCGCAGTGCTCTCCAAAGTGATTATGGTGGCCATACCCATTGCTCAGATTGCCATGGGTGAGTAACATTACAGTGGTCTTTAAGGCAAATTTAAATTATGAACAACAGCTCAGGTCAGGGAACCAGCTAGAGAATGTAGATGAGCTTTAGACAGTCCATCCAATATTAATCCAAATGATCAAATTATCCAAATTAATACTTTTTGAAAAATTCATAGCACATTTGTATATATACTTGTTTCTCTTTGGACAGTGGTAGTTTATGCAAAGTATTTAGACATCCAGTGAAATACTGATATATAACTAGTTCTGAAGTTTGACTTTGAATCTGAAACCAGGCATTTATCAGAGTTATCAAAATGTTATACACATATATACTCTGTATCTAAAATTCCTTCAACTTGTAGGCCAAACTTCACTGTTTACTGTTATCCACTGTTATCCATTTTGCCACAAGCAAAAAAAAGAACTATATATATATATATATATATATATATATATATATATATATATATATATATATATATATAACTATTTATATAATATTTCCAAAAAAAAAACCCTAGGGGTATATATGCCAGAGAAAATTCAAACCCTCCTACAGATTCTCAGATTCAGTATACATTGGCTTAGCCAATCTGAAGCACAGAAAAATACTTACTATAAGAATACTTACGCCAGTTTATTCTGAGACAAAATATTCTCCACAAAATTTAAATCGCTACACTGACCAGGCAATTAGTACAAACCATTATACAGAGGGCTTGGCATAAATAACATATAAAATAAATGTCACTCTAAATGAGTAAAAGAAACAAAACTAAATGTACAAAATAATGCAGTGGTGGTTTCATAATATATTACACTTTTTACTAATTGTTCCCAAACTCTTTCTCTCAGGTTCGGTGTATCTGAATGATTGTCCGAAGCAGCGCTACATTCCTATATACTTAATAGTGTGTGGTGTGTTTAGTATAGTCCTAGCCCTGCTCTCCTGCCTGCCCTGTAGCCGGACAGAGGAAGAAGGAGGCAATCAGGGAATGAGTACTCTCTGCAATGTCTGGAATGGCCTTGTGTCTACCTTCATGTTCTGCTGGTTCATCAGTGGTGAGAAAAGAAAAAAAAGCAAATATGAGGCAATAATCCACAATGAGGCAGACAATGCAGAACAATGTCCAGATCACTGACAAGGGAATCCACAGTAGCTGTGCACTAGGGATTAGACCTTTCATACCCTAATTATCTTTGATTTGTTAGATACAGATATTAAACAGCCATTGTCTAGAATCAGTGCTTGTCTCATATTGATAAAGGGATATTGCTTCACTACAATAGAGAACTCACATAATACTGTAATACTGTTATGAAAAATAGTCATAATTGTAAAGGAAAATGGTTAATATACCTTTAAAGACATCTTAAATGCATTTTCTCAAATGGCTGTGTCCATGTCTTACAGGCAGTGTGTGGATCTACTCCATCTACCCCCCCAACTACAACTCAACTCTGGTTGAACAGCCCTACTGCAACAAAACTCTCTACTTGTTTGCTTTCTGGACCACTACAACAACATATATTTTGTTAGGAGTACTGTTGATAGCTGCTTGCTGTGCACTCATTTTTATGTGTGCATGCAAAGGAGCCAACAATGCCTGATGTTTTCACTAATCAGTCAAATTCTCTTTTTTAAGAGTATGAAAATACATCATTAGTGATCAGCCAATAAAGACGCTTTAATACTGAATAGAAGTTTTTAGTATTTGCAACCCTAATGATGAACTCGCTCTCCCTGTCTTGTACTCCTTGTGCGTGGTGTAAAATGCTTATCAGTCCAGTTCTTGGTGAATTTAAATGATTATCCTACTGATGGTTGTAATTTAAGACAATAAACAGTAATCTCTGAATGGGTGATGGTGTCACTGATCTTTTTTATCTTTTCCCTGACACACATTCTCTAAGCTTATTTATGTTTTTGTCTTTCATTGACAAAACTGCAAAAGCAGTCTCAAGGAGAAGCCCCTCAAAAAGCATGGCTATGTATTCCTAGCAAAAGTTAGGAATACATAGCCATGACCATGTATTCCTAGCAAAAGCAAACAGCACTGGGAAGAATAGACTCGGCCTAATATCACGTCCTACCCTTTAATAAGCAGAATCAGGCTATCAAAGGCTATCATTTGCCAGCTTCTTGTATGAATTTTTTCTGTTCCCCCTTAAATGGTGCTGCGGTTGCATTCTGGTGTCTGAGGCAGTATGATAACTGTTGCACCATTTAAAGTGCAACAGCAAAGTTAGAACAAGAAACAGGCAGATATGAAGCTGACACCAGCATCACAGTTTTAATGCTAGTAGTTTTTTTGATAAGCAGAGTCAAGCTATTAAAATAGCAGGTTTATGTACAGAGCTACTGACAGGGATGTGGTACAGTACAACATTTCAACAAGGATTCTTCTTCTTTCTGCATGTTGACACAAATAGTACAATACTGCCACCAAACTCAAGCTGCTGCTTCAGTGTAAAGCACAAAATGCAAAAGGCACCCTCTACAGTCATTGTGTGGTTTGTGCTACTTAAGCAACATGTGTTGGAAGACAGGAAGGGCTCATTCTATCCTAATAAAAACATGAATTATTGTTACAGGTAGTTGTATACTATATACTAATAAACATAGTTTTGTATACTGTATTATATTTTTGTTAATATACCCCTAAATCTTATATACTGCTCCTATAACACTGCAATTTGGATACCCAGCATATAACTATGGCCTTAAAATCCACCAGAGAGTGAAATCGACACATCTGTATGCAGTGATCATCTTGGGCTGCTTGGATAGGCCATGGTAGTGTTATATAGTGGTATATATTAATGAACAGAAACATACTGCCATGGAGTTTAAATACACCAGAGTGTATTATATCTACAAGTTAAAGCAATAAGATAAAAGACTGTGACTTCTACAACTGCAATGCAAACACAGCACACAGACATTTGACTATCAACACTCCTAGGCACATAACTCCTATCCGCTCCTCTCCAGCTCTTCCTTTGTCAGCAACAGAGCCTGTTACGTCTGTTCGGTAAGTCTGCAAACTACATGCATTATAAGAAATGTTTTTTGTAAAATTCACTTTCTACCTAAAGTTTGAGCTTGTGATTCCAAGTGCTACATCTGTTGCTCTCTGTTACCCGCTGGGTGAAAGACAGAAAGAAGCATGGAGAGACAAGCGCTGTTAACACGGATGTACACTGAGCACACTCAAAATGTTGCCGTCATTGGTGAGTATTATCTGACCCTGCGGTTCACATCATAGGCCTGTCTTAGAAACGTTCCAGTTTTAGTGTTTGCCCTGCTGTAGGACAAATGAAAGTTCTTGATCATTTGTGAGGAAAACTAGGAGAGGTAAATTCTAGAACATGCTGGAACGGTGCTAGGGTAATGCAGTTCTGTATCTAGGCTGTCTTTTAAAAGACAGAGACCAGCTTTTATTTATTTATTTATTTAACTTCCAGTCAAAGTTATATAAATGAGCATATATAAGACAATCCCCTCATATGAGGAAGAAGAAAGTCAAATCAAAAGAAGTCTAATATATAATAAGTTTTCCTGAAAATAAGACAATAAGTAAGTAAATAAGACAATAAGTAAGAAAATAAGACTTGACCTGAAAAGAATGAAAGCTGGAATAAATACACACCAGATAATTGAAAAATGTTGAAAAATGAATAGCTTGTAATTGGTGTTCACACTGACAGGACATTAAATTAATTAAAGCTGGTCCCTGACTTCTACACAGTACTGGATATTAGTTAGCACTGATGAATTGCAAGTGAGAAATGATATTGTACTCTTGTAATGTGAGGCACTCCTCATTAATATCCACTATCTCTGTTTACCTTTTTTCATTTCATCTCAGTCCTGTGAGTTCTTGTCACATTGTTATTTAAGTGTGAAAATATAGCTGCAAGTTGTATTGGCAAGTGTTTAAGTGATTTCTGATTACAGTTTATTTCCAACCCCAAAGTTGGAAAGTGGATTTTATTGCTCGATGCAGAACAATTATTTGACCTCTCTATTACATAGTAACAGTTTTCTTTGACCATGGGATACGTCTTCCCACATGGTTGTTTATTACATGAGAAGCGACTAAAAGAAGTGTTGCCAGCTGAAACATATTAATCGACGCAGTAATTATCCAATCAAAGCCTCTTATGTATTGTATTTGCTTAGTTAAATCCAAACAATGACATTTTTGTATATATTTTTTATAAACTATCATGAGAGAGGGACTAACTCTATATCTCGTAAATCTTTCAGTGTTCTCCAAGTTATTCCTTGTGGCTTTACCTATCATCCAGATTGCAATAAGTAAGTTATGACAAACAGATGAGTAAGTCATTATTGATTTGGATTGAAATACATGAGAAATATATATAAGCATGTCATATTAACTGCTCATACCTTTTTTAACCCTCTCCCGTCCTGCAGGTGTGATATATATGAAGGACTGTCCCCAGCAAACCTACATTCCAATCTATATGATAGTGGCTGGGGTGTTTGGTCTGCTACTGGGCCTGCTCTCCTGTCTTTACTGTTCAAGACCAGATGAAAATGGATGCTTTTATGTTTTCACCCAAATGTGTTCAATGTGGAACTCACTGATCTCCCTTTTTCTCTTCTGCTGGTTAATTGCAGGTGAGCATTTTTATCATTTTGAAGTCAGATAAGTGCTTAAATCCTGTGTACTGAGTCCTCATTTGAAAGTTCTTTATCTTTCCCAGGCAGTGTGTGGATCTATTCTATCTTCCCTGCCAACTACAACAAGACTGCAACTGGAGAGCCCTACTGCAACAAGACCCTCTATCTGTCTGCCTTCTGGAGCACCACGCTGGTCTATATTGTGTTAGCAGGACTGATGGTGGGAGGTTTATGTGTGCTACTCTGTACATGGCGTTCTAATCAGGAAAACACACGAAGAGAAAATGTCTAGAAACTGGTTATGTGACCTTTACTGTAATGATAGTTCTTGTTTTACTCTCTATTATCATTGAAAAGATCTAAATATCTAAATATAAGCTCTAAATATTAGAATAAACCAATGTTATGCCATTATGTTCCCCACTATACAGCAGAATGCAAAGCTTTAGTTTCTTTCAATGAAAGTTAGGTTAAAGTTAAACTTAAGTTAAATTATTTTATTTAAAGCAATTTTGGAACATGTATCAGTAATATTTTTATGTCAATGTATGCAAATATGGCAAAAAAACGGAGATGCTTTTTTTGGACAGTTATGAAATGTCATTTTTCTTTCCGGTCACAGTTGTGACTGGTTGTTACAAAAGTTAATTATTATAAATACAATTAGTTAATTTATCAGACCCATTTACAGTAGAATGATGAATTATTGTTAAGTATTAAAAGTATGAAATAACAGAAAAGTAAACAACTGTATAAGCAATATACAGTGATATGTAGCAATAGCTAGTTTTAAAAATGCATATCTTCTTAACAGTAATTGCCCTTTTCATTATCCAAATAACAAATGAACAGAATTTAATTGATAATAAGATGTGTGTTCAGTTGATTAAACACAGTCCGGCTGAAAATAAATGTCAATTAAATTAACTTTACTGTCACAATGATAGTTTGTTTTTACAAGCACATTAGGTAATGATCAAATGGAAATTCCAGAAAAAAACTGTTAAATAGCTTTTTAACTTTAAGACCGTCTATCTATTGGGAACCCTCACAACATTTGTTCTCAAAATTTCCTCATGGGTCAAAATAAGGTTGAAGGGAAATATCCACAGAAGTGTTCATGACTCCACAGAAAATGGAAAAAGTGGCTTCATCAAGACAGAAAAACAGTGCTTGTCTTTCATTTGCAACAAAACACCTGGACAAAATACAGACAACACACATTTATTTGAGAAATAGACAAACTACAAATTCTACATAAACAATGTGAGTCAAGTCCCAAATCAGTTGTGACCAGAAGGATTTTATAGGTTAAAATAATATTTATATATGACCACTCCTTTCAAAAATAAACCTGTCAAACTGTGACTGATGTTTAGTGTGTGAAACAATATGAATGACTGATTACTGATAAATAGTTGACTAATCATATCACAGTTTAAGCTAAAGAAGTCATTAATGCTATAAACCTTCAAATGTAAGTGTGCAGTTTTCAGGCAGGAAACCTCTTCTTATTGGAAACAGATATGTAGCACTCTTACTGTCAAATAGAAAGCATTAAAAGAAAGTCCTTTGTGTTCATATAAAATACTTATGAGGCATTGTCCAGTGGGTTTATAGATATATTTCAGGCTATGTCTAATTACCCTACCACAGTGGGTAGACCAGACAGGCAAGAAAATGCATTGGATGGCTCAAGGTTGTGACACAACAGCTCTGATATGCTGCAAACTGACTGTTAAGCAGCAGAGAATTAATGTACCCTGATGACCATATTTTGTTGATTTCAGATTTTCGTCTGGTTATGTATCACTGCACAAACGAATCCCCCTGACAGTTCAGCTGGATAAACTGTGTTACAAGAATATGACTACAGAGTGAGTTCATCCGTGTGCTATGAGACCGTAGATTGGTTCCCTAAGTACAAAGAGTGTTGCCTCCACCGGAAAGCGCAGGGATGTGTGGACATATCTAAGGTGTACAATGACTTGGCAGAAATGTTTAGCAAGAGTAAGAACACAGAGTCTCTGCCACACTACTCTTGGAACTGTGCAATCAACCCCTAGCTGAGACTACTCTGCTGTGCTCCATAGTTGATCCCATCCACTAAAGAGAACAATGCTAGGATGAATATATCACTGGGAGGAAGGAAGCAGAGCTTGTGTGGGATTCAGGTTTAGTGAAATTTTGATCTGCTTTTCAAATAATCTACTGTGTCACCTGTGAAAAACAGCATTACAAATGTGATTATGAATGTCATTAATGAAAGCCAGAAATGATGTTCCTGTTTTACGCATGTGCTATGTGTCATGTGTTTTTGGTCAATGGTTAAGTGTTGGCTGCAGATCAAAAGGCCAGTCCTGGTGGCTCAGTGGGTAATTAGGTTTAGTCTGCACTTCTGTATAGGTTTTGACAGCTTATCTATTTGTGTTTTCTCAGTAGCTCGATGGTAGGACTACACAAAACTGTTTTTTTCTTTAAATATATTGCAATATAACAAATAAGATTTTTTTATATTCTTTGAGTGCAAACTTTATATTCAGTGCTGAAACAATATATTGTGCAGCTCTAGTGGTTGGAGACCAGAGAGAGAAAATAAAAGCCAGAGTCCAAAGAAAAGAGCTGAACAGCTCCGTGCTGACCTATTATTAATTATGGCTCTGCGAACAATCTTATAAAACTATGGGAGCGTCATTTCTCCATGTTACTACGTTGCCCTTTCAAAAGATTCAAAAGGTTTCTAGATTGAACAGCAAACACACAAGAAACAAAAAAGGGCTGCTGCTGTGGATCCACTAGACTACAGTTTAAACTATTCCCTTCCTCGACACACCTAATTCAACTAATCAACTGATTATCAAGCCCTTTACGAATTGGAGCAGGTGTTCAGGAAATAGTTGAGCCAAAGCAGAGCTGCCCAGCCCTGGTCCTGGAGATCTGTAACCCTGGAGCGCTCCAACATGCCTGCCTCTAATTTTCAGATACCCCTGAAAGCCTTCATTTCCTGGATCAGGTGCTTTAGATTAGGGTCTAAGTTTAGGTTTATGGACTAAACTCTGCAGGGTGGGAGATCTAAAAGGACTAGGACTAAACACCTTTGTGCTGAAGCATCAGTACTCCCTCTAGTATAGAAGGCAAATAAGAAGCATAGCTGCACATATGTAAATGTATGTAAATACCATTGAAAGTGAACACATGTATGCAGTGGGTATAAACCCGTTCTGAAGCTGCACCACAAATGAGTTCAACACTGAGTTCAAGGCATCTGAATAATGTTTTTCTGGATAAAATAGACGTTAAACACATTATCCAAGTGTTATTCTCAAACTCTTTCCTTTGTAGTGTATCTTAAAGAGTGTCCTGAGTGGCACTATTCCAGCTGTTTGTGCTGGTACGTGGAGTGCTTGGCACTGTTGCACCCCTGCGTGCCCTGTGTAGCCTGTGTTTGGCAAAATAACTGATACTAAAGGAATGAAAGGTGTCTACCTTGTCTGGGACATACTGAAGATTGGCTTTGTGTTCTGCTGATTGATCATGAGCAAGGACAGCCAGACACTGCATAATGAAAGACAGGGCAAGTGTAAGGAGAGACAGAACAAGATAAAAAGAGAGTTAAAGACAGACGTATGAACCTGACCTTAACTTACTGTCCTGTCTTGTATTATTGCTTTGTAACTCAAGAGTGATAATCAGTTACATACTGTTAAAGACATACAGTGTAATGTATTTGCATGTAAATGTAATCTGATCGGTCGGCCTATTAACTACTTGTTTGGTGCAGTCACATCAAATATGTTTTGTTTCTAATTGGTTACATGCTGGTTATATTTATTTGGCTCCTTTCACTTAATGAATAATGAAGCATAACATTTTTGTACATTACTTCTCAACCTAGCTGTTATACAAATGTAGGAATGTTAAAAAATGTTGAAAGATTACATTATAAACATGAAAGGCTTGCACATACATGAACGCATACAAGTACAACGTCAGTGCATTCATTCATATTAGGTGAATCATAATGAAATATTATTCTTAGTATTTGAGTATTTGAGTGCTAAGGCTGGGCAAGCCAGACTAAACATAAGGTGGACACTCTCTTCCCTTCTGCCCCGTCTTCAGAAAAAACATGCAAACAACCAATAATATAAGCCTAAGAGTTTTATTAAGCAGGCAGAAAACAACTTTACAGATAAGTGCCCAAAATAATAAACAAACCAATTCTAACTCACGAAAAACAATGCGAAACAAATTACAATTCTACACTGTCTTCCCTGCTAAACAAAACCAGGAGAAAATAAATGGCCTTATCTCCTACCACTATCTTAAGGGGATAAGAAATATGAAAAGATTGTCTTGCAACAGAAACTGGAGTTCACAACAGAACAAAATACCACACATACAACACAACAACTGGAGTGTTCTATCCGGCTGGTGGCACAGGAAGTACAGAAATCTCTTCAAACCAGTTATTTCAGTCCTTTGTAGTAGACAAGTAGGCCAGTCCACCAATCAATGCAGGAAATCACTCTCAGGAGGCCGGTCCTCATCTTCAGGGCCAGGTGATCTGCTTCCCACTGTGATGAGCCAGCCAGAGTGAGAGAGAGAATGAGAGCAAAAAAAACACAGCACAGAGAGTAAACAGTGCCCCATACCACTACATTCTCCCCATCTGAAATAAAGTTTCATTCAAAATGCTTAATATATATAATTATATATTATATATAATAATATATATATATCATATAATTATTCTTTTAAAAGAAAAACAAATTTGTCTATGGTATTAATCATAACATAGCATTTAATTTCTTGGATGTATACAGTCAACTCTCAGCAATGTATATCATGAAAAAGTAGAAAACTCTGAAAGTGGTTTATTATGCTGTCTCTCTCTCTCTGTATTTCTCTAGAAACCTTTTATTTACACTGAAATCATTTTGAATTTGGTTCAGTCTAGTCAGATATAAGCTTTCAGTAAAGTTTCTCGTTCAGAGAGGGCAATGTGAGCCATGTTAGACTTTTGGAAGGTGTTCATAATACATAGTTTGTACATTGTACAGTGGCAAGAAAAAGTATGTAAACCTTTGAAATTACCTGGTTTTCAGCATTAACTGGTCAGAAAACGTGATCTGATCTACATCTAAGACCCAAGTATATACAAACTCTATGTGCTTAACCTAATACCACACAAACAATTATAACATTTCATGTCTGTATTAGACACATCCATGAAACATTCACAGTGCTGGTGAAAAACGTAAGTGAACCCTTATGCTAATGACTTCAACAAAAGCTAATTAGAGTCAGGAGTTAGCAAACCCCAATAAAAGAGTCCAATAAAAGGAGCGAGGTGTAGAGCTACTTTCACTTATAAAACACACTCAAACTTTTTGAGTTTGCTATTCACAAGGAGCATTTGCTGATGTGAACCATGCAAAAGATCTCCGAAGACCTACGATCAGGATTTGTTGATTTGCATAAAACTGGAAAGTCTTTCAAAGTAAACTCCAAAACTATAGGTAACCAGCCCACAGGAAGAACACGCAGCACTACATATGATGTAAAATAGGCACTGCATACCAACATGAAAACAACATTCCAATGGTGAAGTAACGGTGGTGGGAGTATCATGATTTGGGGCCGCTTTGCTGCTTTGGGGCCTGGACCGCTTGCCATCATCGAGGGGAAAATTAATCCTATATCCTACAGAATAATGTCAGGGTGGCGGTCTGCCAGCTGAAGCTCAGTAGAAGTTGGGTGATGCAGCAGGACAATGACCCTAAACACTAAAGTAAATCTGCTACAGAACGGCTTCAAAAAAAAGAAAATCCGCCTTCTGGAGTGGCCCAGTCAGAGTCCAGACCAAAATCCAATAGGGATGCTGGGGAATGACAAAGTTCACACCAGACATCCTAGAAATATGGCTGAGCTGAAGCAGTTCTGTAAGGAGGAATGGTCCAAAATTCTTCCTGAGCGCTGTGCAGGTCTGATCCGCAGCTACCGGAAATGCCTGTTGGAGGTTATTGCTGCCAAAGGAGGTTTAACCAGTTATTAAATCCAAGGGTTCACTTACTTTTTCCACCAGCACTGGGAATGTTTTATGGATGTGTCCAATACAGACATGAAATATCAGAATTGTTTGTAATTGCCTATACTTGGGACTTAGATGTAGATCAGATTACGCTTTATGACCAGGGTTCACATACTTTTTCTTCACACTGTATATTGTGTCCCAGAGGAACAAGATTAACTTAATTAGAAACAAAACACAGATGTAGGTTAACTGGGGAAAACATTTCTTTAAAAATGAATACTTTGTCTCTGAGAACAGCATCTCTAAACTGTTTAGAGAGCAGTAGGCAATTTAGGCAATTAGCGTGGCAAGTGCAGTTGTCGGTTGTGAATCTTGAATTATAGATACAACTACTTTACTTGCCACCTGCTTATGAGCTCATACTTGTAATGAAAGTATGAAGAAGAAAAAATTATATATAGTATATATATACTTTTTTTTCTCTCTCTCTCCTTCGCTCCCTAGAAGCTGTTTTGGTCCACCTCCTTTAGGCTTCTGTAACACTCTTCAATTCCCAGGTTTTCAGTTGAGTCTGAGGGACATTTTGTGACACAAGTGCTCCCTCTAGTGTAGAAAGAAAACCAAAGCAGGACGTTAAACATGCAGTGTTGGGAAGTAGACCAACTGTTATGCAAAAAGCGCTCTTGCAGATATGTACATGTGTGTGGACCTGTTCAATTGCTAAGCCAACTTTTCTTCTGTCCAGTATAACTACAAGTGGCCATTTATCAGACTTTGAGTAAATTGTTGTCATTTATTTATTTATTTATTTTTATGGGATGAAAAATGTCCAGTTGTTTAAAATGTTAATTTTTTATACAAAACATACCCAGTTGTTTATATCACTTCTAATAAGTTAAATATGGGGGCCGAAAAGACACAATGCACAGTATACTGAAAAACACGCTGCATTTAGAAAACACTTCTAATAAAAATGACTACACCTGGACTATATTTCACAAACATGCTTGCAGACACAGAAAACATGAGCCACAAGAAACAACAATGACTCTCAAAGGGAACTGAATATCCTGCTAAGTACTGAGGTAGCCTAGAACACATTCAGACCCGTCCCAAGCTCAAGGTTGGTCTACCTCTGCTCTACGCATCTATCATCACCCCTGTAAAGAAGAAGCAATGTCAAGTTAAGCTTTGCTCTGCCTCTGCTCACTCTGTGCTACTCACAGGGCCTTGGTAAGCCAGGCCAGGAGAGGTCGGGCTAAATTGAATCTCTTTTGAACTGATCACTAACTTTACACTTTCATTAGGGTTTTGGCTATCTTTGTATCACTGCTCAGATAGGACAGGCTCCTGGAGAACACTACGACTGAGGGGGTCTGCTCTATGTACTACTCAGACAGGACTTCGCTTCTGGAGAACACTACAACTGAGGGGGTGTGCTCTATTTACTACTCAGACAGGACTTCGCTTCTGGAGAACACTACAACTGAGGGGGTCTACTCTATTCACTGCTCAGACAGGAAACCAACGCCTTGAAACACCAGTTCAAGTCAGGGTTACCGTCTACTGCTGCTATCTGTCTACTCTGCATGGCCTGCTCCCTCTGACACCCCTGACTCTCCGGTTTTCCTGTTTCCCAGGCTATCACGCCCTTTGCTCTGCCCAGTACTATGCTATTCACCATACTGTTATTCAATAAAGCCTGCTAATGGATCTCATCTTTGCTTCCGAGTGTTGTGAATTGTTACATCAAATAAGGACTTATAGAACTTAACAACCATGCAAGATCCAGTAGACCACCATCAGATAAACAGTACCTGAAGCTTTCATCTTAAAGAAAGAGGAGAAAATCAGCAACAACACCTAAGTGTTTCTATCCATCCTTCAACTGTGAGAAGACAACTCAAAACTAAGGGTGTGTGGCTGTCAAGAAGCCCTTACTGAGAAAAGAAACAGACAAACAAAAAAAAGGACTAGGAGGAAAACCAGAACACAAACTGGACAGTTGAGATGCGGAGTAGGGTTTTATGGACTGATTGGTCTATACTTGTAATTGTAGTCATAAAAAAGAACAGAACAGAAAAAAAAGTTAAGTAGGGTACTATTCGTAAAGCCACATGACACAAGTGTGTCAAGATAACTGGCACAAGCCTATATTCCAGCAGGTGTCATTCTCTATAAGGGTTACAATTGCAAATCTTGAATGTTCAACACTAAAAATATTATGTAGGGTTATGTCATGTTATGTCTCATGAAAAGCTCATGTAGCCTTCTAAACATGAAAACAAGTGCAAGCTGTATTAAAATCAGTGGGTTGGTACTGTGCTGTCATATCTCCTTACTGCTCAAAAGGACAAGCTACTGGCATCAAGGACAAATTAATGTTGAAGTAATGCGATTTAGTTTCAGCATGCATTGCTGCACAGTTGGTCTAAGGTAAAGTCAGTTAGACATATTTTCAGTAGATTCCAGTGTTTTTATTTTGCAGAGAATGATGGATATATTGCCTCAAGCACTCCAACAGCCCAAGCAGCATACCGCACACACCTACTCCTACACTCCCTTTTAGGCAACTTAATCCTTATACGCAAAGTATAATGTATTTGTCCCTCCTTCTGTGCTGGAAGCATGAGTTTCTGGTTTGCAGTTTCAACTCCCTTAACATGAATCGCTACAGATTTCCCCACTGTGTTTTTCTAAATATAGTTTTAGTTCTAAATCCACTTCAATCAATCAATCAATCTATCAACATTTAAAAGGGTATCCAGGTCCAAGCCCCCCTAGAGCAAGCCAGAGGGAAAAACTCCCTTCACTAAATCTGCCACGGTACAGCCTATAGCCTATAAAACCCCATCAAGAAACCCTTCACAGCATACAGAGAAACCTCTCAGAGCTCATAGCTTTTTATTTAGGAGCATGCTTTCCAGAGTGCACAGGCAGCTTTCGTTGCAATGTGACGAGTGATATGTGTACACGTGACTACTGTATGTGCTTGATACGTTTAGCTGTTACATGCCAGCAGTATATTTTAAAACCTACTGCAACAGACCCTTAAATAATTATAACACTTTATTAAATGCAAGTGTTTTTGGAACTGCACCACATGTACAGCGTTTGATTGTCCTCTGGTTTCACCACAGGGTATAATCAACCTGCTCAGGTGTGCCATATTAGATGTTTTTCTTAGGCGTCCTCAGCCAGTTTGACAGGCTTTGTAAAAAACAAATATTCATCTCTAATGAGCTACCATAGGGAGGTGGAGTTATAACATTTAGGAAATTACATTTAAGCATACATAATTCCCCCATCTGGAAAGACAACTTTGAACATCTACCACAGATTCTCTGCTGTCAAGGGTGAGCAAACGTGAATATGTAGCATTTAACTGAATATTATTAGAGATAATGTTTCCTCATGATGTTGGCTGAATGATTTTATTTCTGTGCTATTCAGAGAGAGAAGACTTAAGACAGATTAAGATGGGGTTTGTCTCTGACGTCTTTATTTCTGGAGGCTCTATTTGCTCAGGTATCAGTGTTTTTATTTAACTGTTATTTAGATCTTGTTAAAATGCAAAGCTGTGTCCTAAACTGAAAGTCTGAGTTTTGAGGTTAGGCATGAAACTAAAGGTAAAAGTTTATTTCTGAACAGAGAAAAGGCTTTGAGTTTGGGAATACAGACATATACATAGACAGACATGTCTGCAGTACAAACAATACTTGTGCCTAATATTATATTACAATTAGTACTAATAACTAACTAATACATAACTTATATAGTGATAGTAGTAGGTGGGCAAAGTTTAAATCCCAGGACTAACTGGTTTTGCTCTTGGCCATGGTGCTTAACTCATCCACCCACCGCCCCAGGCTGTGCTGCTCCCAGGCTGAGCAAAGTTAGCGAGCACTTTATTAAGTACACCTCCTTGTATGTACACTCATTGTTCATTTTTTCAACTTCACTTACTGTATAGGTGCACTTTGTAGTTCTACAGTTACAGACTGTAGCCTGTGTGTTTCTGTCAATGCTTTGTTAGCCTCCTATCACTCTGTTGTGGACCGCATTCTGTTACCAGTAATGAAGGACTACAGGAACACAATTTGTGAGGCAAAAGACAAACTATTGTTTTTGACTTAACATCTAGAGGGTGTACAAACAAGTTTGGATAGTAAGTGAACAGAGTGTTTAAAAACTCCAGCAGCACTGCTGTGTGTGATCCACCACAGCACACACTAATACACCACCACCATGTCAGTGTTACTGTAGTTCTGAGAATGATTCACCACCCTAATAATACCTGCTCTGTGGAGGTCCTATGGGGGTCCTTATCACTGAAACAGGGAATTAAGAGAGATTAACAAAGGACACAGAGCAATAGATGTCTGTAACTGTAGAACTACAAAGTGCACCTATATGGTAAGTGGGCAATGAGTGCAGAAACAAGTAGGTGATCCTAATAAAGTGCTTAGTGAGTGAATATTTCAGTACTTATTTATCAGTATTTTGTAAAGGAACTATAGAATATTGGCAAGTGCTACCAAACTGATTTAGTCCTTGTACAAGATAGAGGACAATAGATACGTACAGGCACATACATAATATTATAGATCTGAGGTAGGTTAAACCAATGTTTCCCAAATGACCTCTACAACTTTGTGTGACTACTTATGAATGAGTTCAGATGTTTTTGTACTGAAGATACAGCACTGTTGGAGACCACCCTTAGTATGTAGATGTTACGTGTAAGGAGATATAGGACCCTAGACACAAGACCCACTTGCATAAGTAATTGATGTGAAAAATGTTACCAACAGATAAACAAAATGTGAAGCGGCTATCATTGTAAGAGAAAAAATCTAACTTGACTCTTGCTTTAGATCTGAAAAAATCTAACTTGACCCTTGCTTTAGATCTGAAAAAATCTAACTTGACTCTTGCTTTAGATCTGAAAAAATCTAACTTGACTCTTGCTTTAGATCTGAAAAAATCTACGGGTGTTTCTGTCCAACCTTCCACTGTGAGAAGACAGAAAGAACAAGAAAAGGAAAATAGAAGAACTTTAGCAAATGAAACAAAGAACAATGCACTGACCACTACCGAGTCCAGACCTCAACATTGTTGAATGTATTTGGATGACCTGGTGAGAAGCAGAAAATAAAACCAACCACTACGACTGAACATTGGAGGTGTTGGAAAATATCCCTCCAAATTTCTAAAGAAAAAAACAGATAGCGGGTCTCCCAAAAGAATAAAAGCTGTAATAAAAGCTAAAAGTGGACACGCTAAACACAAATTCTGCATTATATTTAAATATACATACACGTTTGCCCAATGCTAAAAAATAAATAACTCGAACTTGGCGGTTGGGACTGGAAATGAAATAAAAGGAAGGTGGTCTACGGTTTTGCACAGTTGGCCTTAGACATGGGCCTTTATAAATCATAAAATAATTTCTTCTGGTTAATATATTAAATATTTAAGCAGATACTAACTAAGATTTCTTCACATTCTTTACTTCCAGTGAGAATGAGCATTCTTTTAAGTCTTTTGCCGGTGGTCATGACTGGTTTAGGTGAGTGAATATAATCTGTCTTCATATGAAAAAAAGGGAAGAGCAATCCTCTGCTGTGATCCTAATTAACATATAATTCTGTTATGTAAATATGTTATACTCTCTATTCTTTTTAAGGGGCAAAACACCTTTACGACTGCCCAAAGCAGCCAATGGTTCCCATGTACTTGCTGGTGGGAGGAGTGGCCTTTCTGAGTCTACAGATATTCCCTATCTTTTATTGCAGACAATCAGATGGCAAGCCCATCCTAATATGCAGAATATTCAATTTTCTGCTCCTCGTTTTTTGTCCTATCTGGATCATCACAGGTGAGAGTTAAAGAACGGCAGGAAATATAGACAGAATATGATGATAAGATGAAAAGATGCTGGTCTAAAGTGGTTTATGCAGGCTTATGCTGGTCTAAGGTGGTTTATGCAGGCTTATGCTGGGCTAAGGTGGTTTATGCAGGCTAATGCTAGCCTAATATAACTTATGTAGGCTTATGCTGGTCTAAGGTGGTTTATGCAGGCTAATGCTAGCCTAATATAACTTATGTAGGCTTATGCTGGTCTAAGGTGGTTTATGCAGGCTAATGCTAGCCTAATATAACTTATGTAGGCTTATGCTGGTCTAGGATGGTTTATGCAGACTTAAGTTAGCCTGTTTTATGCAGGCTTATGCTGGTCTAAGGTGGTTTATGCAGGCTTATGCTGGTCTAAGGTGGTTTATGCAGGCTTATGCTGGTCTAAAGTGGTTTATGCAGGCCAATGGTGGTCTAAGATGGTTTATGCAGACTGATGCTGGTCTAAGATGGTTTATGCAGACTGATGCTGGTCTAAGATGGTTTATGCAGACTTATGCTGGTCTAAGATGGTTTATGCAGACTGATGCTGGTCTAAGATGGTTTATGCAGACTGGTGCTGGTCAAGATGGTTTATGCAGGCTTATGCTGTTCTAAGATGGTTTATGCAGACTGATGCTGGTCTAAGATGGTTTATGCAGACTTATGCTGGTCTAAGATGGTTTATGCAGACTGATGCTGTTCTAAGATGGTTTATGCAGACTTATGCTGGTCAAGATGGTTTATGCAGACTTATGCTGTTCTAAGATGGTTTATGCAGACTTATGCTGGTCTAAAGTGGTTTATGCAGGCTTATGCTGGTCTAAGGTGGTTTATACAGGCCAATGCTGGTCTAAGATGGTTTATGCAGACTGATGCTGGTCAAGATGGTTTATGCAGACTAATGCTGGTCTAAGATGGTTTATGCAGGCTTATGCTGGCCAAGATGGTTTATGCAGACTTAAGTTAGCCTGTTTTAAGCAGGCTTATGCTGTCCTAAGATGGTGTATGCAGACTTTTGCTGGTCTAAGATGGTTTATGCAGACTGATGCTGGTCAAGATGGTTTATGCAGACTTAAGTTAGCCTGTTTTATGCAGGCTTATGCTGTTCTAAGATGGTTTATGCAGACTTATGCTGGTCTAAGATGGTTTATGCAGGCTTATGCTGTTCTAAGATGGTTTATGCAGACTTATGCTGGTCTAAGATGGTTTATGCAGACGTATGCTGTTCTAAGATGGTTTATGCAGGCTTATGCTGTTCTAAGATGGTTTATGCAGACTTATGCTGGTCTAAGATGGTTTATGCAGACGTATGCTGTTCTAAGATGGTTTATGCAGACGTATGCTGTTCTAAGATGGTTTATGCAGACTGATGCTGGTCAAGATGGTTTATGCAGACTTAAGTTAGCCTGTTTTATGCAGGCTTATGCTGGTCTAAGATGGTTTATGCAGGCTTATGCTGTTCTAAGATGGTTTATGCAGACTTATGCTGGTCTAAGATGGTTTATGCAGACTTATGCTGGTCTAAGATGGTTTATGCAGACGTATGCTGTTCTAAGATGGTTTATGCATGCTTATGCTGTTCTAAGATGGTTTATGCATGCTTATGCTGGTCTAAGATGTTTTATGCAGACTTATGCTGGTCTAAGATGGTTTATGCAGACGTATGCTGTTCTAAGATGGTTTATGCATGCTTATGCTGTTCTAAGATGGTCAATGCTGGTCTAAGGCTAATGCTGGTCTGAGATAATTTATGCAGACCTATGCTTGTGTGATTTATGCAGGATAATCTGTGTCTGCCCTGCGATTGACTGATCCATGGTGTTTCCTGGTTTCTGCCCAATGAGTGCTCCAGCACCTAGAAACAACCCAGAAGTATAAGGGAAAAATGAATGAACTATGGAAGGGCATTTAATAGGTTCTTCTGTGGGTAGTTAGAACCAAACATGAACATCAAAGTATAAAAGTAAAGTGATAAATCATGATAAAGCCTGCTTATATGACTAAGGAGATGAATTAAAGAGCAGCTCATTTTGATTTCAGCTTGACTTCCTCACTGAAGGTTAACAAATTAAAAAATGATGTGGCCTGCGTTAGAAGCGTTCATAACTATATTCCTTTTACTCATACCCTGCATTCCAGAGAAAATCAATAGTAAAATTATGATTTATAAAATTTCAGTTATCTAAGGTGAAAGTGTTTTTTGCATTTAAAGAAGAATTTCTCTTTAGGATCAGTAATCACATTTTACACTCTGTTTCAGGTAGCGTTTTTGTGTACACAGCATATGTACCAAACTACGAGTCTCGCTGGTCAGCGGAGTATTGTGAGAAGATGGTCTACGAGGTTGCCTTCTGGATTTCAAATGCCATATACGTTAGCATTCCAATAGTGCTGCTGAGTCACTGCTTCACTACATGGCGTGAAAAGAGAACTACAAAGAAATCCTGTATAAGCACAATATCCTGAAAATGATGTGAAACTTAGACTAATTAAACACAACTAAGTGATAACTAAGTATCTTCCTGACTGAAGTATAATAATCTCAATGTATCCATCTACAGTTTCAATGTTACAGTACAAAATATATAGAAATAAAATTCTCATTTTATATTTATAAATGCATTGTCATAAACGTTATATATGTTGCTGGTTTATAAAATGTAACGTCAGAACAATTTCAGGGAAGCATTTAAATTTATGGTTTTACTTTTTTTAACTTTTACTACACTAATTTCTTTAGTGGAGCCTCTTTTTTTAGTGATGAAGGTGCAGTTTGTAAGATGATATAACTGATCAAATTCATACCTGGTGACAAATCACCAAAAAAAAACAAGGACACATACAGTCCCTCCTCCTCAGTGTTAGAATGAACAGTTGTTTACTTATCTGTCTCAAAAAAACATTTGGAGTTTTGCATCAAACTTCACTCCTTTACTCGCCAAAACCTGTTTCCAGTCATGGAAAGCAATGCCAGTGTTAACCCCAATGCTCCTTGCCAGGAAAGGGGGCAAGCTTTAGCCATCATTAGGTTAAATGATCTAACCGGGAGCAGGACCTTCAACATGACTAACAAGAGGTTGGAATACACTGTCAGTATAGTGCTACTTCCTTATTTTCCATGAACAAACATCAAAACCATTATTTCTTCATATTCTGTTGACAATTTTTGTTAATTTTGGAATTTTTTAAACTAAAAATCCTTTGAAAGTTTAACATTGTGTAGTATGTCTTTGGTTTTATATGTAATAAATGCAATGCTTTGATTTCTTTTGCCTTAATTTTTTTAGAACTTACTTAAAGGTTAAATTTAGTCAATATCTGTGTGTACAATAAGTGTACAATACATTTTCATTTCAAGATTAAGCTTACAAACAACACAAACAACAGCCATTTCATCATGTATTTTTTTTTACTTTCCAATAACTCTAGAGAAAATTTGCAAAACATAACTCTGATAACTGAGATGGATTTAAATAGGAAGAACACTTGTAGTATGTTTATGTTCAACTTATTTGTTGGACATTATGGCCACGTTACTGGTTACATTTTGAGCCGCATGACTTATACAATATCACAATACAGTAACCTCTTGTTTCTGCATAAGCACTCTTATTCTTCTATGCAGAGTGCAACAGTTTAGAAGCATCATTACTTGAAAAAGGTACAGGAAGCCAGTACTGTGTTCTTTTTAAACAGGAGTGATATGCACTTTTTGTTTTTCTTGCGGTCTGAGCTGCTGCGTTCTGTATGAGTTGTAGAAGATGGATTGTTTTCCTAGGAACCCCAATAAGAGGAGCATTACAGTCACCAACTCAGCTTGTAACAAATGCATGAATTGGGTTCTCTGCATCACTCTGAGATAGAAAAGCTAATAGGTGTTCCACTGTCCAAGTAAGCTTTTTTTGGGGTAAAAATACTAGAAATGTATTTAAACATATACAATGCTTGTGGCCAAAAAGTATTTGGTGTTTCTAGTGTCCTGAATCTTAAGGTGCTTTGGAGTTTAATAAATTATAGTTACTATCTGGTTAACAGTTTTTAGGTTAAAGTCCACAGAAAGGACACTATTATTGTAGCCTGTGGATGCAATTGCTGTAATAGAACCATTTTGGTTCCCAAAGTAATCTTACAATGAATTGTTTTTCAAAGGGGCCATAGAACAGAAAACTGTACGTACATCATCATACTTAAATAATGAGAGTTCAGTACATAGAACTGACATACCGTGAACCTCAAACACTGTTATCTCCAACAAAAATAAATCACATTTGTGAATGAAAAGTTTATCATTTCCAAACTCCAAGGCTGTGACATTACGTAACTGTGCCTGTGGACGCACGATGCTAACACGTAACTGCACCTGTAGAAGCAGAATGCTAACATTTTTCATACATTTTTCAAGAAACTGCTTAAACTCCTCCTTTTATTGGCTGCCGGAGACTAGAACACACCACCGGAGCAGTGTTCCTACTTCATCCTCTTACATTAGACAAATCAGTTTGACTACCATGATTCACTATCGCTTCTTGAGGTACAAAGTGGTGGATGGACAGGCCAGGGCTAGTTGGTAGCATGCTAACTTCATTGAAATCTTTACATAGACTGAAAATTGCATTTTTAAATTTATTTTTTTGTAAACAAAATGTGTAAGTGAGGAGAATAATGCTACTTAAACATCATCCCTCTGTACGTCCTACCATGAACTGTTTGGAACTCTAAGACTGCTATTGCACTTAAGTAGCCAGAAGAGTTGAATGTGAGTGTTGTGAGTAAAATTAACCTCTCTGAGAGTAACTGTGATCGAAAATTGATCATGTCTGTCTTGGTAACATGTATTTAATATTTTCAAATACAATTAAACCTACAAAAAGTCACATCATAACATCATATAGCAAACGTACTCTAGACAGCAGTTATAAATACTCTGGTTAACTGGTTTCTCAATGCTTAACCTCAGGGAGGAAGATGTCTCAAGCTCTTGAGCAAGCCTTGTCACCACAGTGCTGTTAAAGCGAGCCAGAACTCACACAGTAAAACTGTCAGCTCCTGGCAGTATTTTCTTTATTAAGAACTAAAACACCAGAAAGCACAGCAGTACATATTAATGTAGACAGGATTAATCATTTTGATTTTGGTAAACATAATCTGAAGATGGAGGATGCAAAAAGAGCTGGTGTCTATAAATCATTCATTGGTAAGAATTATGTTCTGAATTATGCTATTAAGATCTGTATTGTTTTGGCATATATAGATGATAGCCTCGTAAGACCTGGTAATTAATTTTTGTCCTCTGGAGGGGACATGAGTGTCCAGAGGATATTTCACAAAATAAATAAGGTACACTGCCAAAACTGTTTTGCCATGTAGAGGATATCCTGGTCATTTCAATGTGTTGGGGTGTGTCATTCATAACAGAAGTTCTGCCTTTTTAAATATGGCTGCCTCTCAGTAACCACATTTTATGGGAGCAAGAGAGATAAGCTGTCAAATAATATGTATTTATTATGTTTCTACAGCCTATAATTGATATTTTTAGGAATAAAGCTGTTGTAGCTAGTTCTCAAAGCAGTTTTTATTGATATGCACAAATGTTTAACTACCTAACCTACCATACTTTTTTATGTCTTTCGTAGTAGACATTGGGACATTGGGACTTACTAAATCTGGTTCAATATAAAAGTAATGGTGTCACAGGTGACAGGAATTTGATTTGTTTAATTGTTTACTAATTTAACTTATTTCAAATTTATTAGAAAATGTTACATAATTGTACATTTAAAAATAGAACATTACAATGAAATGGACCATAAGAGAAGTTGGGTACCACCTGTGGAAATTGTGAAACTTTGGCTCAAGGTTTGGAGTGATTAACACAGGTTAAGTTAGTGTGGCTAAAAACTGTTTAAACCTGGATTTTTTTTTTTTTTATCAAAACAACGGTAACCTTTGGGATGGGTTATTATTTGTTCCTGTTTATGTTAATATACAGTGCATTTGAAATATTTCTTATAATGCCTAAAGTGCAAATGGTATAAAAAAGGTAAACAATGTTCGTTTACTTAGTTTTAATTTACATTATTTTCTATGATTGTGTTGGTGCTGATGTTGTAGAAGGGTTTTTGGACTGATGCAGAACAGGAAACACGAAAAATGACATTGACAAGGTCCTGTTGTCCACTATAAAGGACATTCCATAAACAATTTTAAATGTTTTTGAACAAACATAGTAGCTTATATCATGTTGAAATTACTGAAATTCTCAAACTTTAATTTTTCTGGGTCTCAGGAAGATATAAAGTATTTATGTCATGATTGTCACAAAAATGTGTTGTCTTTGCTATTTAGTGACACTGAATCTAATCACATGGATGGTTCTGATAGCAGCTGCAGGATTAGGTAAAACTGTACATTTATTCATTTCATTCATCACGAATTGTGGGTTTGCACATATTCACTTATTGCTTGCAATTTATATTGCTCATTAGAAGAATATAACACAATACAAAAACAATACAGAGAACAATGCGTGATGTAAGGGCCCTTAACTATCTCTCTTTTAATCAAAGACTGTCACATCAGTAGTCAACCTACAGCAAAAATACACTACATCTACAAATTAATTTAATCAAATTTGATTAATCTCAATCTCGACAAGCAAAGCCCAGCAAAACTTCATCTTTTCTTTAGTCCTATGTTATGAAAGTACACAATTTTCCATCACTTATTCACTGAATTATAGGAGCCATTCATTTCCATGAGTGTCCAATCCAGCCTCACGTCCCCACCTATCTGATTGTGATTGGAGCATGTGGTGTCATTTCACTGATGCTGGTGTACCTCAAGAACACCTTACAGGAAGGATCCCTGAGTCAGTTCTGCACCGTCAGCATTCTCTGCATCCTTCTCTTCAGCACCTGCTGGATGCTTGCAGGTATGGGAAGGTCTAGAAAGAGGAAATGAAAGTTAGAGAAAGGGAAACTAGGTAAAAATAGAGATCAGTTATTAAAGGCAGCCATATGAGTTTGTGTTGACCTTTAAACTCTATACAGTATTTTAATAAAGAGGTGTAAAACTTGCACAGTTAACTGTAAGGCTTTCGTAACCCACAGTCATTTAGTCAGAATTTGATCTACATGTGATTATATCTCTCTACAGCAGTCACATGCACATCCTCTTAAATTATAAAATGTGGCAACAGCGGTAACTGTGATCTGCAGTACATACTATGGGAATAAAAATATAAACTGTCTTGAAATATAACTACATTCATCTTTCAGTCCTAAAGAACATAATCTATCAGCCATATATTCATATGTGTTCCGAAGGTATGGTATAAGATAATAATGTTTATTAAATATTAAATTTGTAATGAAAGAAAGTTTTTAAAAGTATTGTATTAATTTACTCCCCATTTTAATCATGCTTTGCAGATTATTTCCTTTGTCTCATTCTGTTGTCACATGGCATAGTATATCTTGTCAAATATAAAATAACCCTATAATTTTTAAAAGTAAGGATAAAATCTTCAGTTGCGAAAAGAATATGTGTGTATATATAATGTAATAATAATAATAAATATATAATGCTTTTTATATAATTAGCCAAAGAAAGACAAGCAACCCTAAAGAGTCAGCAGCAGTTAGCAGCTGATGTAGAGTAATCCCATATTGTTGTTTATAACAATATATTTTCTGTCTGCTTTTTTAGGATCGTTCTGGGTTTATACTATATATCCCCCAAACTATGACTCTGCACATGAGAGACACTACTGTCAGAGGACCCTCTACCTGTTTGCATTTTGGTTCAACAACCTGTGTTTCATGTGTGTGTTCATAATGTTTACTTACTGCATTTCTTATCTCCTGTACAAATGTGTTATGGTGGCATTCTGTTCATAATGTGCTTCTTTCAAGGATATACTTCATTGTAAGTGAGTAAAATTATAATGCTTTATTTTAGTAGATTTCTATTGTATTTAGTGAAATGCACAATATATTGGAATTATATGGGGATCATATTAGTATTTGGCTGAGGTGCCAGAGTGTAACTGCTGCACCATTTAGAGTGGAACAAGAAAATTCAACAATAAGCTGCTGAATGTCCATTTCAGAAAATGCGAAAGAGCCAATAAGACGATAAGTGAGATAATTATAATTATTAGGAAAACAATTACAATTTGCAATTGCAGTTTAACAGTTGTGTGTCACTGCATAGACAATCACTGAAATCAATAGTACTGAACTGCTGTACACTGGTGCGTGGTGGTGTGTATAGAAGGCAGCTTTGTATATGCATGATGTAAAGCTATGTAAAAATAATACATATGAAATATTGGCTTTATTATATGTTATATATCAGTATCGATCCAGACTTCCCACATTAGTGCATCACTAATAACTAATAGTTTATTTAGTAAACAAGTCACCAGTCTATCTCATGTTGGAATGACCAGCACGTGAGTTCTGTTTGCAGTGAAGGTCTTCTTACCTACATAAAAAAATAAACAGCTTGCTGCTGTTAGTGGTCAGGTCCCAGATCCAACAGACTCAGAGGTCAATGACACGTAGCGGGACCTCAGCCAATGATCTGAAAGCACAGCAGCGCACACGCTCGCACATGGCGTTATTTTTCCCACCCGTATTCTGACGCGTCCCGCCTCCTGATTGGCTAATAATGTCTCCGAACTGCGCTGAGTGTGAACGGCGAGCCAATCGTAGCGCAGGAGGCGGGATTTGTCGAAATAGCGGTGGGAAAAAAACGACCCGGCGAACCAAAACATTCGTGGAAACGGCTTCCTTCCAGCCACATGTCACGCTAGACTGTATGCAGGAGTGACATGTTTTCATAACTGCATAGAAAATATCTCTACCTCTTTAGACGATATGGCTGGTAAGTAAAGCTTTATTCAGGTAAGAAAAATATGTTTACCTCAGCACGCACAGGAGCTGTAGCCCCAGCAGACAGCGGTGCTGTTTTAGTTAGCTGGGAATAGCCTGTAGCCCAGTGGATGCTCCAGACAGCACCGTGGGCTCGACTGTACTGGTAACCTGAGCTCCAGGTTTAGCCTAGCCCAGGTCTCTCCTGTGGAAAATAAAGTAGGTTAACGTTGTGTAGGACATGCTTAGCTGGTTTCTCCCTTTTCTGCTCACACCCAACCATTCATACTATTCAAGAGGCCAACAACGGTTCCAGAGACCTGGCTGTGACAGGACTGTTGATCTGATTGAGGTATTTTAAACGTAGAGGCCAGGTCGCAGAGCAGCAGCATGAAAATTACAATTAAACATGTTTTTATCCAGCCTGTAAGCATGTATCTCAGGAAAACTCCAATATTGTAATAAATACATATAATAATGTTAATGCAATAAGTGAGTTTACTTGTCAGTGTGTCTTCCAAACCTAAGACAATCAGAGATG
Organism: Megaleporinus macrocephalus; assembly: GCA_021613375.1. Classification (NCBI taxonomy): domain Eukaryota; kingdom Metazoa; phylum Chordata; class Actinopteri; order Characiformes; family Anostomidae; genus Megaleporinus; species Megaleporinus macrocephalus. Next base: position 23,719,126 of record CM038708.1, on the reverse strand, counting down.
TTTTTCAGTCGAGTCACGTTATGCTCTAGCTGTTCCTCGCTCAGTGGATGAGAGAGAACGCAACCATTTCACATAGCTATAGATCTGACTGCCTACAAAGATCCCATCTTTTATAATAATAAACAATTTTGTTTGGTTTATACACATTTCAATGGTATTTGACATTTACACCATATTGGGGCCTATAGGTTCTAACAAATAGGTTCTATTACATCCATGTGATGATAAAATTGACTCTTCCTACTTACTTGATGGGGGTCTATTTTTCACATAAAAGCTTTCTCAGTTATAGTAATATAGAAAGGTATTGTCCTATGACCAGGTATTTGAAATATGAATTATAAAGAAAATGACTTACTGGATGAATTTAGTGGAGAAATCATATCAATAATCATAGATCAGTAAAGTATACATACTAATAGATTTTGGGTTCCCTCCAACTGTGTTCTTATTAGGTGTTAGCTCTGGGTTCAGTACCCATAACAAAAGGAATGATAATAACAGTTAAATGGTGAAAATATTTGAAAGCAGACTTACTGGGTTTTCATTAAAGGAACAAGGGAAGAGTAAGCCAGTCTTAGGTTGTGCATTTTCAAGTGATTAGAAAAGAATCTCTCAATTGAAGTGTCAAGCTATCTTATTCATTAATTTTGTTGTTTTCTCTCATACCTTGACCCATTGTACTGGTCAAGTTGCAGAACTGGTTGCAAAGTGCTTACAGGCACGGGAAATGGCTTACTGCCCCTATAGCCGCTTTCCAGTTGGTGCTGCGATCTTGACGTCTGGAGGCACCATAATCACAGGTAAAGACATGAAAATTGATGGGTGGACAAGTTCTGGAGTACCTGCATAGTGTTTTGCCAGTTTACAAAATTACCAGTTTACCCATCTGCTAATTGCATTATAGTGCAGTACTGTGCTTCTTCAGGGCTGGAATTGCTCACTCCTCTCAGAGCATGCAAATCTGCTGTCTTCAGCTGCAATAATACACCCTGACAATGTGCGTATGTGTGTGTGGCAGGCTGTAATGTAGAAAACGCTTCCTACGGCCTTACAGTATGTGCAGAAAGAACAGCTATCCAAAGAGCTGTAGCTGAGGGCCATAGAAGTTTTACAGCTATAGCAGTCACATGGTAAGGTACATGCTTCTATACACTGTATAAGTAAAGTATCTTAAATAGTAGTACATTTTGTCCTGTTCTTCTAGTAGGAACTGGGCCCATTGACCATTCACTCATGCGCCGCCCACAAATTAATTCTTTTGTACTCTGTAAAAAGTGCACCGTCAGTTACAAAAACAACTTCATGTGGTAACAAGTAAATTAACAATTTTTTAAATATGAATATATACTCTGAATGGACATTTCTTTCAGTTAAAGTATTGTGTTGAAACTATTTAAATCTTTTAAGTCGTTTGTTACCTCATGAAGTATTTTTTGTTTAGGTTGAACTGATTGGACTTTTTACAGTGTAGCAGCTGTCACCAGGTTGGGCAAGCTTTACAGAACTTTGGCAAAAACCCCTTTAAACCAAATGTGAAATTGTGCATTTTGTTTATAGCAGCTACATAACAGTTTCCTGTTGTGGCAAAATGAGCTGAAGCCAGCTGTTTTGTTAAAAAAAAATATCAGAAAAGTTTCCAGCTGTTACTACAAAAGTGGGTATTTGGGGTTTGGAGCATAGATCAGTTACTTTTACAGTTCAATGCAGAGCTCATAGCTCAGTTGAGTCACAGCCACACATTTACACTTTTGTTCAGTTGTTCTGCGATACACAGAAGTACGCACAAGTAACATTAATTGCCTTTGCTTTATCACAGTGATATTAAAGATAGTTTTGTAGGACCTTGTGGGGCCTGTCGACAAGTACTAATGGAGGTAAGTACCTCCTTATTTGCGTATCTTTAGGTGTTTATGGTGTTTTAACTAAGCTGTCAGTGTTTATACTGCAATCACAGCATGTATTAGTCATTAATATTATATGATGTAATGCTTTTATATTACATTTTGCTGTAACCTTGTTAACTCACTGTGTTCATTCCTTTCCCTCTCTTTCCATCAGTTTGGTACAGAGTGGGACATTTACCTGACCAAACCAGATGGATCCTATAAGAAAACAAGCTTGAGGGACCTGTTGCCTTTAGCATTCACCCCAGCTCACCTGGCAAAAGACTAAGTTTAAAAAGCTTCTGTACTTCTAGTCTGCATGATAGCATATTTAATGGCTTGATAAAAACTGACCTGAGCCTTTGACCATCTGTCATTCAATATGCTTCAATTTAGTACACAAAGTACCCAAGGTAACCAACTGAATGGTTTACATACACTCATCTGCCATTTTCACATTCTTGGTCATATTTTAAATAGATGCTAAATTGCTGGATAATTCAAGAATCAACACATCAACACTGAGTAACCAATAAAAACTTCACTCTCACTTAAGCTAACACGCTGCTACTGAATCAGAAGCCTAATTTAGCCACATACGGGCCAGTAGAGGGCACTACTGGCACATGATAATACTTCCCTGGTATATTGCCTGTGCACCACTGAACTGGAATTAATTCACATGGTTTTTGTTTTCAGGAAAGGAAGAGCATGAATGCAAATCAGTTACTTTTCTGTTTCTTTTCTTCGAATTAAACACACATACATTACATTCAAAGTCACAATACAGCATTACAGATGTCAGTAGGTAGCCACATATATCTACCTACTATATATATATATATATATATATATATATATATATATATATATATATATATATATATATATATATATAGCCTTACACTGTTAGGGTTATAAGATTAGAGCAGCACTGAGTGAGTGGTGCGAGAAAGAAAGAACACTAAGGAGGTATGCTGTAGTCTTAAAAAGAGGTGTTTTGACGATACTGTATCTGTGGGCCTCTATTTCAGTACCTTAGACTGTATTCCAACACGCAAGTGAGTTTTACATACAAGTGCAAGACAACGAAGACTGTTCTTCAGTAGGCATAACTCATGTGCCCTTAATGCCCCTCAGGCTGTTTGAAATTCTCCTCTGCAGCATGGCAGGGGCCTACATTCTGTTCTGTCACCAGGGGAGAACACTCTAACATTGTTCTCAGTGAGAGATTGAGGGACAGAAAAAGGGGAGGGAGGGAATAGAAGAGTGAAAGAGAATGAAAGAGGAAAGAAAGGCCAAATAGTACAAGCTAGATTTTGTTTCTGCCAAAGGGGGAAATTTAGTTATTAACTAAAGATAAAGGTTTTGTGCTTTACTGGAGTATTACTCAAATCAAATATTAGTATGCTTACTCAAGTACATTTGCAAACATCACATTTTCTAATGCAATCCATTAGATTTCTCTCTCTTTCAGTTTTTCTCTTTCAGTCACGTTCCCATGCATTTTGTTTTAAAACATCCACTGATTCCAAAATTGCCTGTAACTATTGTATGTACTTCCAAGCAGTGACCACTGCTGTCCATTAGTCTCAGCATCACGCACCACCTGTTTGCTGAATATTTTCCTCATGACCGGTTGTTTAACAAACCAACTTGATCAGCTTGTGGTTTTCACTGCTGAGGAAGATGATGTGCAGGAGCAGCTGGACATAGACTAAGTGAGAACCAATGCTGTACTAATGTGGTGATATAGATATGCATAACAAGCCAATGTGACTTCTAACAACCATGCAAGACCTGGTAGACCACCAAAACTGTTACGATCAGATAAACAGTAGATTTCACCTTTGAGAGAGAGGAGAAAAACAAGCTCTATTTTTAATTCCGATCTGATAAAATCCACAGGTGTTTCTGTCCATCCTTCCACTGTGAGAAGGCAACACAATGCTGTCAGTCTGAAAGGATGTGTAGCTGTTAAGAAGCTCTTAATGAGAAAAGAAAATAAGAAACAAGCTGCTGGTCTTTATAGAACCATAGACTAAACACCTAGACAGCAGTATTACTGAATGTGCTTGGGATTGCTTGGATTGTATGAAATAATTAGTGTATTAAGTGTATCTGGTTTAAAAAAAAGTGTGTGAAAGGCAAGGTTATGTAGAGCGTGAGCATCTCATACCCACATCAAAGTAACTTTAATCTAAAACCAAATCTTAATTTTATCAGTCATTTTCTTTTAAGTTCACTTCTGACACACTCACTCGAGTGTGTTTTTGGTTCCATACTTTCATGTTTAATTTACTTTGTGCTTTTTCCACTGATGCTGAATTTGAGAGATTTCACGGCCTAAACCAGGTCATGTACATTTCAATTCAAACGATTAAAAGATAAGACATATAGAGATATAGAGGGATGAAGAGAAAGCAGCTGTAATAAAGAAGAGGGGAGAGCGCTGAGGAAGCAATGTTTATACTGGTGAGATAACATTAGAGAGCAGTTACGCAGAGTCAGAGCAGCTGCAAGTGTGAGATAAGCCTGAAGCAGTGAGAGTGCATTTTCTACCTTAGGCAAATACACACCACAGGTGGACACACTCTCATGCACACATGCTCACACAGTATAGTTCTACATGGATATAAATCTCTCAGTATGTTGTATTTACATACATGATATAGAAGATGTTTATTCAGAGTAGATTCTTATTCGTGAACATTTTATTATCACATACATAGTTTTTACTCACGAGGTCCTTGATGCATTAGCTGCTCACATAAAGACCTGGAGCAATAATGATGCTGGCTAAAACACAACATTGCTAAGATAAATAGTTTTACACAATTGTGTTAACAGGGTAATAGTTTTGCACAGTACTTAACTTAATGTTCCCAGACTTGTTTTCAGCAAACAGGCTGCCAACCCTGCCTTGTAAAGTCACTATTAGCTGAATACTAAATGCACCACATAGATTTACTGAACACAAATACTGATATACAAATACTGAATACAAATTACAGATACAAAATACAAAAAAATACAAAGTACATATAGTGGGCTCAGAAAGCTCTGAGCTCAAAATTGGAACAAAATGTTGACAATGCTGGCAAATCCAGTAGTCAAGGTCTGTCCAAGGCCACCTCAATGTGAAGCTTGTCCATCTCGCTGGTACCCTTATTTCTACAAAGTGATACAGTCAGCCACCAGCAGTAAAGCTGTGATTAGAGAAAAGGTGTCTCTGTGTGAGATTCCAATACTGAATGGACATTTGTGCTACACAGTGGGCAGCCTACCTTCTATGACAAAAGTAATTAAATAATAATGTTATTATTCATTGCATATTAAAAAGTGTCCCCCATTATGCATTTTCTCTGTAGATGATAAGCTACTTTTACTTGGACAAGCTAGAAAAACATGTCATTTGAGCTGGAGTGCCCAAACCTTTGCATACGACTGTATAAAAGAAACACTGCTACACTGAGGTTTACATTTCAGAATTCTTTACCAATAACAAAACAGAAAGGGAAAATGACACCCCACTAGAAGGCCCAGGCCAAAACCAGTTTTCTCCAGTTTTTAGAATTATTTTGCGTGCTGTGAAGGCAGGGTTTATAGAGCAGGATCAGACAGGCTGGTCCCCCAAACCCCCCACTGAATACCTCTGTAAAGCCCAGCTGAGCCATGAGAAAATAAACTACTCCCACAGAGTCTTCATCTTTATATAGAGACAATGAGAATCTGGGTGGGTTTAGTACATACACAAGGAACTGTTTGAACTCCTTCAAACAGTTCCTTATGTATTACATCCACCCAGATTGCTTCCGAGTTAAAGTAACTTCCTAGAATAGAAAGGAAAATTAGGGTAAAGGTTGCTAGCAGCACAAAGTGTGTGTGTGTGTGTGTGTGTGTGTGTGTGCTTACACATGACATGACTACAATGTAAAGAGTTCTGTTGTAGGCCATGACCAGTTACAAACACTACAGGACTATAGTACTTTAAACTTTATAGCCTTCCCTGGTTAATACAGTTTGAATATAATAAAAAACAACGTAATTGTTGCTAAAACGAGATTTTGTTAATGGATTTCTTCTGCATAATAAAATCCTTGAGATGTAAACATTGTCATTTAAAGTGGTTGGGTGTTAAATTTGGCGATTTTAGAAAAAAATCTTGTGACTGGAACCAGAAATCATGCAAATGTTTGCAAACCCAAATTTAGCCTTTTCATTCACTATCCAAAAAGTCTAGTAAACTTATGTGTGTTTCTTACGTAATGTTGTGAAAATAGTAGAAAATTTTAAAACTCAAAACTATTAGTAAACAATGTCTCATTCATCAGGAAACAGAACCAATTCATTCCAAGCTTTTTGTGAGGTAACATTTAGAGCTCTGGTTAACATTACCATCAGTGTAAACACCTCTGATTCGGAAAGTTTCCATAAAATAAAACATTTCATGTCAGATCATTCTGAATGATGCTGTTTTCTTCTTAGCCATTTAATCATTTAGAAACCCTGAAAAATCACTGAATTCCCTTTTAAGAATTGGCAGCATAGACTGTGCTTAAGATTGGGGTGAAGCATATTTCTTTCCACTAAAGCTGCCAGCGTTGTTGTGATAATAAATTATGGAAAACAACTATTTTAACAGTGAACCTACCCTTTAATGTAAAGGAAACATTTGCTTGCATGTAGACCTACGTACTGCCCTTTATCATGAAAAAAGGCACAGGCTGACTCAGCTTCAGTACTTTGAACTTCAGTCACAATCAGTCCTGTAATATTTTATGACAGGCCTACATGAAGGAGTGGGTTACAAGGAAGATTGCATTCATCTGCTATGATAAATGAGAATTATTCACATTTTACAGTACCAAGCAGACTAGGAGATGAACACCTGCATGGAAACATGGCCCTTAATCAGTAAAGCAACCACAGACTGGCCCCCAGATTTCTTTACTCTGACCCTCTGAGGCTCGGGCTGTTTATTGGGACTTCTGGGAGATTTTCTGGGCGGTAGCCTAACTCATCAGTTGAACCACCTAGGAATTCCAATATTTAAGCTACTGCCCAGTACATGGTTTTCCTAATCAGTCCTTTCATTTTAAAACCATATGGAAAGTGTATTTATGTCAGTGAAATAATGACTCATGTACAAATGTCCCAGATTAAAACCAGTGTGTGAAATACTCCCTAGCATGTGGTTCGTCCCACGTTGTCTGTCTACTCCGGCATTGGCTGACTACTAGCTCACTCACCATAGCTGTGCTAATGTTTCAATGGACACAAAATGTTTGGTTTAACCATTCGTCATTCTTTTTTCTAGTTTAGTCTCGTTAATGTGCATTTCTTTCTCCTGTGGTTTTATCATTGAAGTCATCAGCAGTTGGTTGTTGTGAAAAATTTGATGTTTTGCAGTCCCTAATGAAGACTATTTCCCCCAGATTTTTTTTATTGGACCCCTTGAGGCTCGGGCTGCTTATTGGGACTTCTGGGAGATTTTCTGGGCGGTAGCCTGACTCGTCAGTTGAACCGTCTAGGAATTCCAATATTTAAGCTACTGCCCAGTACATGTTTTTCTAATCAGTCCTTCATTTTATTAATACTGTTGAGCTGATGATGAAATTGAACAAACCCATATGATGGCTTAGGTGCAGCATGAAGTCAGGAACTAAAACCTGTGCTCTTCTAACTATATTCATCTTACCAACATACCAACTGCACTGACAAATAATATAGAGCAATGTGAATAGGTATTCTAACAAACATGTAACCTTAGCTGCAAGTGGATGGATTGACAAGCCTTGAGATCATCAACTCATTTGAGACATAACAACAGAACAAACATGCAAATGATGCTGTAATTTTGTTACTAATTGAAAGTCTTTTTTATAAAAGGGGTCCATTATTGGGGATCCTAGTTATTCCACTGGCCTCAGTTGATGAATGTCTGTCCAGTCTCCACAAATTTCACAGTGAAGTGAGCTGCTCACCTCCCCATCCCAACTGCTTGTTTGACAAATTCCAGTCCATTGGTGCGAACTTAAGCTCAGTCATGTAGAAGGACAAACAGGAGAAATGGAGGTTATAAAGAGGGAAAATAAATTTGCAACCATCTGGACACAGACTTGCAGATATACATGATTTATTATTTTATTCGAAATTAGGTGATCACAGAGGTGGATGCAGTTGCCTTACGCCATATGGAAAGTGTATTTATGTCAGTGAAATAATGACTCATGTACAAATGTCCCAGATTAAAACCAGTGTGTGAAATAATACCTAGCATGTGGTTCGTCCCACGTTGTCTGTCTACTCCGACATTGGCTGACTGCTAGCTCACTCACCATAGCTGTGCTAATGCTTCAATGGAGACAAAACGTTTGGTTTAACCATTCGTCATTCTTTATTCTTTTTTCTAGTATAGTCTCGTTAATGTGCATTCCTTTCTCCTGTGGTTTTATTAATGAAGCCATCAGCAGGTAGTTATTATTAAAAATTTGATGTTTTGCAGTCCCTAATGAAGACTATTTTATACATGATGCATCATAGCTTTTTGCGCTGGTGGGGCCCACGGGTGTCCAGTAGATGCTCTTTTTTATTTTTTCACCCCTGACCTTCAGCCTGAGTCTGCCACTGGACAGCATAACATCATAATTAATATATTTTTAGGGGCTCCCCCAAAATTTTGATTTTGAGACATTCAGGTGATCCAAGGCTATGTTTACACAGTAGATGGCCCAAATCTGTGTGTCAGCATGAACAGCAGACTTCATGAGACTTTTATGTCAATTTAATGTGTCAATCTCATGTTTCTGGTTATGTTTCTGTACAAAATTTAGAAGACTGCAAATGTTATATTTCCAAAGATATGGACTGACGCTGCCACAGGAGAATGAGACTGCAGTATTAAAGAAAAAGTAAAAGTTTGAAAATGTTTTAAGGAAAAAGGACACTCAAACACCTGCTGGCAACTTTGTGATCGCCTTTGTTATGCAGGCGCAGATGATGCTGTAACCTGCAGGAGTGGACCTGCATCCGTTGGCAGACATGGGTCAGTTGAGTAGTATAAGCAGTTCAGACTAATGCAGGATCTGCTGGGTGAATGCAGCCCAAGTGGTTAATTAGGGGGTCTAGGAGCCCTCAGGACCCCTGTATTTTGTCTCTTGATTAAAACACTAATGAAGTGCTGAGAAACTTATAGAACTGTAGTGAAACTTCATAGTGCTTCCACCACCCATCAGCACAGGGACTGAAGTTTGTCAGATTTTTAAAGCTTAGAAGTTGTTTTCTTCTCTTCTTCTGTTTAAAACAATTCATCAAAAATAAGTGATAACACTTAAAGGTCAGAGATGGCTCAGTCTGCCCCCATTTTAACATGATGAAAACAAATTTAAAAAAAGAGTATAAAAAATGGTAATTACTAAATAAAAAAGTAAATAAATAGAAGTATTATTATGTGGCAAAACAATTCCATGTAGATTATATCATACAATATATATAATTATTTATAACTGGGTAAGAGTCAGTAGTTATTGCTCAATTCAGTCATGATTCAGCACCTACTCTTATCGAGCAGCGTTGGCAGGTCCAGCTCCTGCAGCCAATAGCGGAGCAGCAGGAGTGAGGAGCCTTTATAAGACTGGGACTGACTCTCACTGCCCCTCACAGAGCGCTTCCACAGGACGGAAGGGTCAAGAGCCCGTAACTGTAACTGGAATATTCTACATTTTACAGGTAAATTTAACATTAAACTCTTGTTTGTGTGTTAATATGTGACGCTAACCTTCGTGTTCAGTGTTAGACGCAAATCGGCATTTTTGATAACTAAGGCTGACCAACTTAATAAACACGGCTTGCTCATGTTAACGTTTACTGCCAGATTCTTGTTGAAATTGTACCGTTCCACCTTAAATAATGGAGAAGTTGCTTTCACCGCCTGAGGCGCCAGAGTGCAACTGCGGCACCATTTAAGGTGGGACGGTAGAATTCCAACAAGACCCTGGGGAATTAGAAACTGGCTTCAGCTCCGTCTAATGTTACAGCCGTAATAAAAGCAGCTTTATCTGTCTTGCTTTTAAAATATAGATCATATATTTGAATTTACACAATTATGCCACTTGAAAACAGTAGTATCTTGAAAAATGTTATGGACTTATTTAATTTCTCGTTACTTAGTGACCTCATATGTGTTAGCTAGCTAGTAAGTTATATAAACGTAAACTTTCCTCTCCAGAAATTCGCCTATAACAACACCGTGAAATAATGAGCAAGGAGATGGAGATGAAGGAGGTCGAGCTGAACGAGCTGGACCAGGAGAAGCAGCCAATGACCGGAGAGACCCCGGCAGGGACGGAGAAGAACGGCTGCGTGAAGGTGAAGGTCCCGGAGGACACGGAGGTCAAATTCACTGGTTTGTCCAAAGAGGAGCTGATGAGAGTGGCGGGGACCACCGGGTACGGAATACAACACTTATAGCCGGGAGTAATCAGAACTATAGGCTATAAACTTATATAATTTATATCAAGTATATTAAGTTATATCAGAGCTGGGTAGTATCTGTTTTTATTCACTTACATATACTTAAAGGGGAACTTCACCAATTTCTTAAAATGTCTACTAAATATAAATGTTTTGGCGTAATATGCTTAATTTTACAGAAACTTACAGAGTCAGAATTGTTTGCAGTGGTGGTGATAGGAACCAGACAGCTGAAGAGTTTAACACCTCTAAAAGCTCTCTCACAAAAATGTTATTGTATTAAATGGTTATGATTTTGCTGGCGGATGTCTGGAAGATTATTTTATGACAGTTTTGGGATAAAGTCTTAAACATCTTGTTAATCCATTTGTTTTAATCCATTCATGGCAGCAATTTGTGTAGTTTTTTTTTAATTTTCCATTATTTCACAGTAATAAACATTACATACAAACTCAGAAGACACACGTAGGTCCACTGGTAGTTCTAAATAGTAAATGACCTGGCTACATTTGTGTTGGTGACCCAGCCCTGGTTCCTATCACCACCACTGTAAAGAAATCTGAATCCGTAACATTCTTTATAACAAGCCATTTATAAAGTGGGCTCTAAATTACTTTGTTTGTCATTGTATGAAATTGTTCAACTTTAAAAAAAGTATATATATATATATATATATATATATATATATATATATATATATATATATATATACTTTAAGAAATCAGTTCCCCTTTAGCCTTATAAAAAGCTCTATGCATATATTTGCAAGGAAAGTTATCACATACTAATTGTGCACACCTTACTTTAGCATTTGATTTAGCACTGAAAGCATTACAAAAAATCAGTGTCTTAAACTCTTTTTAGCTTTTAGTGCACTGACTTGGGGCATTACTGTTATGTGTTCCCACAGATGGGTGCGGACTCGCTGGATCTTGCTGGTTCTGTTCTGGCTGGGCTGGGTGGGCATGCTGGCTGGGGCAGTGGTGATCATTGTTCAGGCTCCTCGCTGTAAACCCATCCCTGAAATGCACTGGTGGAACGAGGGTCCCCTCTACCAGATTTCTGATGTGAGCGCCTTCTCTGGGGACAATGGCTTTAAAGGTAAGGGGGAGTAAAGTTCTACGTAAAGCTTTTAAAACCGAAATTAGGCTTTGATAATAAGAGTGTTCATAATACACCACATTGTATTCTTACACAAAGATGTACGTGATCACTAGTCATTTAATTAAACCTGCAGTCACACTGCTCCTCCACTTCTGATCCAACACCTAAAACACCTTTAAGTAGGCAAGTACTGCAGGTCTTTACAGCATGGAGTGAAAAACACCACTATTAAACTTCATCACTATTAGGATACACTGGCTAATATATACATTTAGTAAGAAATACTGTTTTGAGTGGCAGTGAAAATGAGAGGAATATCAGCTAATTTTCAAAACCTATGTTGGTTGATTAGAGTGGGTGAAATGTGGCACTGTGGCCCTTTTGGTGCAACAAACATCACTTTAAGTGCTCTTTACATTTAATAAACATGCTGAAGTATGCATTTTGCATGGAATATCTATTGAGGATGTTTGAAACAATACAGATTTTAACTGAAATGAAGCTCAAACATTCTACAATTGGCCACGTGTAATGTTTGGTCGATTTATATAGCACTAAACAATTAATTTATTTTTACATGAGCATTTGCCAAACTCTTTTAATCCCTCAAAATTTAGGGCTGTTTTTCTTACTGTGCCGTTAAGACTATTAAACCCTATTCAAAAAGCAATCTAGGCTGAAATGCTTCTTATATCTTTAATGTGATGGGTGGTGGTAGACTGCTGTAAACAGGATAAGTGGCTGTATGTACATTTTCTTTAATAATTGTGACCGCCATTCAAACCGGGCCATTTTTGGTCTTTTTGAACACTTTTATTAAAAAAAAAAAAAGAAAATTAGGGCTTCCATAACAAATGCCCACTGAATGTCTATATCAAAATTAAAATTGAAGTATTTTTGACCCTGCTGCTCTGTATTCAGTGGTTACTTCAGCGGTCCGGCTGCTGTATGCCTGAATCAAAGCCGTCACAGTGGAATGCCTGCCAGTGGTTGCTGACTGTCTTGTGACTTGTATGTTAGAGGTCACATGAGCCAGGGACTCACAGTCTGCCTCCCTTTGTTACTAAATTACGTCTGTGTGGATCTTTTGCTTTTATTTGAGTAACTCTTTGTTCAGTCATGGAAGATTTAAAGTATCATGCTCAGACTTGTACAAACAAGCAGTTGAATGTTGTGTGCGATAAAGATTTCTGTATGAGAGAATATCACAGTGTTCTCAACCTTTGGCATTAATGAGCACACGCTGATAGACATAATAACTGTGGTTAATGATTACAGATACAGATGGCATTGTGGAATGGATTGTGCTGATTTTGCTATTGTGTGTGTGGCTTTGTTTTTCCTTTCACAGGCGTGGAAGAAAAGCTGGACAGTTTGAACCAGCTGAAGGTGAAAGGTTTGGTTCTTGGCCCTATACACAGTGTTCAGGCAAACCAGCTGAGTACTCTGGATTTGAAGACTATTAACCCTGTGGTGGGCAACGAGAAAGACCTGAATAGCCTGCTAGACAGAGCCCACAAGAAGGGTGAGGGTCTTCTCAAACATTATTGACCCTCGATGGTCAGTGTTAAAACTTACCTCACTGCGAATTAAATGCTTCTGCCAAATACCAATGTCTTTATTTTCACATTTCTCTTTGGCATATGTCTTATGTATCTGTGTGATTTATGATTTTTTGTGTTTTCTAAGTCTAAACTCCAGGAAAAAACTCATGATGGTGTTACTTTAACAGCATTGTGGTTTATTTACTTGGTCCCTTTCTCTTTCAGGCATCTCCATAGTGCTGGATCTGACACCCAACTATGAAGGAGCTACAGCTTGGTTTAACAATGCTGCTGCTGTTGCTGAGCAGTTTAAGGTAAGGGCTAATAAGAGACAGGAATCTGTGGAGTCTATGAAAAGTGGGTGGGGAAAAAACTGAAGCCTCTTCTCTTGAATAAAAAAAAACAAAAAAAACACTTCCCTCCTCCGTTCTCTCAGGCTGCATGTGCCTACTGGCTTCATAAAGGAGTGGATGGCTTCCTTGTGTCTGGTCTGAGCCAGATTGCCAGTACTATGACCTGGCCGTCCATCCAGGCCATCGTTCAAAACAACGCCACGGAAGGGATCAAGAAAACGTGAGTTGATATAAAGTAGTTCTGAGACACCTTGTGGTTAAACTGAAGCCTTGTCTGAAGCTTTCTGAGGAGTGCCGCTGTTGCCCCCTATTGGCAGCTAAGTGCCACTGCATTGTTAGAATTTACTCGGCTTGTGGACCTGCAAAACTTTCGGGACCATTTCTTGGGCATGAATTAAACCTTTAAATTGTTTCACCATTCAAATCCTATTCAACATTCAAGCCTTTATTAGGACTGATTTGGACTTCTGGATCTGCATCCACTTATTTACTTTAAACTAAATGATTGATACATTTAACAATTGTCAATTTTAACAGCCGTCAATTTTAAATTTTAAGTTTGTAACTGAAAAAACTGGGAGTGCTTAAATGTGAAATTATTGATTTTTAAAATTTCCACATTCCTTACAAATATTTTACATTTGCTTACTTAAGGTACAAAGGAAACTTAGACCAAAATTTGTTTTGTATTTGTTAATTGTTTAAACCCCTCAACTAAATATGTGGCCCACACTTTAATTTAAATATTATATTTTGTTGGTTTTCTAAAGGAAAATAGGCCCACATTTTCACACATTAAGCACGCTTTCTGTTAATTTGCCGAGTTTAACATAGAGGAAAAATGGCCTGCGCAGAAGTTATGGCTTGTTTTCGTTTCAACTTAGTTTTCATAGTAGTTACTGAATAACACGTGTTAACTGAATATGCCAAATGATAAAAGAGGTTAAGAGGAGATGCGTTTCTAGGAAGCCCAGGTTTAAGTGTTATTGAACAGAGAATACCTCTTTGTCTTAGGGCGCTGATGGGCTCAGTCACCAGCATGTCTGTGGACGAAGCCTCTGTGCTTCTGAACCAATCTGGAGTTGACCTGTTGTTGACCAGCCTGCCAGACCCAACCCAGTCTGGAGTGGACCAGATCCAGACCATCAATAAGCTTTATTCTAGCCACCCACAGACCAGACTGGGCTGGAGCTTAAGTGGACGCACGCTAGGCCCACTCACCTCCAGATCCTCAGCTGTTCCCATTCGCCTCTACCACATGCTGCTCTTCACCCTACCCGGCACACCAGTGTTCAGCAGTGGGGATGAGGTTGGGCTGAAGGAAGGGGTGAGTTAAGATAGATGAGTAGCCTGATGGTTAAACAGATTCACCTTATGAATGTCAATATACATAGAAAGAGTGTGCTGTATTTTTGACTGTGCTAGTCAGCTAACCCTGTTTAAATGCCCCTACCAGGAACCTGTTGATGCAATCTGGGAGCTGGAAAGTACAGCTGAGGAGAATAATGAAACAGCAAAGGTGATTATAAACATGTTACTGTTATGTGTGTTCTCTTTCTCACAGAAGTAGATTTATACCCTGATCTGGAATCTCAGAGTGAAAGATTAAGAAGGGCATTAATATAGTACTATGTTTAAAGCAAGATACATACATATCTTTTTTATGTAAAATACATTATTTAGTTTGTGATGCCTCACTGTGAAATCTGTTTTACCTAAAAAATGGTCATAATAATTGTAGGAGGACAAAACACTCAGCTGGTGGGACAAAATCAGAACACTTTGAGTAAATGTAAAAAAAAAAATACTACATATATGTTGTAAAAGGGGAACTTCAAGTGTAATACAGAGTATAAAATAGAGAGAATTGCAGTCAGGATAGAGTATCTGCTGTGCTACCAGTGGAACAATGCTCTCAGGTTTGGGCGCAGAATATGTTAGTGAAAGTACTACACCAGTCATAAAGTGTGATTTGTCAGGGTACTTGTGGTAAATTGCTGATATATACTGGCTACATGTCTTATTTAGGTTCTTATGAGCTGTTCCTACTCTTTCCTTACTGTTATGAAAGTTTTATAGAAGCCACATGCTCTGTAGGAGTTATCATTCGCCCAAACTTGCCGGTACTGTCATTTCTGAGAATTCTGAGAATTTTTTTATGAACACAGGCACGTATGTGCATTAGAACCTCTTTTATCTTTTATCATCATTCTGTCAAAACCAACATTCTTATTCATTTCTCCCTCCCTCTGTCAGGCTGTACGCGCGGAACGCAAAGAGCTGAGAAGCTTCTTTAAGTCTCTCAGTGATCTGAGAGGGAAAGAGCGAGCTCTGCTCCATGGAGACTTCACCCCTCTCTACAGCTCTGCCTCCTCGCTTGCATTCCTCCGCCTGTGGGATCAGAGCGAGCGCTTCATCACTGCCTTAAACTGGGGAGATGCCCCTGTCACCATGACGCTGGCCAACAGTGACCTGCCGTTGGAGGCCCGTGTCCGTCTCAGCACAGATACGGAGAAACTAGCTGTAGATAGCATGGTGTCATTAGAGAACCTGCAGTTAGGACCCAAGCAGGCTGTGTTACTGTCCTACCCTTATACAGGATAGAAACATCATTAAAAACAGACACACACTCTGACAAAGACCCGTTGTGCATTGTTTCATCACCATCAAGACATCCTTGTAAGGTTAAAGTGGAATTCCATAGATTTTTTTACATTTCTAAATAAAATAACTCTGAGAGATTTATTTAGAAGTGGTGTGAAACAGAGCTTTGTATAAAAAACAATTTCTTTTAACAGTGGTGGTGACATTAACTGGGTGCCCCTTTGTTTACTATTGAAAACGACCAGCAAAGTATTATTAGTTTATACATGTGATGTTGATAAAAGTGAAAAAGTGGTAGCTCTATATTTCTTTGGGAAGTATATCACCCTGTATGTACCTCAACGTTTCAGATAGATTTTAAAAAGTATGTTTGAACCTAAAACAAACACATCCAGCGACATTCAAAACTATTCACATAAAACTGTTCTGCTTGTGAGCTTTTAGAGACATTAAACTATTCGGATGTTACATCCAGTCACCTCCACTGTGAACAACTCAGACTTCATAAGTTTCTCTAGAATGGCCTATTTCACAGCAGGCCACTCTGAATGACGTTGTTAACATCATGATGATTCCATTAGGTAGACATTTGGAAAAATCTGTGGAATTCCCTTTAGTTATTAAAGATGTTCGGCATGTTTAGTTAGTTTAATCTTACCAGCATTTTTAATACATTTTTATTATAGATGTCTGTCTTATAGTGCTTTTAGATCCACTATAGCAGCGCTAACTGGAACACTGAAGTAGTATTACGTTACAGGGTCATTGTACATTCCAGCTGTGTGTGAATTGATGGAAGATGGAAAATTAAATGTGAATCAGAGTAAACGTACAATGTCAGTAATTACTTTCTTCATTATCTTCTGTCTCTCTCATCACATTTTTCTGTAACAGTAAAGGGTTTATTTGTCACTACAACTATAT
This sequence comes from Megaleporinus macrocephalus, assembly GCA_021613375.1. NCBI lineage: Eukaryota > Metazoa > Chordata > Actinopteri > Characiformes > Anostomidae > Megaleporinus > Megaleporinus macrocephalus. Next base: position 23,702,236 of record CM038708.1, on the reverse strand, counting down.
TAAACACAAAAGCATTTTGTGTGCATTTTGGCTCTGTGCCACATACCGTTATTTCTCAGGGCAGGAAAAGGAAGACTATAAACTGTACAGGTGTGTGTAAGTATGTCATACGCACTAGAGTTCTCTACTATATAAAACTCAATTACTTCCTCTGCACTCAGGCAGGTTTGAGGATGAAAGGGAGTGGGTTTTTGGTTGTTTGTTTTTGGCACCGTTAACAATCTGGTGTCAGTAGTCTGCCTAGTAATTATGATTTGCTGATAAGTTAAGATGTTATGTTAAATGTATATATATATATCTTCAGAAGTTGTACATATTAATCCAAACACTTTAAATGTAATCTTAAAATGGGCCACACTTTTAGTTTTTAACAGGTTCTAAATAGGTCAGGAGTCAGGAAAGGGTTTATGTAGTCAAAATAACTTAAAGCATCCAAACTGAATAAGGCACAGTTATGTTTACAAACTGGAAGTAGTGAAAATGTACTCTTGAGGGTACAGTAAATTATAGTAAACAGTAAATTATAGTAAACAGTCAATTATAGTCAATTTCTTCCCTTAGAGAGTTCATAATGGATAAATAATGAATGCTCTTTTTATGTGGGTGTGGAGATTTGTATTATCACTGTAAAGGGAATGTTATTGAGAGACATTCTGTTAAAAGTAAAGTAGATGTAAAGTTTCAAAAATGGCTTTTTATGGCTTTTTTTTATCAGAGTCCAGCAGTAGATTCCTTTATTTACTAAAATTAAACAGTCAAGATATTACAAAGAGACTGAGACTTCTCTTAAGATGCCGTTCCTATCAGCCCACTTCATCTCTTTCTGTTTCCTTTGCCATTTTCAGCTTTTAAATCCCTCATTTCACCTGCTTTTTACTCCGTTATGGAGCATCTGTGTGCGCGTGAGTCTGAACTCTCTCATACATTTAAGGCGCGCGTCTTTGTGAACTCGCATCTGTGCAGCATATTTGTTTGCACTTCCTCCCCCGGTGAAAAGGAAAATGACTGTGGTTCACAATTTTTCAGTAAACACATTCAGACATATTCAAATAAGTGTTAAATCAAGCTGCGGTAAACAGGCCACAGGCTTTTATTTCGAATTTAACTTCATGAGCACCGAGGGCCCTTAGAGGATTAGTGTAAAGGTGAGTGACAAAAATATAAGCGGAAAGACAACATCATTGTAATTATGAAAAGCATTATTATAATCAGTATAAAAAGCATTGTCAGTACCAATACTATTACTAATACTAATTAATGGCAAATTTGTATATGGAGGCAATTTGTATAAGGACATAATTCCTCATGAAAACTTTCAGCCTGATTTAAATAAATAGATCAAAGCCCCCCTATTCCTGAACTAGTGAAATATTAATGCACTTGCACACACTTGCACAGGTTTTTGTATAAATTACTTTAACAGCTGTAGCATATTAGGTGTGCGATACGGCAAAAAAACTTTTTTGTTCTCTTTAGACATGCATTAAAATATTTGAAAACATCCAGAGGGGACAACATGTTTTGGAGTGTTCTAACACAGGAACAGTTTAGCTTCTTCATTACCATTAACTATGTAAAATCTGAATCTACCTGGTGCAGCTACGAGCTTCATACTGAAAAATACAGCATCTATGCTGCTGTTTGCATTTAATATACTTTTGACTTAACGTTTACTGTTTACATTGAGTTTCTAAGAAGAGCTTATTATATTCCTTTATAAATTCATAAATTAAACTGTGACATTACAGAAAGTCATGGATTCGTAGATATGGATATCTCTTTGACCTACTTTCATTGGCTTAAAGTTTATGCAGTTTCATTGATATTTGTGGATATATTATCTTTTGTTCATATGATTTAACATATTTTAAAAGGACAATATTTATTTATATTATGCATAAAGATAATGACTTGAAAATGCCAGTTGTCCTTTACATTGTGTTAATATCTCTTGATGAGCCGGTAGAAGCATTAGGCCAGTAGAAATGGTGCAAAATGTCATCACTGTTTAAAGGAAAACGAGCCTCTCCAAAATATTAACTCTTACGGAGAGTAGGATTTTCTTTACTTTCAGTTTAAGTCAATGTTAAAAGAGCATTTCTATTGATCCATTTATTATGATATTTTCACATAATTAAAAAAGGAAACTGCTGTGTTTGAATAATGTAGAAAAGTAAAACAGATCAAAAATGAAGATACATGGTTTTCTTTGGACAGTGTGATGTATAAGTGTATTGTATTGTCCAAGTTTTACATACTGGAAAAAATAAAATATAAAATTTGCACAGGCTAAATTATTATTTTTTTTATTTACTTTACGAAGTAGTAAGAACATCTCATTCTGAAAGAAGGTCATAATATCTTGTGCGCCAGTTTGAAGAACAAAGTTTAGTTCCAGATTTCTGCAGGACGCTCCAGATATTGCATGAACCTTCACCAGCAATCTTGATTTAGCTTAATGAAGTACTGAGTAGTTAAAACAGGTATAAGATGCAAATAATTGCATTAAATAATACGAGGTTGAAAGGGTTAAATAAACACACTGGCGTATGTAAAACCACTACTTACTGTAGTAATTATACTTAATTTATTTATTTTTGCTAAGAAAATTGTCAGGAAACATAGCTTTTTAAATAATAATGTCTTTGAAATATAACGTGCCTAATTTTTATATATAGTCTCTGTTTTATAGTTTTATAAAGTGAGACAGAATAGTCGTTATGCTCTTATGCTCTAATCTGAGATAGAACAGATGATGACATGGACTGATTTTGGAACATTACTGTACAGCAGCCACAGTACACTAGCTATATGTGTGTGTGTGTGTGTGTGTGTGTGTCTGTCTGTGTGATGTATGTTCCAACTCTCGGTGGGGCATGGTGATATTTGAAAAGCACACCAGAGAGTGCGACAAGTTTCTGGTAAAAAGCGACGTTGCTCTCTTGTTATGACAATGTGTGGTCGCGGAGCTGTGCGTATAACATATCAAGGTGTGTATGTGTGTGTGTGTTTTCAGTGGGGATGGGTGTTTCACTTTGACTTGGGTCTGCTTTTGACGGCAGCGAATAGGGTTTTTTTGTGTGTGTGCGAGTTCGAGAAGAGGCCCTTTACCCAGAGACTAATCTAACAGTCAAATCTTTTTTTTTTCTCTCAGATTAAATTTTTTTTTACACATATAAGGCAGTTTTGTGGAAGGTGTGAAAATACATTCTATGCATTCAGAGAACAGCTTTAAGTGAAAACACTGCCTGTTTAATTGCTTACTGTGTTTGCAGGGTTTTTAGAATTAGATCTAGTTGGTTTTAGTTTTTGGCAACACTAAAGCTCAACCTTCCCTCTCTTTCTGTCTCTCTTCCTCGCTCTCTCTTACGCCCCCTCTTGCCCTGACAATGTGAAACTGCTCTCGGAGCGATGCACAGTCATGCCCGACTCTCAGTTTTACTGGGTCAGCCCACTGACATTCACAACACTCCAGCTAACCTTTGTTATCGTCAGCTTTATCTTCATTATTATAAGCAGACTACATAACATCTGGACCAATTTTAAGGGTTTGCTCACATTCAGGTCTAAATCGCAGTATTTACAGTCTCAACTAACAGCACTCCCACAATCCCTAGGCGTCTCACCTACTGGTATCACTGTTATCACCTTCACCTGTGCTACAGTCACTGCGGAATCTATACGCCTCTGTCCGTTATATATTTTTACACCTACAGGAAATTGGGTCAAAACAGTACAACCAAAGTACAAAGACAATTATATGAATCTTCTATGAAGAACCTGTGACAGCGAATCAGTGAGACTGCAAAGGGGCAGTTATTTTTTTTACAATCTAATAAGAATAACAGCTAGATTAAACACAAACACATATAGAATAAATTAAACATAACAAAAATTTGATATTACAAATTTGCAATTTGGCAAAAACAAAATTGGCATAATTTAAATTCAAATGAAAACACACATACACACGCCACTGACAAATGTAGGAGAAGGAAAAAGAGAGAAGGGTAAGGACAAGTGCTTTGTCAAACTGAGAGCGGCCTAGGCTGGCTCGGAGCGATACATGTTTTTTTATTCTCTGTGGTGTTTTTTTTTTCTTTTTTGTTTCCAGGATCCCAGTGACGAAGTCTTCAAGAGATCAGAGGAACCAAGAGAGACTGCCGTACCAAAGAGCTAACCATTACTAACGCCTCCACAGTCTCTCTCTCTCTCTCTCTCTCTCTTTCTCTCACTCTCTACTCATATGTGTACACACACACATCCTCACACACACACATCCACACAAACATGCATACGGTGTCCTATGTGACAACACTCGGACCACTTTGAGGCTCGGACTGAACCTTTAAATCGACAGGTAAGCCCTACATTCCAAACCTCTTCTAAATGCCATGCAATGCATGTATATGTATTTAATCATCTTCTGGTGAGCACCGTACGTATACGAGATCAAGCCACACAAGACACCGCTGTCATAGCTTTACCTGTACACTTAAAAGTTCCAAACACTAAGATATAACTACTGAAACCTGTCAGAACTGTTGACTAAACCAGAGCTGTCTTCACCTAGAGACACTCTTTAGAGCCAGTAGTTCACACATCTCATTGCCGCGGTCTAGAAAGGCCTACATTTTCTTGGGAGAACTATAAATATGCCTTCTGTCCTGTCAGTGTGAACACGGTCGACTTACTGCTGAGATGTCTGCACCCAGAATGAGTTGTGATTACATATCTGTGCTAACCTTTGTGATTTCCATCCTCTTTTCATGTTTATTTGCTCAATTCTTTTACAGTTTTTGCATATTGTCACTGTCATATTATGTCATATACAGCAGTTTTTTTCCTACAAAACAGTTTTTTCCTACATCATTTGAGATCTACATCGGCTGCTTTTCAGCTTCTGTGTGCATTTCAATTCAAATAATATAAATACATGAACGTACAGAGTAAAGAGCATTTTTTAAATCTCCTGTAACGCTGCCATTTTGGAGATACAGATGGAGAAGTTTTTTTTTTAGTAACATCTTGCAAAATCAGTTGAATATACAGATTGTCATCTATTTTAATATTACATTCAAATTGTCACCTGGTAAAGCTTTATATACTATTCAGTTTAGCGGTGCCGTGAGTATCTTTAGTGAAAATTTCTAAAACTGTACGTTTTGGTACATCCTGGGAGGTGCTGAAATACATATTTCATAGATGTAAGCAATTGTAGAAAATGAGTAAGCGTAGATACTGGATTGTATACTGTAGTCATTTCTAAGGACGTTGTTCGTTTTTATATACACTCCCCGCTGGAGCATGAAAGTGTTTCTTCTTGTGGTGTTTATGGGGCCTTGGTTCTCAGAGAGTTTCTCCCTCAGTGTAGTTGTCTGAAATGCAAGAATTTATACAAATGTGACCCACCAGATACTGTAAGTAGTGTTCTTTGGACTTCTCTGGCTAATGCTAAGGCCTGACCAGAGCTTTAGAGAGAGAAAAGGACTGAAAAATAAAGAGTTAACTTAGTGACGCTTTTGACGTATGTGATCCTGTATCTCTACCAGTCTGTCAATGATTGAGTTACTTCAAATGTATTAATTTCAGATTCGGTTAACAAGAGGTTTACAGACTTTTCCATCTGTTTTGGCTAGAGTCACTTCCAGGTTCCAGCACCAGTTCCTCTGGATATTTAGCCGCCTTATCTGAGTAAGTATTGCGTGTTTTTTCTATTAATTAAATGCAGTCAAAAAAAATTTGAGCACTTTTCTCATTTAGACTATGACAAATTCCCAGAACTTTTTTTCTTATATGTAATAATCTTGCTCTAATTACGAATCGGAGAAAAGTGCAGTGATAAGATTTCTATTCAGCTGGACAGCTGCCACTGGCTCTCTAGTGAAGGTGCACTTACAGGCCACATTAAATCAGCGTTTCTAGTTTCGGTTGGCATTTAATCTCCAGCTTTCAAAATACAAGTGATTCAGTGAAATTTTTGTACGAAAATTTATCCACATGAAAAAATGCATGATTTTTTTCTCGGTACCAAAGAAACTGCAGTGCTGCTGCTGTGAGCTTATTAGTGGTAATTTGATCAAACTGTGTTGCATCAGACTGAATATGCTCTTCCCTTCTCAGATTTCTTAGTATGGCTTGAGTAGAATAGAATACACAAATATTATATTTTCCTATATAAATCTGATATTTACATGCTTGCAATAGATGTATTTCCTCAAATTCTTTAATTGTGAGTCATTAGTGTAATTACTGATATCTACATCATTATAACAAGACAGAACTGATCAGGAACTGATGTTTAGGATTACTGATTATGATAATTACGATATTTATCCTACACTACATGTTTTTTTTTTACTTTTAAGGACTTAAAGGAGTAAATATGTATTTTATAACAGTAATGTCTGAAGTAACTTTTTATTGTTAATGCACGGGTGTAATATTTTTGGACGTGAGCGTTTACACACTATTAGTCAAGCGTTTACTGGAGTACTGGATTTGACTATTTTCTTTCCTTTAATATATGACATCATTGAATTTCCTCAATTTTCTATTTGCAATTGTAGAAGTCTGGAAATTTAGGAGATGAAAATTCCTTGCTTCTTCATGAGCAAACATGACCTTCAGTGGTTTGTGTTGTCTGTTTGATTATTTTGAGACAGGAAATACAGGTTCATATTCTGGATAATAGTTGGAAAATAAATGTCTTATAAAAATGTATTTGGGGGTAATTAATGTGCTGTCTGAGTCACAGAGGACCCGGACTTTTCATTTCTTATTTATTACACATTAACGGACTATATATTGTGTCAGTACGTTTGTTCATATTTATGAATCCAACTGAAGCAAAAAAACAAGAATCATATTTCACATCCTAAATATAAATCTGGAAAACCATATATAAAAAGTCTTTAATTTTCTTACACACATGCTAGTGGTTGTTTTTTATGGAATCACGGCAACTCAGCAAATAATTTGAACCCACAAACATTAATTTATCGCTAATAATTTAATCGCTAAATGTTTCTTTTATATGATCTATATGGTTGTATATCGCTGGAACAAAATGCCAATTTTAAACACCAGAGCATTCTTATCAATGCATTCTTATCAATGTTAACTTGGAATGGAACCAGAACTAGAAGTCATTTTGGAGCATTTCTATTGGTCCATTCATCATAAAATTTTAGATTGTTGTAAATTATAGCATTTTTAATTTTGTTAAAAAAGATGGCGGTATGGTCATTAACACAGTTATCTAGCACCAAAAAGGGTTCCGTTATTGATAAATCATATGACCTTTTTCTCATATGACACCACACAAGAACACTTCTGGTTTATTACAATTCTTTTCAATGGATCGCTCTTATTAGAACTGTCTTTCGTAAATGAGATGCGAGTGAATGGGAACCTTTTCTAAGGTTTTAATAAAGGTTCTATACCAAATAATAACTTCTTCTAGAACAAAGCATTTAAGCCAATAACTCTTTAGTGACCTTTATATTTAGAAATGTAAGTCAACTGAACTAGAATTCTTTCCATGCTATTTTGAAGCGTTTCCATTGGTCCATTCATAAAGAAATTCCCACACAACGTAAACGGCAGCTGTCGTGTTCAAATTGTGTAGAAAAATAAAGATCAACAAAAATGGAGATTTGTTTTTTTGGACAGCGACGATATACAAGAACTTTTAAGCTCATCAAGATGCCTGTATGACAATCACAGAGTCTTGTCATATGTCACATGCACTGATTGTATTTTCTTCATTCATTATGCAAAAAAGCTTCTGCCGCTCGGCCTTCCCATCCTGTTATCTTCTTTCTTCTGGTTCTTTCTGTCACGATTGACCTTTTTACATTTACAAAAAAGTAGAAAACTGACAGACTGGCTGGAGAGTTAGTTAGTGATGGAAATGGAGAGAAAAAAAGTCCAAATCACTCCGTTGTTTTCCCCCTCCTCTGTTCACTCTTTCATACATCTGACAGAAAACTAGACTAAAAGCCTCCACAATCTTCCCTTCTTTTCATCCTGTTTTCAGCCCCTTATCTGTTGGCCTCTGCTACAAGCTTGATTTCTGAGACTTTTGAGTGTTTTGCAACTGTGCATAGTTAGTCCTGAGCAAAAGAATCTTTCACAATTGTTGTGTCTGAGCATAATTGTGAAATATTTTTGCATCTGGCATCAAGCGCTTATCTGGAAATGGTTATCTGCAGAAATCATCTCAACATCTGTATTTGCAAAATGTTTCCCCTTAGCTTAGACACAAGGAAGAAATTTGCTACAGCTTTTTTAAAAAAATATACATTAACTTGCCCAAGCTTGTGTGACACACTGTCTTACACCTTCAGTCACTCGCCTACACTATGATAATGCTGAGGTTAATGGAGGTGATTGTTACAGGTACATTCACACTGTACAAACCTCATTATTAGCATTCACCCACATCACCCTCTTGAACTAAACCCACAATATGTGTGGGCTAACTAGACCTGCATATCTCATTGTGTGTGAATATATTAAAGTTACTATAGTACAAGGTATTCAAAATCTATGTATGTTTCTGGGCAAAAAAGGGGGACAAGCCCAAAATGGCAAAGCATTAAGCTTTAAATTTTAATAACAAATCAATTAACAAATAAAATTACTCTACTTCTACTTTTCATTTCTTTAAAAAGTATTTTACAGAAAGAGAAGTTAAATATAGTTCCACTCATCAATGAAGGCTTTAAACAGATGAAAACAATGCCACATTAGTTTGTGTTTAATGTGAGACAAAATATCCTCAATAGGGTTTAAATCTCGACTCTGATCTGGCCACACCATCAGTAATAACCAGCGTATTTTGGGTTCGGCCCTTTTTTTGCCTGGGAAAGTAAAACCTCAGTGCTTCAGACACTAGGTCCTCTGCATCTACCTTCCGTTTACCTCCGTTTCACTACCAGCATCAGCAGGCTCAGTAAATCAGTCCTGTATTTGAGTGAAAGTAAAATTACACACTCTATGAAAGTAAAACTGCTTGTTACTGAATGTACTTCAGTATGAAAAGTAATAGCACCGTGAGTTACTGTAGTCGTTATGCGATATACATTTGATAAACAATTTCTATGAAGGAGAACTGAACATCTATAGTTTTGAAAAACAGGTAAACTATACATGTTTCTAAAAATTAAATAGAAGGCAAACATTTCTCTTGTTTAAACTGCATGAATTAGTTGCATGTTCTTAATAATTAAAATAGTATTGCATCTCTTACTCTTGCATGCCAGTGAAGGCCTAGAGTCTAGTTTGTAACTAAATGGGGGTGATAGCAGTTACATTTACTCTGTTTTATTCACTCTCCTCAATGAAAAATGAGCCATAGCTGACAGAACCTTAAGCTTCTCAAGCATAATTAAGCATGGTCTTAACGTCACATTATTAAATAAACATTTAAAGTAAATAGTTTTGTGTGTAAACTTGTGTGCAGACAGTCTTTTACAGAAAGATTGAATATTGTTTCATTCAGCACTGGATGGCTTTAAACAAAGACAAAATCATCTCTATAAGCTGAAATCTGGGCTCTGATCAGGCCACATCATTAGTAAAACACTGAATAATTTTATGTAATTGAAGGAAAAATGTTTTTATTTATTATTAATCGTATTTCTTTTTAAATTATTAATCTTTCTGTAATCGTCTGTTGATTAAGCATATAAATGATTTGTCGCTGCTCTCACTTTTTAGCTTTAGCTTTTTGTTTCAGAGCTACAGAGTGAAAGAATCCCGTTTCTGTTCTCATCTGATGAACTTCTATACTAATGGATACCGAATGTACAATAAATGACACTGCAGTTCTAGTTCTACAGGAAATCCAATAACTATGTAGTTTTTTTAAAATAATTCTATACATACCGGGTTGTTGTTTTTTTTTTTTTTTGGTGAACTACATTTGCTTCTACTTTTCTACTTGAGGTGACAGTACTTTGGCTTGAGTATGGGGGGTTTAAGTTACCCTACACTTATCTGTTCCCCACAGCTGTTCCCCAGCAACACAAGGCAAACACAACACATTAGCAAAAAGCACACACAGACCCGGTGCACATGCTGGAAAGATGAAAATGTCAGAATGTCAGACGCGTACAGGGTTGATTTGGCTGTGAAGACTTATGTGTACCATTTCTTTGTGTGTGTGTTTTCCAATGTGTTGTGTATGACTTGTGTTGCTGGGAAACAGCTGTGTGTGGTGAACAGCGGTGGGTAGAGTAACCTAAAGCACCGCACACTGTATAAAGTTTTTAGTTCAATTAAACAATGACTTAAGTAGACGTACACATGCAACAGGTGAAACACGTCAGATGCTGCACATTGACAGTGTTTAGGTTTGAAAGTGTGCAGGGTCTTTTGCACGGCCTTTTTTTCTCCTGCATTAAAGTAGCAAGCATACACACATTCTGTAGAAAACAGTGCCCTGAAAAAAGGAGGACACTTCTCTGGAGTGAATGTAATAAAACTAATAGTTCTTAATGCAGGACAGATGCTCCTGTCCCCCCCGTGATTACCTGGTCTAGGAAAGGATTTGTATTCATTCAGGAAAGGTGGACCTATCGTCATTGTCCTAACAAAACTATGAAACAAGATGGCAAAAACCTGCTTAAATTTTAATATTTTTTAATATTTTACTAAATGCAATGTGAATATCAGCTGTTGTGCTCTAATAGTATGGAACAACTGGGGGTTTGGGATGACTTTGGGCCTCATACCGTCCTAATATTTTTTTTATCTGAAATTTGTTTTTGACAAAAAAAAGAATCTATGAAAACGTTAGATACATGACGTGTAATTGGGTCGCTCCTTTGTGCTTTTATATGAATCCTAAATAAATAAATCTTGGTGCATAAGCAGGTTTTAAGAAGAAATTTTTGTTAGTGATTGAGACACAATGATAATATGCTCATTCCAGCAGCAATCATTTTCTCTGCACATGTTCATACTTTCCCTAAATATCCACAAATAGGTTCACTGGATATTCTGGACGCTGGGAGTGAATGTGTGGTAAAAACATATTAGGGTCAGGTGAGGGCTTAAATTCAGGTTGACTTTTAAAAACATATTAGCTTTACTGCTTGAGAGACTGTAGACTAGAAGCATGTAAGTGACCGGGCTACAAAAAAGAAAAATTGGGCTCATCTGACTTCTTGCAATAAATTCCAGAATGTAAGACTCCTGACCATTTGATTAGCTCACTGTTAGAAGTCAAAGGGGCTTTGCTCCCTTTTTTATTTATTAAATCAACAAATCCTTTGTAGGCATTGCAGTTGACAGTTGTGCGAGTGTGAAATAAGAAAAAACACATTGCTGTAGAGAGGGATGCGGAAGAGGCATCCGGAGAGGGAGGAGGAGAAGGAGAAATGAGGTGAAAGAGAAGGGAGCTACATAGGGGAGCCACTGTGCGTAGGTGGAAAGATGGGTAAGAGAGTAAAAGGTGTGAAGTGCCGAGCGGTGTATGGAAACTATACTTATGTTGTGGATTTGCGGGTATGAGAGAGATGCATGTATATAGAGAGAAAAAGAGAGAGAGAGAGAGCAAACGAGCGGAGGCGGGATGTACGGAGGTTTCCCTTGTCCACTTCCTGCACCGCTGTTGTTGTTTCATGGTCAACTTCCTGTCACGTGACTTCAAAACACCACAGATCTTCTCTGACTTTTAACACAAGTGTTCTTCTCACCCCCCCCCCCCCCCCACACACACACACACAAATACACACAAACTCACACAGACACTCAAAGGAACTGCTCACGCACTCACAAGTGCACACTCTGTCCGACACAAACACACACACACAGAGAAACAGTGTTGACAGGAAGCTTTGCCACTCGCATATCGTATACACACTCACACACACGCCCACGCTCTACCTGATGAGGCCTACATGTCGACTCATACGCTTCTCAAACCTAAGACGCAGTGAGTCACTCACCACACGAGATGCTCAAGATAACACTCTCAACCATGTGAACAATGGTTTGGGCAGAGGCTGCGCTGTTACTCTGATCTGAGATCAGTTTTGCGGTTACTTGTAGATAAAACTCAGATGGTGAGCGATTCGACGTCAACATAAAAGGATTTTAAATCCTCGTTTCGAACGCCAGGCCACACTGCCTTCAGAAAGTCAGGCTGGTCGTCTACCAGGACCTTGCAAAAGAAAGATGATCTGGATGTAATAAGCGTTCTTTTTGCTCGTGCCCTTTTTTTTCAACAAACCAAGATGTGATTGGATTGCTTTATATGATACTGAATGTTCGACGCCGCTGTGAGTATCGCCAGTATTTACTGCATTACTTGTGATGCCGGGAGACAGCTATAAATAGAATGAGCGGGAGAGAAAGAACAAGGGATGGGACGAGAAGCAGAGACAGAGGGAGATCCGTGACTCTTTCCCCAGGATGTGGTTTTGTTTTTGGGGTTTGAGGGGTGGGGTTGTCTCTGTGTGTTACCTTTTGATCGGCGGCACCTGCTTGCCTCTTCACATGTGTGTTCCTGTCTGTTTGAGTGTGGGTGTGCTTTAACATTTTTATTTGAAATGTTTGTGTATCTGTAACACCCTGGAGGGGAAGGGGGCGTAGAGAAAGAAAGAAAATGCACGTGTTAGTCTCATACTTTCATTTGTACATATAAGAGATCACACGATCAAACCACTTAAGCAGGCTGTCTAATGTAGCTAGCAGCAAAAAAAAAACAGATACGACACTGAAGAGAAAGAAAGAGGCATGAGAGAAAGACGGGTGAGTGAAGCAACAGGCACAAACATAGCTAAACAGTATGGGCTATAATGGACAACCTTGCCAAGGTGCTACAAAAAGGATCTGTGAAGATGAAGCGCGAAACAATCGAAAGTACCAACTGATGTCAAAGCGGTTGGAGCTATCACAACTATGGCAGCACTCCTGCACCATATTTCTCTTCCTTTCTGTCACACTCTCATTCTTTTCTTTATTCTGCTTCGCTTTAGATGCTGATTGGTCTGATCTGCTAGCTGAAGAGGTGGGGAAGGCACTGGAGAGACAGAGACCTGAAACATTTGAGGTAAAAACTTTAAATCCTGAAACTTTCTAACTGCTTCATGCCTTTATCAACTGATTTAAAACTTCAAATAATGTTATAACTGTATGTGTTTCTACATTCTTCTCAGCTTCTAAGATGACTATCCTGTAAATACTCCAGCCTGACAAGGACAGAGCTGTTTAGCTCCCTCTGACGGTCTCGGTCCCAGACATCTTGGCCAAAGATCATGGCTGAGCACACTTCCATCCATCTATCTGAGTCTGTAGCCTTCCCTGCCACATACCGCTTTCAGACGCCAGGTCACAGGTCAAGTCACAGCCTTTTCCATAACAGTTCTATGGGCAGACTAAGCCAGTATGGGGACAGCAGTAACCTCTTATGCGAGCCTGTCAACAACTGTGCAGCTGCCGGAACCAGCATGAATGGGGCTGACGAACAGATCAACTCTGCGTATTGGGATATGGAGTCATCTCAGCCTCTCTCACTGCACAGAGCCAAAGCCCAAATTGGAGCATACGAAGAGGAATGGAATTCTAATTCACAGCAACAGGATGCAATGGAGGATTACGGTGGCACAGGAGGGAGCCATCAGAAACTTGATTCCTTTTCCGAAGCATTCTATAGCCGAAGCATCTGTAAGATTAACAGCAGTAGTAGCGAACAGGGAGGATACAACATTGCTCCCAACAACTCTCCGCCTCCTCCTCTCCCCTCCCTTTCCTTTCCTTTGGTTCTCAGTCCTCCTCCTACACCTCTGCCTCCCCCACCTCTCTCACCTCCCAAACGGGCTCCTCATCTTCTTGTGGCACAAACGCTGAACCAGACACAGTCGCAGTCACCCTCTGAAGGTTCTTCGCGGTTCTTTCCACCCCTTCCTTGTGCCAGTTCCACTCTACCAGGGAGTTTCTCTCCTGCCCACTGGCTCTCACTTCCCACTGATGCCAGTGCAAGTGGAGATATAACACAGCATCTTGCTCAGGATCCAAGCCCATCCTCAATCTATCCAGACGGGGTGGGTCTTCATCTAAGACTGAGTACGACGCACAGAGACGCAGGTAATTGATTTATTTTTAAGCCTATGATGGTTTTCCATTGCTATACATTTACATTGCAGCCATTTTGGAGAGAACCTCTTTTTCTATGAGTTGCTGTTTAAATCTCAATGAAAAATGTCGTTTTCTCTCAGAATGTTCTCTCGAGACTCCATGTTCACCTCTGAGTCAGCATGCACTACCACAGTCTATTCCAAAGCTTGTGGAGCATGAACCTATAACTTCTGAAGATCACATGACATGGTCTCAGGTAAGTTCTCTGGGACGGTTTACTATCTGCTTCAAGTCAACATGATGCTTTTTACCTTGCTAGGTTTTGTGCCAGTTTTTTGTGGGTTTGGACCACATGTGGTGGAAGTATGAGGGAAGACTGATTGAGGGAGGGGGGATAACCGGAGTGGCTTCTGCCTGTAGCTAGATCCCTCATGTAAATGTAGTAGAAGTTCTTTACAGGAAACGGAAGTCAAGCAAATTAATATATGGGGCAGTATATGTGAAAGAATGCTTTCAGGCACCTTCTGCCTGAAATCACATAACCTGTATCACATGTTATTTAAAAGATGAAATACTTATTTTTGGTGATCATCTCATCTCATGACATCATGCAGAAAATAATAATCTCTTGGTTTTCTGGTAGTCTCCTAACAGCCCTTGTACAAGCTGGTACAAACATTTTGATTGCATGGATTGCTCATGCAACTTCTAGACTAACAGGAGAACAGATTTCCAGAATTCCTGGGGAGTTCTTCATTATGAGGGTTTTGTCTGCTTTAGTCTGCTTATGCTTAGTATTATATGGTCCTGGCCAACTCCAATAATGGTTGATCAAATCACAATGTATCCTGAAGATGCCTTAGACCCTGCTCATACCTTTACTTAATCTATTCACTTATGACTGGATCACCAAACGTTGGATGTAGGGATAAATCAATTGAGACAGTTAAAAGGTTAAAAGTTCTAGGACTGAATAAATTGCGGGTTATAGTGTTGAATAGTTCATTGTTGCAAAATTTCATAACTAACTGAGTTTAACTATTGTTGAATAACCCATGTTGAATTCGAACTAAAGCTTACTATCCAAGGTTGTGTCCTATCGTTAGAAGGTCGCTAGCTCAAATCCCACCAATGACAGCTGCCTGTGGATGGGAATCCTAGAAAAGCAAACTTGGTCCTGCTCCCTTCCAGTCCCTCCACTAGTCAGTATGCTACATAGTGACAGGAAAGATTGGCTTGTTTCCTTTCTGTAATAAAAAGCAATGCTAGCTAATCGTGGGTGATCATTTGCTCACATAAAGGAATCTTAAAGACAAAAAGTGGGTAATTTTTTTTTTTTTTCCTTTTTCACAGACAGTTCAGACATCTCAACCTTTTTGCTCCCAATTCCATCAGCCACAGACCCAGGCAGAGGGGCAGAGGGTGGATGAGGATACTAAGCCCAGTTCTGTACAGCGAAAGCATTTTTTATGTTTGCCCAGCTCACAGGTATGAGGGCACAAGCTACTAGGACACACCGTCCCAAATTCTGACAACAATTTCTGCAAGACCATTAAAACCTGTGATGTATTAGTATGATAGTATATAATATGATGATGGACTTTTTTACTTTACACTACTAGAACACTTCCTCTGCCATCCACATTGGAGCTCCTTTCCACAGTGTCCTCCAGTCAGGAGTGCTGGAGAATGATTATTGGCATGCCACTTCTCATTATATTCCCCCTCCAATGCTTAATCCCAACCGGAGTGGAACAGGCCTTTTCTGCAACCTTCTGCCTCCACTAGACAATAGAGGACTGTGGTCAGAGGAAACGGGGCACAACAGTCGACAAAGGTAAGAAAGTGTCCATACAGACTTTTAAAGGAATAATTTGGCAAAAACATGAAATTTACTTTTTATTTATTTGTATCCAAATACTTGATGGACTAAGTACACAGTGTGCTATGCATTTATGCATGAGGTAACACAATGCTTACAAATGTCAGACAGCAGACTTATTGGTTGATTGACCACATTTGGCATAAGAGGAAACTAAATTGGGAACTGCTGCTTTGAAAGAAATTCTCCCTAAGTTGATGAACAGTGTTTATTTTAGGGCTGCAGCTATCGATTATTTTAGTAATCGAGTATTCTATCGATTAATTCATCGATTAATCGGATTATTTTATATATATATATATATATATATATATATTTTTTTTTTTTTTTTTTTTTTTTTAATTAAAGAGCAATAGTGAATAGATATGACAAAATATCTGTACAATAAAATGTAATTACTATTACTGAAATTTATTACTAGACCTATATATCATACTATAAGTTCACAAGACTGGCTACTGTACACTTACTATACTTAAGGTTGTCCTACACTTGCTGTACTGGATTTGGTGCATTTTAGGCTCCAAATTGCTACAAACACCACCTGATATTTCGTTTGCTGTGTGTTTTATGCATCACTGTAAGAGAAAATGGTGTGTGTGAGAGGTGTAGGTTCTTGCGAGTTTGTTTGTAACTATATACAAAACAATAATGTATATGAAGCTCAGGCTTTTATTTTCTATGGTTATGTTCTTAAGCAAAGTTTAGATCATTTACAGAGCATTATCACACTGACTTGCTTTCTTAACTAGCCATTACATATAACCACAACTAACATACACGTTTTACTAGCCTTCATCTCACCTCACCATCTCACTGATTTAAGATAGATTTTATGGTTACTGTGTGTCGCTCCGCTCTGTGGACTGTAGACTGACTGTTTCTGCTCAGATGCTTAGACACTGATGTCGCGCTCAGTTAGGGGTTACCATAAAACTCAGACTCACTATCAGTTTGCTGGGAAAGCTCAGTTGCTTGCTTTCTGAAGTTAGCTTCTATTTGAATTCCTTGTTCCACCTTAAACAGTATAAAAGTTACATTCTGCCGCCTGTAACTGCTGCGTCATTTAAGGTGGAAAGGCGGAATTTACATAAGAAGCTAACTTCAGCCACGTCTTTCTTCAGGTTTACTCAGTAACGGCTCCTCGGCTAGTTGGGTTTTACAGTAGACGGTGGATACTGTGTATGGTTTTCTCTGACCCATCTCTTCTGTTCGCCTCTCCTTACTCTCTCTTTATTCTCTCTCTCCTTATTCTCTCTCTCTATATTCTCTCTCTCCTTATTCTCTCTCTCTATATTCTCTCTCTCCTTATTCTCTCTCTCTATATTCTCTCTCTCCTTATTCTCTCTCTCTATATTCTCTCTCTCCTTATTCTCTCTCTCTATATTCTCTCTCTCCTTAATCTCTCTCTCTATATTCTCTCTCTCCTTATTCTCTCTCTCTTCATTCTCTCTCTCCTTATTCTCTCTCTCTATATTCTCTCTCTCCTTATTCTCTCTCTCTATATTCTCTCTCTCCTTATTCTCTCTCTCTATATTCTCTCTCTCCTTATTCTCTCTCTCTATATTCTCTCTCTCCTTATTCTCTCTCTCTATATTCTCTCTCTCCTTATTCTCTCTTTATTCTCTCTCTCCTTATTCTCTCTCTCCTTATTCTCTCTCTCTATATTCTCTCTCTCCTTATTCTCTCTCTCTATATTCTCTCTCTCCTTATTCTCTCTCTCTATATTCTCTATCTCCTTATTCTCTCTCTCTATATTCTCTCTCTCCTTATTCTCTCTCTCCTTATTCTCTCTCTCCTTATTCTCTCTCTCTTCATTCTCTCTCTCCTTATTCTCTCTCTCTATATTCTCTCTCTCCTTATTCTCTCTCTCTATATTCTCTCTCTCCTTATTCTCTCTCTCTATATTCTCTCTCTCCTTATTCTCTCTCTCTATATTCTCTCTCTCTATATTCTCTCTCTCTATATTCTCTCTCTCCTTATTCTCTCTTTATTCTCTCTCTCCTTATTCTCTCTCTCCTTATTCTCTCTCTCTATATTCTCTCTCTCCTTATTCTCTCTCTCTATATTCTCTCTCTCCTTATTCTCTCTCTCTATATTCTCTCTCTCCTTATTCTCTCTCTCTATATTCTCTCTCTCCTTATTCTCTCTCTCTATATTCTCTCTCTCCTTATTCTCTCTCTCTATATTCTCTCTCTCCTTATTCTCTCTCTCTATATTCTCTCTCTCCTTAATCTCTCTCTCTTTATTCTCTCTCTCTATATTCTCTCTCTCCTTATTCTCTCTTTATTCTCTCTCTCCTTATTCTCTCTTTATTCTCTCTCTCCTTATTCTCTCTCTCCTTATTCTCTCTCTCTATATTCTCTCTCTCCTTATTCTCTCTCTCTATATTCTCTCTCTCCTTATTCTCTCTCTCTATATTCTCTCTCTCCTTATTCTCTCTCTCCTTATTCTCTCTCTCTATATTCTCTCTCTCCTTATTCTCTCTCTCTATATTCTCTCTCTCCTTATTCTCTCTCTCTTTATTCTCTCTCTCCTTATTCTCTCTCTCCTTATTCTCTCTTTATTCTCTCTCTCCTTATTCTCTCTCTCCTTATTCTCTCTTTATTCTCTCTCTTTATTCTCTCTCTTCATTCTCTCTCTTCATTCTCTCTCTTCATTCTCTCTCTTCATTCTCTCTCTTCATTCTCTCTCTCCTTATTCTCTCTCTCTATATTCTCTCTCTCCTTATTCTCTCTTTATTCTCTCTCTCTCCTTATTCTCTCTTTATTCTCTCTCTCCTTATTCTCTCTCTCCTTATTCTCTCTCTCCTTATTCTCTCTTTATTCTCTCTCTCCTTATTCTCTCTTTATTCTCTCTCTCCTTATTCTCTCTCTCCTTATTCTCTCTTTATTCTCTCTCTCCTTATTCTCTCTTTATTCTCTCTCTCCTTATTCTCTCTCTCTTCATTCTCTCTCTCCTTATTTTCTTTCTCCTTATTCTCTCTCTCTTTATTCTCTCCTTATTCTCTCTCTTTATTCTCTCTCTCCTTATTATCTCTCTCTTTATTCTCTCTCTCCTTATTCTCTCTCTCTTTATTCTCTCTCTCTTTCTCTCTCTCCTTATTCTCTCTCTCTTTATTCTCTCTCTCCTTATTCTCTCTCTCCTTATTCTCTCTTTATTCTCTCTCTCTTTATTCTCTCTCTATTCTCTCTCTCTTTATTCTCTCTCTCTCTATTCTCTCTCTCTTTATTCTCTCTCTCCTTATTCTCTCTCTCTTTATTCTCTCTCTATTCTCTCTCTCTTTATTCTCTCTCTCTCTATTCTCTCTCTCTTTATTCTCTCTCTCCTTATTCTCTCTCTCCTTATTCTCTCTCTCTTTATTCTCTCTTTATTCTCTCTCTCCTTATTCTCTCTTTATTCTCTCTCTCCTTATTCTCTCTCTCCTTATTCTCTCTCTCCTTATTCTCTCTTTATTCTCTCTCTCTCCTTATTCTCTCCTTATTCTCTCTCTCCTTATTCTCTCTCTCCTTATTCTCTCTCTCTTTATTCTCTCTTTATTCTCTCTCTCCTTATTCTCTCTCTCCTTATTCTCTCTCTCCTTATTCTCTCTCTCTTTATTCTCTCTTTATTCTCTCTCTCCTTATTCTCTCTTTATTCTCTCTCTCCTTATTCTCTCTCTCTTTATTCTCTCTCTCCTTATTCTCTCTCTCTATATTCTCTCTCTCCTTATTCTCTCTCTCCTTATTCTCTCTTTATTCTCTCTCTCTCCTTATTCTCTCCTTATTCTCTCTCTCCTTATTCTCTCTCTCCTTATTCTCTCTTTATTCTCTCTCTCTCCTTATTCTCTCTCTCCTTTTTCTCTCTCTCCTTATTCTCTCTTCATTCTCTCTCTCCTTATTTTCTTTCTCCTTATTCTCTCTCTCTTTATTCTCTCCTTATTCTCTCTCTTTATTCTCTCTCTCCTTATTATCTCTCTCTTTATTCTCTCTCTCCTTATTCTCTCTCTCTTTATTCTCTCTCTCCTTATTCTCTCTCTCCTTATTCTCTCTCTCTTTATTCTCTCTCTCCTTATTCTCTCTCTCCTTATTCTCTCTTTATTCTCTCTCTCCTTATTCTCTCCTTATTCTCTCTCTCCTTATTCTCTCTTTATTCTCTCTCTCTTTATTCTCTCTCTATTCTCTCTCTCTTTATTCTCTCTCTCTTTATTCTCTCTCTATTCTCTCTCTCTTTATTCTCTCTCTCTATTCTCTCTCTCTTTATTCTCTCTCTCCTTATTCTCTCTCTCCTTATTCTCTCTCTCTTTATTCTCTCTTTATTCTCTCTCTCCTTATTCTCTCTTTATTCTCTCTCTCCTTATTCTCTCTCTCCTTATTCTCTCTCTCCTTATTCTCTCTTTATTCTCTCTCTCTCCTTATTCTCTCCTTATTCTCTCTCTCCTTATTCTCTCTCTCCTTATTCTCTCTCTCTTTATTCTCTCTTTATTCTCTCTCTCCTTATTCTCTCTCTCCTTATTCTCTCTCTCCTTATTCTCTCTCTCTTTATTCTCTCTTTATTCTCTCTCTCCTTATTCTCTCTTTATTCTCTCTCTCCTTATTCTCTCTCTCTTTATTCTCTCTCTCCTTATTCTCTCTCTCTATATTCTCTCTCTCCTTATTCTCTCTCTCCTTATTCTCTCTTTATTCTCTCTCTCTCCTTATTCTCTCCTTATTCTCTCTCTCCTTATTCTCTCTCTCCTTATTCTCTCTTTATTCTCTCTCTCTCCTTATTCTCTCCTTATTCTCTCTCTCCTTATTCTCTCTCTCCTTATTCTCTCTTTATTCTCTCTCTCTCCTTATTCTCTCCTTATTCTCTCTCTCCTTATTCTCTCTCTCCTTATTCTCTCTTTATTCTCTCTCTCTCCTTATTCTCTCCTTATTCTCTCTCTCCTTATTCTCTCTCTCTTTATTCTCTCTTTATTCTCTCTCTCCTTATTCTCTCTTTATTCTCTCTCTCCTTATTCTCTCTCTCCTTATTCTCTCTCTCCTTATTCTCTCTTTATTCTCTCTCTCCTTATTCTCTCTTTATTCTCTCTCTCCTTATTCTCTCTCTCCTTATTCTCTCTTCATTCTCTCTCTCCTTATTTTCTTTCTCCTTATTCTCTCTCTCTATATTCTCTCTCTCCTTATTCTCTCTTTATTCTCTCTCTCTCCTTATTCTCTCCTTATTCTCTCTCTCTTTATTCTCTCTTTATTCTCTCTCTCCTTATTCTCTCTCTCCTTATTATCTCTCTCTTTATTCTCTCTCTCCTTATTATCTCTCTCTTTATTCTCTCTCTCCTTATTATCTCTCTCTTTATTCTCTCTCTCCTTATTCTCTCTCTCTTTATTCTCTCTCTCCTTATTCTCTCTCTCCTTATTCTCTCTTTATTCTCTCTCTCCTTATTCTCTCTCTCTTTATTCTCTCTCTATTCTCTCTCTCTTTATTCTCTCTCTCTTTATTCTCTCTCTCTTTATTCTCTCTCTCCTTATTCTCTCTCTCTTTATTCTCTCTCTCCTTATTCTCTCTCTCTTTATTCTCTCTCTCCTTATTCTCTCTCTCTTTATTCTCTCTCTCTTTATTCTCTCTCTCTTTATTCTCTCTCTCCTTATTCTCTCTCTCTTTATTCTCTCTCTCCTTATTCTCTCTCTCTTTATTCTCTCTCTCCTTATTCTCTCTCTCTTTATTCTCTCTCTCTTTATTCTCTCTCTATTCTCTCTCTCCTTATTCTCTCTCTCCTTATTCTCTCTTTATTCTCTCTCTCCTTATTCTCTCTCTCTTTATTCTCTCTCTCTATTCTCTCTTTATTCTCTCTCTCCTTATTCTCTCTCTCTATTCTCTCCCTCTTTTTTCTCTCTTTATTCTCTCTCTCTTTATTCTCTCTCTCTTTATTCTCTCTCTCTTTATTCTCTCTTTATTTTCTCTCTCTTTATTCTCTCTCTCTTTTTATTCTCTCTTTATTCTCTCTCTCTTTATTCTCTCTCTCTTTTTATTCTCTCTTTATTCTCTCTCTCTTTATTCTCTCTCTCTTTTTATTCTCTCTTTATTCTCTCTCTTTTTATTCTCTCTTTATTCTCTCTTTATTCTCTCTCTCTTTTTATTCTCTCTTTATTCTCTCTCTCCTTATTCTCTCTCTCTTTATTCTCTCTCTCTTTTTATTCTCTCTTTATTCTCTCTCTCCTTATTCTCTCTCTCCTTATTCTCTCTCTCCTTATTCTCTCTCTCCTTATTCTCTCTTTATTCTCTCTCTCCTTATTCTCTCTTTATTCTCTCTCTCCTTATTCTCTCTCTCCTTATTCTCTCTCTCCTTATTCTCTCTCTCCTTATTCTCTCTTTATTCTCTCTCTCCTTATTCTCTCTTTATTCTCTCTCTCCTTATTCTCTCTCTCTATATTCTCTCTCTCCTTATTCTCTCTTTATTCTCTCTCTCTCCTTATTCTCTCCTTATTCTCTCTCTCTTTATTCTCTCTTTATTCTCTCTCTCCTTATTCTCTCTTTATTCTCTCTCTCCTTATTATCTCTCTCTTTATTCTCTCTCTCCTTATTCTCTCTCTCTTTATTCTCTCTCTCCTTATTCTCTCTCTCCTTATTCTCTCTTTATTCTCTCTCTCCTTATTCTCTCTCTCTTTATTCTCTCTCTATTCTCTCTCTCTTTATTCTCTCTCTCTTTATTCTCTCTCTCTTTATTCTCTCTCTCCTTATTCTCTCTCTCTTTATTCTCTCTCTCCTTATTCTCTCTCTCTTTATTCTCTCTCTCTTTATTCTCTCTCTCCTTATTCTCTCTCTCTTTATTCTCTCTCTCTTTATTCTCTCTCTCTTTATTCTCTCTCTCCTTATTCTCTCTCTCTTTATTCTCTCTCTCCTTATTCTCTCTCTTTATTCTCTCTCTCCTTATTCTCTCTCTCTTTATTCTCTCTCTCTTTATTCTCTCTCTATTCTCTCTCTCCTTATTCTCTCTCTCCTTATTCTCTCTTTATTCTCTCTCTCCTTATTCTCTCTCTCTTTATTCTCTCTCTCTATTCTCTCTTTATTCTCTCTCTCCTTATTCTCTCTCTCTATTCTCTCCCTCTTTTTTCTCTCTTTATTCTCTCTCTCTTTATTCTCTCTCTCTTTATTCTCTCTCTCTTTATTCTCTCTTTATTTTCTCTCTCTTTATTCTCTCTCTCTTTTTATTCTCTCTTTATTCTCTCTCTCTTTTTATTCTCTCTTTATTCTCTCTCTCTTTATTCTCTCTCTCTTTTTATTCTCTCTTTATTCTCTCTCTCTTTATTCTCTCTCTCTTTTTATTCTCTCTTTATTCTCTCTCTTTTTATTCTCTCTTTATTCTCTCTTTATTCTCTCTCTCTTTTTATTCTCTCTTTATTCTCTCTCTCCTTATTCTCTCTCTCTTTTTATTCTCTCTCTGTTTCTCTATTTTGCCATCCGCGCCATCAAATCACGTCTTCTTCGTGTCACCTGGCAACACCGTAAGCGCGCGCTGTGCAACAGTAAAAGTCATCCGTGTGAAACAGCGCGCTGTTTATGGTTGTGTTAATTAAACGAATCTTCGAGGCAAAGAATTTGCTTCGATCATTTTTTTGTAATCGAGTTTCTCGAGGAATTGTTTCAGCCCTAGTGTATTTACATAATTATGTAGTCTTCTCTCCTTATTGTATAAAAGATTAACAAATTGAAATGACTGATGAATGTACTGCAGCTGTAATTCAGTGCTCACTTTCTCTTAAACTCAAACAAGGTGCGTGAACATAGGCCCAGAGTTTCAAGCCGACTTGCCGGATCTGCTGGTTAAAGCGGAGCTTAAGCAGCGGCCAGAAGAGCCACTGCGGGAGGAGTTACTTTGGAAACCGTGGGCAGAGTTAGAAGAAAGTGATGTCCTGCAAGAGCGTGGTAAGAACACGAAGAAACCTGATTTGAACTGATTGAACATGCCCTTCAAAAGCTAAGAGGATGATGAGTTGAACAGTCTAAATTCAGTAAAGACTAGATATTTGTAGACATGTATGTTTTACTAATTTGAAATTATGACTCTTTTTTCTGTACACCCATGTAGGTTGAATGTAAATAAAATTTTAAAGTAATTGTAATAATTAATAATGTAAGAAATTTAGTCCAACATACTTCACTTTTTGAATGGCCTGCAACACTATCTGCCCACAATCTTGCCTCTGTTACATCATTTTAGTCTTAGATGCTTTGCCCACAGATTGTCTACACTGTCTGATATCTACGGCTGGCTGCAACTTTTATGACTTTTGTTGGTTCCATTTTGAATGGCTAACTGTATGTGTGTACACACTTCTGTACAGTGTTTTTGCAGTCTGACAGGACTGTGTGTGGTGACAGGAATGAGCCTTTTAGACTGATATATAGTTGCTAGATTGAAGACAAAATAAAATACACAGCTTCATATCTTGACAAGTCCATGATCATTTGTCACACAGAAACTAGCTTCTTCCTGTGTCTATTTCTGCTCTAGCCTCAGTTTGTGGCTGGTCAGTCTGTATGTCATTATAAATAAAAAAAGTACTTGAAAATACCAATGTCAAGTGATTACACACCACTAGGCTGAGTAGCTTCAGAGTTCAGGGCTGGACAATTAATTTATATAATCTCAAAAATATTTACTGTTCAGACTGGGTTTAAAGCAGTCTTTACATTTAATTAACCATCTAGACTGGGTTTAAAAGGTTCTAAGCTTTTATTGCTGAAATATCAAAAAACTTCACGGTAGCTGCAAAGACTTGTCTCTTGTTGGGTGACATAATGACCTCCTTGCACAATTATCACACCTTTCTTAATAAGACACATTTTAACATCCCAAAGACTTGATTAGACTTTAGATCCAAATAAACCTTTTTTTCAGCTGACCTTGAGCCTGGTTTCTATTTTTTAAATTAAATTTTTATTTTCATACCTACATTAAAGGTCTTAAATACATCCCTTCCTTTCATCATTATTGTTCTCAACTCTTTAGCTAGTTATTCCAGCTCAGACTGGATCTTCAGGGTCACAGAGACTGAGCATGCAAAACAGGCCTTAGGTCAAACAGGGACAAGGACCTAGAAGTTTCTACTCAGGCCAATTTTTTTAATAAGAGGAAGAATTGGCCAATGTAACTTTCAGTTCACAATATATGTACATCAAACATCAAAGTAGAAAAAGTACATACAGACAATAGCTTACAATAGGTTACATCTTGTGATATGATTTAACTTGTCAAATTTAAAAGAGGGGGAACATAACCAGAAAATGCAGTCCCTCCTCCTTCTCCTCCTCTTACAAGTCTAAAAAAACAAAAACAAAAAAAACCCTCAAAATCTTTTTACAAGAACTGTCTCCAGCGGTGGAAAACAACACCCATGTTAACTCTCGTTTTGTTTATATTATTATCACTTTGTTCGCTACCGGACATGGATTCCTGACGAGAACAGGCAGCTGTGGTCGTCTGAATGGTAGCTTCCCAAGAACTTTAGCCATTGTTGTGTTTCCCTTTATTGGCTCCCTGTCTTTAAATGATTGAACCGGGAGCAGCACCGGACAGTAAAAGCTGGAATAAATGATAACCAAGTAGTGTAAGCAAGCTTTTAAAAACAGTTCAACAGAAAAAAATCTCATACTACATGCAGCCCTCCTTCGAAGTTCACTAGCCCAAAACACATGAACATGCATGGCCTAGTCATGACAGAGAGTTGGAGAAAGGTGTGCAGCAGTTGCCTAACCTGCTTCAAAGGTGTGGAAGTTGAGTCTTTTTCATAAATAAACCAACCAGCGCAAATAAGCTTGCTGTATAGCCTTATTTGTAAATTGTCCCAGTCAAAGCCAACAAACATAACAACATAAGACATCGTCAAACATACACACACAGATAACATCAAAATCAGAAATACTTTATTGATCCCTAAAGTATTTCTGATTCTGATTCTAACATACAACCACAGTCAAAAGACTTCTGCGTACGGCACATTATCAATCAATTCTTTTATTTAAGATATTCCATATTTTATCAGGCAGAAACACTGCAATGTTAGAGGTCTGTAGTCTGTGTAGCTTTTATATCCCATGTGCATGCAAACAATAACAACTTTGATATTACTTTATTTTTTTATGCTCACTAAAAATGAACAGAGCAAACAAAATAAATGCAATAACAAAAAGCTCATATATCACTCATGTCTGGACAAACCCTTGTATCTGCATTTTACTGTATTTGTATTTTGGAGTTTGAACGTACCTGTTGCTCTTTACGTTTTTGGAGATTTTGTTCTTTATGGTTTTGTTACAACAGCAGCAAATGCTCCTAATGTTAAACTTTTTATTCTGTAGTCAAAAGTGAATGTTAGGTATAAATAAGAAGTTAAACTTAGTAATTGTCCCAACACTTCTGTAAATCCTGTATAAACTTATGTATGTACACGTATCCATACTGTTTTTCCCCTTAGTGGAAAATCTACTAGATCTCAGCACATCTGCTGCTTTACCTGGAGGCGGTGCTAATCTGGAGCTTGCTCTTCACAGTCTCTCTCTGTGCCAGGGCAATATAATGGTGAGGGCAGAACTATCCTTAATTATAAATCTAAGACGTTAGATATTGAGGTCACTTAATGACTTCACATGTCATAGTCATCAATAAATCTCATCTGTTACAGGGCGCTTTGGAGATGATGTTCTTCTCCAACTCTACACCTTCAAGAGACTACCATTATGCTGGTATCTACTAACAGTCTTACTTCTGACTCACTACTCTTACCCATTACACAGCAACACAAATGAAAGAGAGCAGTATATTCAACTTTAATCACTTAATCTTGCCCAAACTGTTGAGCTTCATTTAAGGGGAGTCCCATTTTTGTTTTGCCTTTCAGCAAGTAAAAGATTGATTTTCATTTTAAATCAGGCCACATATACACCAATAAAACAGAACAGTTTAGGTCACCTGTAGTCTCTACCTGCTTCAAAATAAAGATACTTGAATTTAGCTTATTCTGCTAAGCTTATTATGTCATTAAGTTACCCTCCTTTCCCGCTCACAGGCAGCGACGTCTGGCGCTTAAGTGAACAAAAGCTGTTCCATAAGGCATTTGCCATGTATGGGAAAGATTTCTCCTTCATTCACAAAATGGTAATTTTCTTCAGTACTGAAACACCTGAAAGTCCAGTTTTTAACAAAATACCTCTAAAGCACATGTGGAACAAAACCATTCAAAGCATGTTTGTGTGCATGTGTGTTTGAAGGTGAAGACAAAGAGGGTATCACAGTGTGTGGAATTCTACTATCATTCCAAACGTCTGCAAGAAAAACAGAGGAAGCAGAAGGAGAGAGAGAAAGTACAGCAGCAGCAGCAGATGGATGCTGAAACAACTTTTACTGCCACTAACCAAGTACATCTCTTTCCTTCACTGCAACACCTGTGTACTGAAGCATGTACTGTAGCTTGTATAGTCTGAGTTCACCAGTTTAAACTGTTTTAATCTCATATTTACATAAAATACTTTGACTGAAAATGTTTAGAACTGATACAATTTCCTTTAGCGAGAATAATCATGATGTGATTAAACTAGAATGGTAAAAACCAAATATAATCTAATCTTCATGTTACTTTTATTTACAGGTCTTGATGCCAACCAAGATGATGATGAACCATATAAATATGGAAAGGCTAATTCATACACCTTCACTGGCTACAAGCTTCCCATGTAAACAATGTGGAAAGTAAGTATATGCCTGATTTCTACACACTGTGCAAAAGCTAAAACACTTCTTTTATCCAACTATGCAAGCTAGCTTGACATCTCTTGGTTCACTAGACGTAGCAGTGGTAGGAACATTGTCAGTGCTGATTAGGTGGAAGAATGAACAAACACCAGTCAAGCAGCCAGACAGACAGATTGGTTTGTGGGCTCAGTTATGCTCATTAAGTTAGCTTTCACTCGCTAAATTGCTCAGAGAGTGAGACTGGGAAACTCCCAGTTTTGTTGAAGTTGTGTGGGCTAGATGTGTCAGCTTTTTGATTGGTGAGGGTAAAGTTGAACAAATCTTTAAATCATGATTGGGACTGTTAAATTTTGCATTAGCTGTTTCTTTGATTTTGTTACATTAATTAATTTATTTATTTCTGCATACAGTGGGTTAACAAATTAAAAACTGGACATATTTAGTATGTCTGGGGTTTTATAGGCCGCTAAAATCTACCATCAAACGTGATATTTTTCAATTTTTTAAATTATATGAAAATACCTGTTACCTTTACACTTTTTTTTCCATGATGAATGGACTAAAACACATGCTGTACAATTACTTGACAGAATCAGTCTCGTCACAGTGCCTTACGTTAAAAGTATTCCGTTAACTGTAAAGTTATCATTTTAGAGAAACAACGTGGTGACGGCAGCATTATATTGATGGCTTATTTCCATAGTAAGTCTTAGCATTTACTGAAAGACCAAAATGTTCTTGCAAATGGTAAACTACAACTTGGTAAGACTAGATCTGATCTGCCCAGGAAACCAACTCCATATAGGCTGCAGCAATTGATCAATTAAAGAAATCTAAATAATTCTATTTCCCCTCCTTGCTCCTCAATCACCAGAATGTTCTACAAAATCAAAAGCAGAAATGCCCACATGAAGATCCATCGACAGCAGCAGGAGGACTGGAGGGATAGAATCCACCCCAACAACCACCACAACTTAAGCCAGGCCCTACAGAACCAGAGTCGAACCCTGAGCCATCCCAACCAACTTGTTACACAGAATCATCAAACCCAGCTTTTAACACAGAGTTTGATCCAGAACCTGGTGCAGTCTCAGGCTCAGCTGGCATTTCTCCAGAATTCCAAGCCACAGGGTGCATGCTTTACCACTGCTATCAGTAGCCTGGGGTCCGCACAAAGCCCACAGACAGCACCCAAAGCCCCAACATTGCCACTTTATCCTGGGCACCAACAGGCTTGGGGGCCCTTGCATGGTAATTTAGAGTCTAGTCTCTACTATAACTGACAAAAGAGCTGATAGGGCTCAATTCAACAGCCACAATTGTATGATTGATGGACTGGACTGGAGAAAGAAACCTTTCTTCAAGCATTTCAGATTGAGACTGACCTGTACAGCTTAATTTTGTAAATAGGTTAGGTTTATTCCCGAAATATGCTCATTAAAGGTTTTCCAGTTTTTTAATTTTTCATGTCAAAGATTGATACTAGTTTTTATAACTCCACTTCAGTGTTATTCTAAATCTAATTAAAGGAGCCATTTGTAACAATGTGCATTCTGTCAACTTTGTACTCTAAACAATAGCAGACAACATATCACCATAAAGACATACAATCCTTCAACCTCCACTTTACTAGTTTAGCATGAAGCTTCATCCCTCAAGTTTTTCCACCAGCAGTGGAAAGCAATGCCAAGGTTAACACTTTTGTTCTATGTATATCACTTCTTTTGGTTGTTGCCAAAAATGAATGTGATGTGATTGTTCAGCCTTTATAAATGTGTGTCATGTGCCAAGCGCTTCAGCCATCACTGCATTACATTTTCCTTTCTTTTGCTACCTGTCCTTAAATGACCTAAACAGGAGCAGAGTCTTTAAAATGATTGACAAAAGGTTAGAATACTCCATCCGGGCAGTGCTACTTCATCCTCTCGATGTTACAGTGACTCACTCTTGCCTCTTAAGGCACAAAGGGGTATTACAAGACAGGACAGGCTGGGGTTTGCTTGTTAGCATGCTACCTTCAGTAAATACCGCTACATCACAATACAAGACGTCTAACTTTCCATCAAAACTGTTATTGCTTAATATTCTTCTGGTACTTTCACTTAATTTTAAACTACAGGTCATACATATTGTCCCTTTAACATATTTTGTTAAAGCTTATTTTAAATGTACGCATTACTTTAGGCTCCAACACAAAAACAGACAAATGTTTATTTTGAAGGCTGACAATCTCCTTAAAATCCTCAGAAAACCTTATCATGACCTAACTCAGTATTGTGGAACATGGCCAAAAACAAACAAACGGGAGAAGGAAAAAAAAGAAAATCCACACAACCATACACTTACAATACATGTGGGCCTTTACCCTTGTCAACCCAGTGTATTAAGTGCAATAAAGGTTGAACACCGGGCAAAGTACAAAAACTATAAATTTATTCTTTTCAAAACAAAGCAAAAACAAACTGACAAAAAAAAAAAAGTCATAGGACTCCCAAAAAGAATGAAACAGAGACTCACATTAGTTAAACTGCACAAAACAGTTTTACCTTAAGAACTTAATGACACATTGTGGTCATTTACTGTAAGTGGTCTGGAACACACCTTTGTAAGCCTTAATTGGGCACGAACATTGCTGGAGCCATCAAAGCAGAAGCAGGCTTCTTAGTAACTCTGGGTTTTGTAGGATGAAAATTTCTGCCGAGTTCAGGCTTCACCCTATGAACTAAGAAAAAGTGCAGAAGTCATTTAGTACAGGCATAGCTGTGCTTTCTAAACCAGTAAAACATAAAAGTGCATCACTTTCAGCTAGTATTTTTGTTAGACACTTTTATAATAAATAAAGTAAATAAATAAAGACAGCAAGTTTAGAGAACAGTCCAACCTTGTAAGTGGATGAGTCACACAATCAATTTGATCAGTTTACACCATCTAACATCATGTGAGTAAAGATACAGAACACATATCCTCCAGAGTTTCAGTGGGAGGGGACATGGCTATAACTGCATCATATGGGCAAGCTATAATTATCCTGAACTTGTTCTGAGAAACATTTGCATATGTTACACACATCAAGCAAGAAGTCAAGATGAATTAGAAAAAGAAGTGTACTCTTTGACTAGCATTAACTCGAAAAGAAACAGTATTTCTGTGGACAATTAAAACTAAAGCTTTGGCAAAACTGAAGCTTAGCTTGCCTGAAAATGTTTCAGTACAAGCAAGTTAATCTTGCATGCAAAGGCTGAAAAAAAATGTATCCGATCTGTGGGCATGTGGCACAAATGCAAACATTCAGATCAGATTTCTTGTGGTTCTTATGCCTGTACACATGCGCTTAGCGCTGTTATCAGCATCACGGCAAAACAGTGGAGAGGAACAGCAGTGACAGTCAGTAGAAGGATGAAAAAGTTGCAGATGTTCTCGAATTGCTTACATTTATAAATGTGAACAGATGAGAGGAGGAAAAGAAAAATATAATTATCGAGTCCTGTAATATGAACATGGCCAAAGATTCAGCCAGTTACTTTAAACTGTCAGACCCAAACAACCAATGACCAGGACTACTCAACCTTTCATTGTTGCTTTTGCTTTATGATCAACTGGAGCAGTCGCTGCAGGAGTCTCTGCTTTGAACTTCCTCTTGACAAACAGCCTACTGGTGCCATGCACTGAATACATACACCTCACAGTTATCCTGTTAGAGGAAACAGTTGAGAGATGTTTTCATAAGTCAAAAGAAATTAACTTCAAGGAAACACAAAGCAAATGATACAACTGCTTACTTGTATGGAGCATCCCTGGTTATTACAGGCCTGTTCTTAGACGAATACGACATGTAGAACAGGATCTCATTTTCATACATGATAAACTGATTGTCAATCTGCAAAGAAACAGCAATTGTAAGCATAAAGAACTGGCTTAAGTCCATAACTGATTTAAGGCAAAACAAACCTTCACTCTGGTCCCACATGTATTAAGACCAAAGGAAAAGAGGACTCTGGTCTCATCAAACTCTCTGGGTTTGCAGTTCATATCCAATAAGGTGGTCCTTGCAGGGTCTGCTCCTGGGACAGATTTGGTGATATCACTTACAACAGTCATTACTCCATCAGGGGAACACACTAGGGAGGGAGGATAGACAGACAGACCTCAAAATTATGAAAGGTCAAAGCACTATACGCAACACTTTGTAATCTGCACCACAATTGCTGAGTGTTTGCTTTTTGAATACATTAAACATTTTAAATACAGTCCAGAAAGGCCTCAGGCACAACTTGCAATTAAACTCAATTATACCATGGGTAGTGTCAGGCATTACCTAACAGCTCCGTGGTTTTAAACAGGCAGCGTCTGGCTGAAGACTTTGCAACCTCAAGAGTTTTGCCATGCCTCGTGAGGATTTCAAATGTGCCAAAGAACTGCTGCAGAGTAATATTCTTTAAAAAGGAAAACATGAAGATTAACATCCAAATTGATCATTTCATTTACTGCTTCTAAGCTTGAAAAGGGGTGGGGGGGGGGGGGGTGGGGGGGTTGTTGTTATACCAAATATAGGGGTTCCCAAGTCCAGTCCTGGAGATCTGATGCTCTGCACATGGTGACTCTACATATTGTGTAGGATCCCCAAAACTGGCCTAGTTCAGCATACATATACAATCAAGTGATACAAACCTCATACACATATCCAGTTGTAAAAAGGGGAGCACGCACAATCAGACTCTGGCTGTTGTTGGCAATGATGTAGCCGCGACTGTCAGCCAGCTGCTGTGTCAGAGTGTAGGGCCCTATGGTAAACTCCCACATGTAGTCTAACTTGTTGTGGTCCAACTTAAAACTGATGCCATTCACTTCGCACTGGCCACCAAACACAGGAGGAACTATTAGGAAGAATGAAAATATTAGGGTTGAGCTTATAACGCTAACTAAATAGAAGGTACGTTCCAGTAAAAGGAAAAGTCACTTGTAATTAGCTTGTGTCCAGTATACTGAATACTTACAGATATCATGAATATATGCCACCACAGAAACAGAATGATAGTGGGGCTTCTCCTGAGGCATGAGTTTCAGAATGTACTTAATACTTAAGGAATACTGGAATACTCCTTCAGTAAAATACTATAAAGCAGGAAATAAAAGAAAAGTCAAAACACCTCAGTATAAATGTGAGCAAGCTAGTTTGAGAGCGTACAAGTTAAGGTTACATCAAAGGACCTACCATCATTTCCACAACTGGGTCTTCAAACTGGACCTTAATGCTGTAGGCGTGAGTACCATTAGAGTATGGAATCTCACGGATATATCCACTCTGAATTGCTGCCGTCACATGGAGGTAGTTACCATTAA
Source organism: Megaleporinus macrocephalus (assembly GCA_021613375.1). Classification (NCBI taxonomy): domain Eukaryota; kingdom Metazoa; phylum Chordata; class Actinopteri; order Characiformes; family Anostomidae; genus Megaleporinus; species Megaleporinus macrocephalus. The sequence continues at coordinate 23,669,213 of CM038708.1, read as the reverse complement.
GCTCAACAGCTTCCAGTACCATATCCAGGGGGACATTACCCAGATAGACAGAGAAAGCATGTTCCTCAGGGACAGTTTCTAGATGAAAGAAATAAATAAAGTACAACAACATAAAATAATTTCACCATTTTCTCTTATTTGGCTGTAATCCTCTATGCAACACAAGGCTTCACAGCATGCTTGTGAAAGAAGGATAATATAACACAAAAAAAAAAAAAAAAAAGCACTCACTGTTGACCGTTAGCAAGTTAAGAGCCATTGGATGGGTGGCGACAACTTTAGCACCTGGGTCCATGAACGAGCTTTGCCGATAGTGTTGATTCTCCACAAATTCCTGTAGAAACACAACAAACAAACCACCTAACCCAATAATACTTCCATAAACAGGCAGAGTTTTCACTCTAAACCAGTAAAATTTGAAAGCTTGAAATTAGTTAGTGGTCTTACCTTTTTGAAGTCCTCACTTGAAACATATGGTAAACCTGTCCCTACTGTTCCTGTACTGCCTGCCATAGTATGACCTCTGTTTATGATGGCTTGCTTGTCCAGAGGTTGGCTGGTTACCCCAAAGCTAGTAAATCTGTCCTCAACCTCAGATTTTATAAACAGAGGGATCTTTGTTGGAATTTCCCATTGGATTCCTGTACCAATGGAAGAACCTTCAGCTGAGACCAACGGAGAAGAAAAAAACAGGTTAAAAGGGTCCCAGCCTGGCAACCTGGTGTGTGTTAGGGTTATATATAAAAAGCTAAAAGGTCCTTACTAAGAACACATGCAATATCCAAGTCGATTTTCATAACAGTCACCATCTGCCTAAAAAGCACTACTGAGTGGAGCTCATGTATAGCAACACCATTGGCCTATGAAAGAAAAGAGCATGTTAGGATTTCAGACAGCAGGAATGCATTATAAAAATAAACACACTGAGGTCATGCACTCAGGCATGTTTAGGGGAAAAAGCTCTACCATTTTGATTGTTGTGTGAGGTCGGCCAAACGCAGTGCGGAAGACTATTCTACCTGCAGTGGGCATTAAAAAATAGCCAAGGGCTGCTGCTTTCTCAGCAGACATGACTTCAGAATGCTGACCTTCCTTCTCAAACATGACCTGCCAGGCAGAAACCGCTGATCCCTGTGAGTGGTTAAAGGGCGGAGAACCATATTACCATGGGTTTTAGGTTTCATCATTAAATAAATAAAAAATTTATATTGAAGATGATTACTCACTACAGAAAGAGTTGCAGCTAGATCTTCAGGATTGCCAGCATATGGACATGACAGATCCCTACTCACAGAAACCTAAAGGAAAGGAGAAAAATTGACTCCATAAAATTTTGCCAGAATACAACATACTGCTTAAGCTGCACCAACATATGTACCTCCATATAGTTCTCCTCACACAAGACCTCTCTTGGAGGCCATGGTAAAGACAGGGTACAGGTTTTGCCAATAACAGCAGATGCTTCTCCTCTATTGCGGTCCACTACGATTAACTTAAATTTGAAGCTGAATGCCTCATCGTTCTCAAAAATGGAGAAAAAACAGAAACACACAGAGGTCATGGCTTCCTCAGTTGCAACAGGCAATTTTGATGTTATATACTACTTTCAGTCTGCATTTGAGAACATTTGCTAGAGTTTTAAGAAATAGGAATAACACAACAAATCATGTTATACCAGATTGTCTGTGTGGCAGGAGAAGTAGGAGGCCCTAAGAACAACACGGTCAGGAACAACCTGAACTGTGTAGCCACAAAACTCTCCATACTGTGCAGTAATGGGATACGCTCCACTAGCATCTAGGAAATAGAAATAAAAAAAAAACAAAAAAAACACACACTCAGGCATTTAACAGATCTGACTTATGTTACTGAAGACTCTTTTGGTTCATCAAGTGGGCAACTAGTGTAACACAAGACAATGATTTTACCAACTGCGTAAAATTTAAGCTGACTGCCAGGTGGAGGCATCTTGACCGACACAGAGAAATACCTGTCTTTGCATTGAGTCTCAAAGCCAACTGCAAACAAAAAGAATAGGACACTACTTAAAACAGTTCAACAAACAGGGAAATGAACCAAACGACCTTTTACTGATTACCATCATCAGGCACCAAAGCATATTGCGGCAAAAGTTTCAGGTCACACAGTGTACAGGGTACTAGTAAAAGAAGGATCCATCTATAGGGAAACAAAAAATAAAGAATTTGCTGAAAATTGTATTAGCCATATATATATATATATATATATATATATATATATATATATATATATATATATATATATATATATACACACATACATACACAATAAAACACCCACATACCCTGAGCAAAATGTAAAATCCATTGCCACTGATTATTGGCAGTGTCTATAGTTTCAATATACTACACTAGCACAAAAACACCTATCCTGGCCGGACTAGCTTTAGGTGCACAAACTAGCTTTTGCATGATTTTATCTAGCTCACAAAGACAGGCTTGTCTCTAGACAGCTGAACCGATTTGCTGATTATACAACTGAGCTACACTGATTGGGTAAACTGTGTTGATTGGCTAATTGGGCAGGTGCAACTCAAGATCTGCTGTAAGTTCTCTCATCAACAAATACCTTACCAAAGCTTGGTTTGGCAGTGTTTCACTAAAACAGCCTTTCTGATATTTAAGAAAATTAACTGATTTAAGTTTCGATTACTGAAGTGAAAACACACCAAACTGACATTTAAAGTGGTAAGATATTCACCATATCTTAATTATCTTAATAATAATGTACTTTGCTCTTCTGTACTTTAGTAGTTCTACTGGGAGACAATGAATACATGGGTACTGTTTATCTGAAACCTTTTATAGTGACTCTTCACATCAAAACAACAACAACAAAAAATACAGACAACATGGCTGTGTAAGATTATTTTATTGGCCTCTGAAAATCACAAATTCAAAGAATGGCCATATTTTCTCTTTGCAGCACAGCTCCAAGGTGCAGGTGCAGGTGCAGGAACTGGATTCTCTGTTTGATCTACATAAACACACAGACAGAGTAACATAAAATAATTACACTTATGAAACCACATATACACAATCTGACATACAATGAACCATTTGATTGTTTGACAAGTAAAGAAGGCATAACAGCTATTTCTTCCATGCTGGACTTTTAATGCACTCAATGTTCTCAAATTATTTTACACTCTGACCAATTAAATAATGATACCTCTGATGGGACACCGACAGCCATCCCAATCTGTGTTCATGTCCACGGTAATGATGGGCGCTGGATGGTTGCATTGTGAAGGGGGTAGAGCGTCAGTGTTTTGGTGTTGTTTACTGGGTATCGACACTGTAAAGTTAATCTTTGGCAGTGTTTCACACGTGATTAGGGTGAGTGGAGGGCAGCAGATAGAGAAAAAAAAAGAAACATTTAGCATGATTTTAACCAGTACTATTCAGATGGTACATTTTCATAGTTAATATTAATGGTCTCCAAATAATGCCTTATTCCTCAGTCAATATGGAGGGAACTGGTTGCATATTACCTGTACGGTGAATCAACATGTATTAGGGGGTCTTCTTCTGGAAGAACCTTCTGCATGTATCTTATCTGATTCTCATACACCAGATAACTGCCTTCCACCTGGTTGACATCAATAAAAACTTAGTCTTAAAACACCCAGCTCTCAATTATCTGTCTTCTTTTTCTATTTGTTGCTAACTGTCTCTCACAGTCATAGTGGTGCCACAGGAGTCCAGGGTGAAGTTGAACAGAGCTCTGGTGCTGTCTGTGGCCACAGGTGTGCAAGAAGGATCCAGAAGAGTGGTGCTGTTGGGTCTGGTGGGAGGGATTGAGCGAGTCGTGTCTGTAACCGCAACCATCCTTCCTTCAGGTAGACATGCTGTAAAGACAAAAGGTCAATACGCGTCATACGAGAACTGTGAAATTCAAATTATGCACTCCAAAAAAAAAAAAAAAAAAAACCCTCTTCTTATCTATGCGTATTGTGCATGTACAATTGTATGTTCCAGATCTCCTGCTTCTGGTAATGTCTTGAGAGCATCTTTAAACTAAAGCCTATTTGCACTCCCCCAAGTAGACACCAAAGCCGACCTGGGTTTTTTTTTTTTTTTTGTAATACTTTTACAAGCTCCACTCGTTCAAGATCTGAAAAAAAACACAGCATTTCTGTCCAACCTCTCACTGTGAAAAGACAATGCTACGGACCTGTGTAACTGTCAAAAAGCCACTTCTGAAACAAAGAAGTAGACACAAACGACATCAACATAATTAAAGGGTTTTGAATTAATTTGACTGTGAGAGGTAGAAAATACAACCAACCACTAAGACATCAGAGGTGGACCAATATTCCTGTGTATTCTTTTAGAAAAGTATCTCTCTTGAAATGAACGAAGGCTCAAATAAAAGCTTAAGGAAGGATACATAAACAAATGTGAAAAAAGATGTGTGTGTGTGTGTGTGTATGTATGCATGCATATTACCCAATAAATCTCTAACTGGAAATGTGCAGCGCTGGACTAGGGAGTGCCCCACCTTCAGCATCCCCACATCCAAGGCACTGACCTCCACCTTAGCAACCAGGTCCTTTAAACTGAAGTCCTACACATAGAAACACCTTAAGTTAAATCATGTTTTGCCACTTTATTATGAGTGTACCATTAAATCTTCCTTCAGCAAAGCTAAACAGTGGTTGGTGCTTTAACAAAAGGCTGCCTATGACTTGAATATAATGGAACAGACCACAAGATGGCAGCAAAGATGAACAAAATATCCACGTCTACTGTTGCAGCTGTTCAAGCACCTCATAAGTCATGCCAGGGCTATACAGAGGCAACTCCACACTCAAGTAGTCATCTTCACTTTTCAGTCTGTAACCTCCAAGCTGTACAAGCTCCCAGTCCAGCTTGCGCTGCCCCACGTACAGCTCCCACTGCACATCGTCTGAGCCGTAGTGCAGGACCACTACAATGCCTTTCTCAGTACAGCCGCCTGCTAATCTGGCAGCTGGCAAAGACATGGAGGAAAAACTGGATGACAGATTAACATTACACAACAAAAACCCAACATATGTAAAAAAATAAATAAATAAATATTAAATTGTATGCTTCTCGTACCAAGTTACCATAAAAACAAGCTTTAGTTATGACAGTGAAGATATATATACACAACATTGCAAGACAAAGTAAACAAGAAACAGTGTGTACAAAATAATAATTAACCTACCAGATATTTTTAGATCAGACACTACAACGGTACTGTAGCTGTAGTGCTCCTCCTCAGGTAAGATGATAAAATCAAAGGTCAAGGCCAGGTTGTGTCTCCTGTATTGTTTACTGATAACCTGAACGAAAACATATTGTGACCAGGTCATTTACAACATCACGTAAATATCTATATGTTACATTCTAACTGCCAAGGTCAATATCCACCTTCTGGGTCACGAGTGGGTGGGAAAAGGGGACATGAAGTGTGTAGGCATGGCTGCCATTGCTGTAGAGAACTTGGATCAAATGAAGACCCTGGTGATGTGCCTTTGTCCATGTCATAGAATCATCCCCAACTGTGACGTTCTGGAGTGACACGTCAGCAGGGAACACCCCCAGGGTAATGTTGAACATATTAGTGGAAGAAACTGTATCTTTGGACAGAACCGAAAACATGCACATTACGAGAGTAGTTTAAATTTTAATATGGCCATGGGGTCTATAAGAAGCATTTGTGGAAATCTAAATCTGTTGGATATGAGTTTGATAAGATGCTCACTGTTGATGAGGGTTGGTGTTTGAGGCACATATGGCGTCCGGAGGAGTTGAAAACTGCGATGCTGTGTGTGAAGCCAGATCACATCCTCCCAGTGATGCATATAAAAGAGCTCCACGGACAGAGACTGAACATACTGGCCCTTAATGACGTCACTCTGATGATGAGAATAGGAATATTTAAAGGAATTTGCATCATTTTTTCATCCTTTTCTTTTACAAAGACAAGAAAACATATATTGTCTATAGTAACGGTATAGATGAAGCAGCAGCATTAAAGTATGCATTAATATCCTATGATAAAATGATTTATGAGCCATTACCCATTTTATTTTCAGACAAAGAGCTTGAAAAGACTCACTGTGTCATTGTATTACAGCACTGGCAACAATACTATAATGAAACTCTTCTTTTTTTTGTTGTTTTCTTTGTTTACCTTTATTTGTGCACCACCTGCCTCAAGTGGAATCCTGATCTCCACAGTACGGCCTTTCAGGGTGATTTTATAACCACTTTCATTCATCTCACAGCCAGTCAGCATTCTTCCCTCTACCTCCATCCTAATTCCTGTGTTTCTGAGCCAGTTATGCACCAGAGAAGAAACAGCCAGAGGGATTGACCAAAGAAGGTGAAGACCGTCCACCACGGCCTCTGCTGAGGAGAGTGAGAGAAGAGGGTTAAAGGAGAATAAAAGGTAGAACAATCTCGGTTGAAATACTGGTTGAAAAATGCAAAACATTAAAACATATTACCATCAATCGTTTTTTTCAAAACTGAAACAGATAAATGTCTCAGATAAACCTTATTTGCAAGGCAGCTTTTATATCTTTTATACACCAAATGTACGGAACAAAATACACCTTTGTCATAAACTCTGTGCCATATGTAATGGTTTCTAAAATGACTAAAGTCATAAAAATAAAAAAAACAAAACAAAAACAAATAAAACCTTGATTTGTGCAGGCCATGGAAATCTCAACTGGGATTGATGTCCCTTCAAGCTGAACAATGATGACAGCATCAACTGCTTCCATCTGGATGCCTTCTTTCTAGTGGACACAGAGGCAAAAGAAGTGATCATTGAAAAACAGCAGCAGAAAAGTTACATTCACAGATTAATTAAAGGATACGGATATTTAGGACAATACAAACAGTAGTTTACACATACCTTAAGACAGTTCACAAGTCAGACAGACAGTGTACATTCTAACCTTCAGTGTATAAGAGAATGGTGATGAGTAGCCACTGCGCAGAACCAGTCTGGTGTCTGTGGCTACAACATGGTACCCTAATGCTTCAACCGCTTTAATCGGCTGAGATGCATTGTAAGCATCACCTGGCCTGTAGAAGATCACATGCTGCAGTTTTTCTGCTGTGTCTTCAGATGCCTGTATTCAACAAAAGAAAGAAGTTTAAATCAAGGATCCATTCAACTATTAGTATTCTTCCAAACAAGCAGGGTAAAATTTGTTTGGCTACATCGGTAAAAAAAAAAAAAAAAAAAAAAAATAGCAAGCAGTAATTTACACGTACCGTAGACTGCAGATCAAGCCATTTCACACCTTCATGTGAAACAACTGGGCTGTACAACTGAATGGAAGCCTTAAAAGAAATACATTTTCAGCTTCTGTCTTATGCCCCTTCCAAGTATGCTGTAGGAAGCCACTGTGGTCCCACCTCCATGTAGTTCTCCTCACAGATGATCTCTCTAGGGCTCCAGGGTTCAGTGAGGGAGCAGTGGAGTTTAAACGGGTAAGCATCAACACTCCCATTCACTTGTTTGTTGACAAACCACACCTGTAGTCTAAACTCCTTGTCTCTCTGCAACCACATAACAGAGGGAGTAGAATATAGTAAACATACAGAACCCTAAACATACTTGCATAATAATGCAGTCACAAATAAACTGAACAGATTATGTGAAAACAATCCAGTGCCTATAGGCGGAATTCCAGACTAAAACAAGCACATACCATGTTATTTGCTGTTATGCAAGATTCTGTACCACAGAACTGTATACATCAATTTTCTCTTACTACAATATTTATCAAGCATGATGGGCATACAGACACAGGCTGAATCCAGAACTGCCTGCTACTGCTTCTGTCTTCTCTTCTTGCTCTTTTTCTTCCCTGTAAAATTCACTGTGCACAGGACTCAAGGATAGGAGCAGAAGGACTGGAGAAACCAAGCACAAACTGGGGAAAAGGGCCAGCCAATCCCTTTAAACGTTATTATATCTGACGCCTACTACTAATAAACTGAGCCTATAATGCTTGCTTTAAGCATGCCTCTAAAAATCCTGTATCCCTTGCTCCATATTTATACACCCTATTTGGGTGTGCATGCACTGATGTCACCTTAGGTCCCTAAAAGTCTTCCTGGGTAGCATACTCTCATACTCAAATTTGATGGCTACTGAAAGTGTCTTCTCTCGTTTGCTTGGACATTTGAACAGTTGATAAAATTGAGCCATAAACCTGGTTTCATTGTGACGGAGTACAGGAGCTTAGTTATGAGTAGAGAGCAATAACTGAGGATTTCTGGAAGCAGCTATGATATTCCCAACAGTAGCATCAGCTGTCTTCCTCATGCAAGCAGGGGAAGAACAACAAACAGCCCAACCTCAAGTATCCACCCAAAACTGCTAGTAGTTTCATATATATCTCCCACATTCAAAGTACATCATCATAAGGGGTTTGGTCTGTAAACTGGATAACTTCACTCTCTGGACTATTGTGGCACCTCTATAGTTGTGAAGGGGGCATGCTTATAACAGCAATGGTTAGATTTTAGCTGGAGTGCCCCTTTAAGGCAAGGAAAAGAAATTCCATGACCTCTCTGGAGTAAAAGGTGTCTTGTTAAATTTGAGTTGTGTTACAGTAATTGAGCATCAAGAGAAAATAAGGCTGCATAACTTACCCTACTGTCTACATAGCAGGCGAGGAACGAAGCCCGGAATACAAGATCTCCATGGTGATTCAGTACCACCGCGTAACCACATTCTGCAGCCCGTTGACTAGACAGAAAGTGGACACCAGTGCTGTCTGAGACAGGAAATTGGGTCATATTTCTATAACTGAAGCGAATAAGCACATAGTGCAGACATGTGGGTAATGCTTGTATTAGTTTAGCTGTTCTTTGGCCCATCATTATCAGTGGTAAGTTTCTCGCCACAAATCTGTCTTTAGTTGGATATTCATGGGCAGCGGACAAATTTTAATCCAACCATGACTACGTGTGAGGTGTGAAAATCACTGTGCTATCACCACCATACAACTGCATCAGTTTAGTATTGTGTTGAGAACGGTCCACCAGCCAAATAACATCTAGTCAAGAGCAGTCCTGTAGTCAGAAATTGAACAATGAGTTGACCAATAGTGCATGAACACAGAGACTGCATAATGTGGCCAAACTGTGGTAGATGTTAATAATAAACTGTACTGTGACTATTAAATATGCTTCCTGTTACCTTCAATGTTAAATTGCACTGTGTTTCCCAAGAAGTTGGCCTTGACCGACAACCAGAAGTGGCGCTCATGACATTTTGCTGTAAAAGTCCCTATACAATGACACTATTATCACAAGACAATCAATCACTTAGCTTTTCCACACACATTACAGGAAACCAAACACATGTTATCAGCTCACAGGTTATCAGTTCACTGGTAAAGGTAAAGGGCAGTTCTTTGGTAGAAACATTCTCATAAGAACACCAATAAAACAGTAATACTGTCAATGTTTTGCCAGCTGTGTAGAACTGCTCCTATGAAGACTCACTTTCTGTTATGTTTATCCAGGATCTTTTCAGGCTGTACCAAAATCAGGCTAAGCCATTCTCCAGGTCATTGGGTCCCATTTGACATTATTTAATCATTTAAACTTGCTGTTTGTTTTGGTTTTTTTACATTCTTAGCTGCAATATATCTTAGACATGCAAGTTCACTGGAAAAGAAATAGTGACAGATGGATTGGCTGAATAATGTTAACATTTCTAAATAGTAAAATACCAATTCAAATCATTCAGAGTGGATTAATGCTAAAACAAAGCATCAAAACAAAAGTTACTATTGAACTTTGAACTCTTACCAACAGGTACAGTGATGGAGTAGCTGAGAGATGGGCTGATGAGCAGCAATCTGAAAAAAATGATAGCATTATAGGACATCCGGTAATGTTTCTGATGCTCCCATCAGTGTTGGGTTGCCAGTCTATGTAAAGTGAATTCCATTTTTGGGCATAAATATCTAAGCATAATGTTAGTTTTTCGTATAAGGACCTTTTTTCCATGTCAAAACTATTTCGTGTTAATACAAACCTTAAGTTTAATTTTTGTTAAGATTGATTAAAATCACCTTCCAATAGTAACAACAACTATGCACTGCTGACATGTTTAGGCAGAAATGCCAGATGATTGTATTCTGAACC